>CM055122.1:1252063374-1252353141 GCA_029206835.1 Rana muscosa
TCTGACAGGAGGATGGATGGGGGACGGGCTTGGGCGGGATGAAATAGCAGCGGCGGTGAGTGGCCTCTGAATACCAGCAAGTAGGAGGAGGAGGGAGGGGAGCACTCTGGCGCTTGAGCGTCCCCACCTCTGTGGCGCCTGGGTAAACTGCACCCCTCGCACCCTGTCTAGGATCGGCCCTGCTGCTGTCACCTTCCTCTCCTCCCTGACACCAATCATCAACCTTCCAGGAGACGAGATCTGTACTCATCATGTGTGGTGTCACCTTCCTCTCCTGTCTGACACCACTCATCAACCTTCCAGGAGAGGAGATCTCCCCCATCATGTCTGCTGTCACCTTCCTCTCCTGTCTGACACCATTCATCAACCTTCCAGAAGACGAGATCTCCCCTGATCATGTCTGATGTCACCTTCCTCTCCTGTCTGACACCACTCATCAACCTTCCAGGAGAGGAGATCTCCCCCAATCATGTCTGCTGTCACCTTCCTCTCCTGTCTGACACCACTCATCAACCTTCCAGGAGACGAGATCTCCCCCGATCATGTGTGGTGTCCCCTTCCTCTCCTCCCTGATGTTGTGGAATTCCAGGCTGCTGTTTACAGAACACACAGCCTATAAAATTCCAGGCTGCTGTTTACAGAGCACACAGCCTATAATTCCTGTGCTATCTAAGCACACATCAGATTTCATCTTTCTGCAATAATGCTATCTTTAAGTTTGCTAAAATCCACTCACCGTTCATTCCATCATTCATCCAAGAAAGGCAGCACCACAAAAGCTTATCTTCTTATCAGGCCATTCCAGCAAAGACTGTTCAGCCGACGCCTAATCATAGGCTTTTATTAAACTCAAAAGATCTCAACACAGGAGGTGATTGGCTGCAGCAACCAATCCCCTCCCCCATGGGCGGGAACCTCACAGGATGTTCCCTCCTCACAGGAAAATGACAATACCTGGACATTCCTTCCAACAGGAGATGTCATACATGAATACAATAACGTAGGATGGCTAAAGTTACCGTTGATAGGAATTCTTATTCTGCGCTATTCCATAGAATAACGCATATTAAGATTATACTATTATTGAATGGGGGAGGGAGGCTATCTGCAGACGCACGCTACGAATTCCAACCAATGTTGATCAGACATAGCAGAGACAAGAGCGCCCATCCGCCTATAACCAATGATGTCATTGCAGAGCGAGCATATCCCCCCCTTAACGATCGTCCATGCTAATGCACAGAGGGCCCCCGTTGGTGGACATATCCGCACCCTGCAAACATCACATTCCAACCTCAAAACGTTTTCCCCTATCAGACGGGATTCAACCAGCCTCAGACTACCCCAATCAGCTCTTTTAGAGCGGGTTGCGGAAGTACTAACACTGGGTGACACTATGACAATACATATTAAATACATCTCCATAAAAATCTCCACAACAGTCCTCCCTTTTTTTTCATATGCACCCCATGTGTCCATCGATGAGAGTTGATATGCTTCTTACACCTGGAAATGAATCAGTTCTTAGTCCATAAAAAGGAAAACACGGCTTGACATGTAGACTCTACTCTTCAGGGGCATGACTTATAAAAGAGGACACGACATGGTGAGCTGTAGTAATCGCCGATCCGTCTGTGATTCTCTGTCTTGTATGTGGGTCCGGCTTCGGGGCGTCTCATCAAGGAAACTCTGGTCACGCGTCAAATCAGGCAACAGGAGCCTCTCGTCACGACATAGAAAGAATAGAAATAAAAACGACATGAGTATATATATTCCCACTTCCTTTAACCACGATCCGCTGTAAAATAAAAAATTAGATCCCCAAAGATTCCCAGACCCTTAAAAAGGACTCCCAACCTTCACTTAGCTACAGCTCTGGCTTCAACAATTACATGAAGAACCCTATCCTTAACGGATGAGAATTGTTCAATCGTATCCCAAGCCCGAGCCCCCCCCACCTTGTACATGCAGGACCCCATGCCCAGACCTGGTCGGGATTGGTGAACAAATCCCTTCTAGCTGTCCCTGCCATTCTTAATTTCCTGCGCCATCAGATCCTCGCGATCGGCCGCGACCTAAAATGTTGGGACAGCTTCACCATCGCGCATGAACCTCTTGCTTTGGGGGAATTGCCTTTATAAGCTGCAGATCCACATAAACACCAAACTAAAGTTCAAACACACTTGTGGGCTGCCTAGATACCCAAACCGACGAGACAGAGCCATTAAAACTAAAACCAATTTTACCCTCTAAAAATACATCGTTAGGTTCCATTGACAAGTGTCTGTCTGGAGTCTTCACTAGTTTGTCAAAAACTCCTCATACCCATAATAACATCATAAATGACATGTACCGCTGTCATCGCTGGGGACTAAAACTCCTCATACCCATAATAACATCATAAATGGCATGTACCGCTGTCATCGCTGGGGACTAAAACTCCTCATACCCATAATAACATCATAAATGGCTTGTACCGCTGCCATCGCTGGGGACTAAAACTCGGTGAAGACTCAGAACAGACCATCGGTCCTGTTCGCTTTCTGAGCTAGTCAGGACATACACTTTAAATAATAACTTGGGATGCTTTTCACCGTTACCCTCGCTAAAATTTACTAAACAACAAAAATATAAATAAACAAAGATACTCCTCATTCTTTGGTGTGGTTGAGCCGCTTCTTGCAGTGGCTGGCGTGGTCTCATCCCTCAAGCTTCTTTACAACGACCCAGTCACCTGGTTGGAAAGAATGTAAACTGATTATTAAGTCAGGGTCCGGGAGGGAATCGTGAACCCTGTGGTGGACATTTTGAAGTTCATGTCACAACGATCGCACCCACCCCATCAGCCGAGAATATAAGTGACAGCTAATGAGGAGAGTACGACCCTGATTTTGATTGACCTCCAAACAACCCTCATATGACAATAACCCAGACATCGGGACTGTGGTCACTGCATAACCTGTGCGTGGCTTACAATACCTGGAGCCATTGATAAAAGGTTCTTAGCCTCTGGGATGGGAACCTACTTCACCAGACTGCTGCTTGCCAATTCAAATTCTATCAAAAGAAAGACCGTCTTGGCACAAACTTGGTTAGAATTACAGAGGTTATTATTAGTTTGACAAAAAAAAAAAACTGTCACTCTTACATTTATCATTCTCCCCCCTTTTCTTCCTCATTACAGACTGAAGGAAGAAATGCGTGGTGCAGGAAAAAAAAACCAATGAAATAACCTATGATACTTTTACCGCCTTAGACTCATATTTATCCATATGTACCGCTGTCTACATACACCTGTTCTCTGTGTACAAACTCCTTGGACCTGAAAAATACTTATAAGCAAAATCATTACTCTATCCTTCATATTTAACCTGCAAAGAATGGAAAACAATAATGACATTCCTGTACATTGGTAAATTGTCAATGACATTCTTTCAAAACTGATTCAAACAAAACCCTCTGTAACCCTTACTTTTCCCGTTCCTACAAAAATACAACAGCCGCGTCGCATCGAAGGATCGCCGCGGTAAGTTCGAACATATTCACGTTACTACATATAAACACTCAGATACAAACGTGGGGGAGATACTTCAAAGTTTCCAAAACCACAAATGAAAAAAAAACAAAAACAGCCAGAATTCTACCTTCACTCTTTCAGCAATAGGAAAAAAAATACAATGGGACAACCATGAGAGCAGCTCGAGAACCTTCCATGTACCAGCCATACAAGGTTCAAACAAACGGGCATGAGCCACTGTTCCTCATCATTACAGATTTCTGAAGCCGCAGCTCAACTACATCCATTCCAGAGGGATACCCAAAATAGTATCCTTGGACCACCTATGTTAATCTTTTTGGGGTTCAAAGGCCTTTGCCCCAAAACTAGGCTTCGTGCACTGTGTGACCGTCTGACTATGGGAAGCCTCCATTCCTTCCCTTTTCACAGACCTCCTTGTGTCCATGGCGATTTGAATCGGCTTATCGTCTTAAACCTGCGTCCAGGTTAAACCGTTGCACCCATTTTCGGAGATCACCGCCCGGTGTCTTCTTATACGGTGAATTGCAGAACTACAACCACTATATGGTCAAGTCCTCCAACTAGAAACCCTAACCGAGGCGTCAACTCTATGGCTTGTTGTCCCAACACTTTTGGAACTACAGCAACAACCACAGATCAACCCCCGAATTAGGCCTCTACCCCTCACAGTGTATGCATACACAAGCGTTTTCCGCTATACACCCATACACTGCGTTGTCAGACTAAACCTCACAGAACACTTACGCCAGTTTACCACCTGCAGAACAATGTGGCTTCTCTCTGTATCTAGATGATAAAACAATGGTGATACCCCCTGTTTGCTCTCTACTCAAAACTGTATTACAGTACAAAACTTCACAAAACTGGAACAAAATATAAAACACTTTTAAACGCCAAAATGCTTTCCATTTTCCTTCCAGACACAAATCTCATTGCTCACCTTTAAAAACCCCAAGCTCCTCCCACTAACTTTCTGCTGATATATAAATGCTGAAAAGAAACTTCCGGTTATGCTCAGCTCTTAAAAAAAACCAAACTGGTTTATTTACATATCAATTGTTCAGGAAGAGGGAGGGGGAGGGGAGGCGTTAGCTTTGTCTATCAAGACTCCAAAAAAATCCATGGCTACACATTATATATTTCAACCATTTAAAACCTTGTCAAAGAAATGATGGAATAAACCCCCCTTTGCAAATGGGAGGGAATCCCCCCTGACCCACATTCCCTGGAAGTCAGACCATAAGTTGGGACCCAAAATACAAACTCCTGCCAAGAGATGGCTATACAGTACAAGTTCCAAAAAAATGAATTGCTCTCTGGGAAACTCCCAAATATTTAAACATAAAAACACATCATTGTACAAAAACTCTGTTAGTCTTACAATCTATCAAAATTCAGTGTAAAGTGAAGTTTTTCTTAAAACCAAAATCCAATGCAAAAAAACCGCCGCGCATATACTGTTAAGTCAGCTGACCCTGCAATAGCTTACATTCACTTAAATGAAAACAGAGAAATCCCCAACCTAACATCATGTGCATGGAGTTTGCATGTCCTCCCTGTGTCTGCGTTGGCCTCCTCCCACACTCCAACTGCTGGTAGGCCAGCCAGATCCCATCCATAAATAGGCCCCAGCATGTGCGTGTGTCCGCAAGCACGTTGTGGCCCCTCGGGGTAAAACCGCGCTATTTTAAGATACCACTCAACTCAAAAGGCGATGCTTAGAAAAACAATTTAAACCAGCAAATTCATTAAACAAAAACCAGTCTCTCAGTATGTCCCCCTGGTGTCTCACTACTCTTCCCAGTAGTGCACAGGTCAAACTGTAAACGCATAAAACATAAGAAAACTGCGCCGATCAACAAATGCCAATACAGCATATTCAGGAGTAGTGTTTGCTAAACTGGAACTTCCTATCTCAAACTGTAAACATATCTCAAAATGGCCGACAAGCCAGGACTACAAAATGGTGGATGACCCACCACAGCACCTCATGGACAACAAAAATTGCACCATTGACGCATGCAATTTTTCCCGCCAAAACCAGCATCTCTTTAAAAGAAAATCAAAAATGTTTTTCTCCACAAAGACTGACTACACCATTGAAACTTTTCTAAATTATCATCAAAATCCACTGAAAAAGGTGTCAGCTACACTCTACAAGGACCACATGTACACTTACAAACTTAGCCTCCCTTTGGCCAACTAAACAGCACATTCAATAAATGTGAGTTACATGACAATATTAAAAACATATTAATTTCTCTAAGTTCATATACTCTGAGATATTCACCACTTTCTTTTTCGTACATCACGGGACACAGAGCGACTTAGTCATCACTAATGGGTTATATAGATTACCTTCAGGTGTTGGCACTGGCCAATTCCAAACCGGAAGTACCCTCCCCTATATAAGCCCCTCCCATCCGGGAGCACCTCAGTTTTTTGCCAGTGTCTAAGGTGTTGGCCAAAGAGTAACATGTGTTTTCACTGGGCTTGCGTACAGGTTCTTTTGGGCCTTAGTAAGCTGTTCCGGATCCCACCAAAAAAGCTTCATAGCTAAACGGTCGGTACCCGGGCCTTGCAGCAGAAGAGCAAGGTTTTGCCTGTAATGCCTCTCTTAGGAGGGCTGGACCCTGGGATCCAGAGCTCTGGTCATACCCACGACCAAGATGTTGTCTGTGCAGGGTGCTATACAGGTCCAGGGGAGTGGAATCCTTGGGAACCCGGTCCCTGAAGGTTTAATTACAATGCCTGCCGTGATAGGTGAAGTTTGGACTTCTGTGGACCAAACAAAGTCCTGCGGCGGGGATCAGGTAAGTGGGGGCCCCCAGGAACTTGGTTCTATTGGGGGACCCCCAAGCCTAATTTGTCTTTCTGTCTGTTACCTAACGGTATTCCCGCTAATATCTGTGTATGCCTGTAACTACTGAAAATGTAAAATTTTAATAGTAGTCAAGAAAAAAAAAAAAAAAGGGACCGCGGTACCTGTGTTAAACCACTAGAGGCCGCTGTAGTCCATTTTTCTTGTCATGTGGATCTTTGGTTTTCTCAAGTCAAAAGATCCAGGCAGTTGGTAAGTTTCTCTGTGGGAATCCACTTCCTCTGCCCTGTTGCTGCGCTCATCCACCGCACAGGCCCTCCGGCAAAAAGGGCCCTGGCTCCTAGTCCCTGTTTGATTTCGAAAAGGGCGCCAATGGCGCACGGGCGCGCGCGCGGGCGTGTGCACGCGCCTCCTATGAAAAAAAAGGGGCGGGGCGGGTGGATGACGCTCGATGCGCGCCGCGGCGCTTCTGCGCATGTGCAGGCGTCCCAGCATGGATAAAAGACACAGTACAAGTGTCAGCTGGATGCAAACAGAGCTAGCAACAAACAGTGGCACACAGAGGCGGTTGATGCAGGCATCCCCATAGAAAGGCACTTTAGTGGACACCAGCTGGTATATAGCAGCAACTGTGTTAGACTATTACCAGCAAAAATTGGTGTATGACGACGGGAATACCTCAGCTTTGTGCTTAAAGGATATGTCGTCCAGACGCTCCGGAAATAGGTCTTCCAGGAAGCCAAAGGGGTCTCCATCGGGCTCTGAGGATATTGGGCATGCTTGTACTGCACCAATTTCCCCTGAGAATTCAGAGGTCAGTAGCCGTAGAAACCCCGCAGGAGTGCCTGGTGCTGCGGCTGTCCCCAGTCCACCTGCTCCTGTATATATAACAGAGGAGGTTTTATCCTCAACTCTGGGAGGATTGGAAGAGAGATTAACAGCATTGATCGCTGCTTCCCTGTCACAGGAAAAGCGCGTCCGATCGCCGTCTCCTCCTTCAGAGAGCCTGTTAGTGGAGGAACAGCCCCACACAGAGATCGACCTACCTGAAGGGGATCAGGATGAGGTTGATTCAGTTATGGAGGAATCAACAGTGGAAGAACCTTTCTCAGCATCTCAGGCTGAAAGATTATGGGTTCAGTCTCTGACTAACATGGTCCGATCAGCATTTAAAATGCCTCTGGCGGAACCACCATCCACTACGGTTTCCTCGCTGGGGTCGCTAAAAGCTCCCCAGGCTGTCTGTTCCTTCCCAATCCACCCTTTATTAGAAGGGCTTATTTACCAGGATTGGGAGCATCCTGATAAAATATTTGCTCCCCCCAAGAGATTTCCGGTGATCTATCCCATGGAGGATAAGTTCATAAAAAATGGAGGGTCCCTACAGTGGACGCAGCCATCTCTTCTGTTAACAAATCACTGACATGTCCAGTAGATAATGTTCCAATGTTCAAAGACCCAATAGATAAAAAATTGGAGTCTTTACTAAAATCTGCTTTCTCTACAGCAAGCATGGTGACACAACCTGCGGTAGCAGCGATTGGAGTCTGCCAAGCAGTGAAAGATCAGTTGAAACAAGTCTTAAGGGACTTACCAGATCAGCAGGCTCTTGCCCTAGCTGACCTGCCTAGAGCCTTGTGTTTTGCGGTGGACGCCATAAAGGATACAATCCAACAGGCCTCCCGCTTTACGCTGTCTATAGTACATATGCGTAGGCTTCTGTGGCTCAAAAACTGGTCTGCTGAATCTCCCTGTAAAAAACTGCTGGTTAGCTTCCCATTTCATGGAGAACGCTTATTTGGAGAAGATCTGGACAAATATATCCAGAAAATTTCTGCCGGTAAAAGTTCACTCTTACCGGTTAAGAACAAGGGTAGAAGTCCTTCTTTTAAGAGGCCTACTTCTCCAGTCCCGGGCACATCGGCTGTGAAGCAGTTCCGACGGCCTCCGCGGTCAAATTCAGGGGGCAGAAATCAGGTACAATCACAGGGTAACAAGAAACCCTGGATCAAGAGAGGTACAAAACCTCCCCCCAAGGCATGAAGCGTTGCCCCCACTCAATCGGGTGGGGGGAAGACTTCAGTTGTTCACAGAGACCTGGCGGGACACCATCAGAGACAGATGGGTGCTCTCCGCAGTAAGTCTGGGATACAAGCTGGAGTTAAAAGGCACTCCTCCTGCCCAATTTATGAAGTCAAACGTGCCAAGAGATCCCCAGAAGAGAGGATCCCTCCTTCTGGCACTAGAACAACTATTGCTCCAAGGTGTAATCATGAAGGTTCCCCTGGAAGAAAGCGGATTCGGGTTTTACTCGAACCTTTTCACAGTCCCCAAACCAAATGGGGACGTGAGGCCCATATTAAATCTAAAAGGGCTAAACAAGTTCCTAAATATCAGGACTTTTCGGATGGAGTCGATCCGATCGGTGGCCACCGCCCTACAAGGGCAGGAATGGTTAGCCTCGATCGACATAAAGGATGCTTATCTGCATATTCCCATCTTTCCGGCCCACCAGAAATTTCTACGCTTTGCAGTAGAAGGGCGCCATTTTCAGTTCAGAGCCTTACCTTTCGGTCTGGCCACAGCACCACGAGTGTTCACAAAAATTCTGGCCCCATTATTGGCCAATCTAAGAACACAGGGTGTAACGATAATGGCATATCTAGACGACCTGCTACTAATAGACCACTCAGTGGAAAAGCTGGAAGTAGCTATTCACAAGACAATCAAGTATCTGGAATATCACGGTTGGATTATCAACCGGGACAAGTCAGCTCTAAGACCAGTCAAAAGTCTGGAATACTTAGGGCTAAGGCTGGATTCAAATCAGAGAAAGATTTTCTTACCTCCAGAGAAGGTGTCGTCTTTAAAAGATTTGACCCACTTAGTGGGTACAAAAAGAAAACCATCCATACGCCTCTGCATGAGGCTGCTGGGAAAAATGGTGGCTTCATTCGAACGGTACCCTACGGTCAATTCCATTCAAGGAATTTGCAAAGGGCCATACTGTCAGCCTGGAACAAAAAAGTTCAGGCTTTAGACTTACCAATTGGTGGTTGGTGCCCCAGAATCTGGAAAAAGGGAAACCCTTCAGTCCGGTTTCTTGGAAGGTAGTCACTACAGATGCCAGCCTCATAGGCTGGGGGGCAGTACTGGAGCAATGGTCTCTCCAGGGCAAGTGGTCAGAAGCAGAAAAGGCCCTGCCCATCAATCTCTTAGAGATACGAGCAGCCCGGTATGCCCTAGTAGCATGGACATCCAAACTCCAAGGGTCCCCTGTCAGAATTCAATCAGACAATGCCACAGCAGTGGCATATATCAATCACCAGGGTGGCACCAGGAGTCGTGCAGCCCAGAGGGAAGCAAATTGCATCCTGGAGTGGGCAGAAAAATATGTCCCAGCCATATCCGCGGTTTTCATCCCAGGAGTGGAAAATTGGAGAGCGGACTTTTTAAGTCGCCAACAATTATGCCCGGGGGAATGGTCTCTTCACCCCGAGGTTTTCCAGGCAATATGCCAGCGGTGGGGAACACCGGATGTAGAGCTGCTAGCATCCAGATTCAACGCAAAGGTGGACAGATTTGTGTCTCGCACAAGGGATCCTCTAGCTTGCGGCTCGGATGCCCTAGTGTTCCCTTGGGATCAGTTCAAGCTGATATATGCATTCCCACCGCCACAATTGTTACCGCGATTACTCCGCAGAATCAGGGTAGAAAAGAAACCAGTGATTCTGGTGGCTCCAGCGTGGCCCCGAAGGGCATGGTACGCGGAGATTGTAAAAATGTCAGTGAGGAGTCCTTGGACCCTCCCACATCGTCCGGACCTGCTGTCGCAAGGACCGATATACCACCTTTCCTTACCAGCCCTAGGTTTGACGGCCTGGCTATTGAAGCCCACATTCTGAAAAAGAGAGGGCTCTCTAATTCTGTGGTATCTACCATGATCAATGCCAGGAAGCCGGTATCCAGGCAGATCTATTATAGGATCTGGAAAGCGTACATTACGTGGTGTGAGGCCAAGAGATGGCATCCACGTAAGTACGTGATAGGGAGGATTTTGGACTTCCTACAGTGGGCTGTAGATAGGAAGCTGGCCTTGAGTACTATCAAGGGTCAGATTTCGGCCTTGTCAATATTTTTTCAAAGGCCCTTGGCTTCGCATTCACTAGTCAAAGCTTTCATACAAGGAGTGATGCGTATTAGCCCTCCGGTTAGTATTCCCATATGTCCTTGGGACTTAAACCTGGTTCTGTCAGTTCTACAGAAACAACCGTTTGAACCATTGCAACATATTTCCTTGGTTCTTCTCACCAGGAAATTGATTTTCTTAGTAGCCGTTTGTTCGGCTAAAAGAGTATCGGAATTAGCTGCCTTGTCCTGTAAGGAGCCATATCTGGTTGTCCATAAGGACAGAGTAGTATTACGTCCTCATCCAGCCTTTCTTCCTAAGGTGGTATCGAGGTTTCATTTGAACCAAGATGTGGTTCTTCCTTCTTTTTTCCCCAAACCTAGCTCGGTAGAGGAAAAGTTATTACATTCCTTGGATGTAGAAAGAGCAGTTAAAGCTTATCTAAAAGCCACTGCTCAGATTCGCAGAACGGATACTTTGTTTATTCTGCCGGAAGGCCCTAAAAAGGGTCAGGCAGCATCAAAATCCACTTTAGCCAAGTGGATTCGACAGGTCATAATACAAGCCTATGGCTTGAGAAAGAGACCGCCTCCGTTCAAAGTTAGGGCGCACTCCACAAGAGCAGTTGGAACTTCATGGGCAGTGCATCACCAGGCCTCCCTGGCTCAAGTATGTAAGGCCGCAACATGGTCTTCGGTACACACGTTTACTAGATTCTACCAGGTAGACGTTAGAAGTCAGGAGGATGTCGCCTTTGGGCGCAGTGTGTTGCAGGCCGCAAAAGATCCTCATGCCTGATGGCGCCCAGCTTATGTATCCCTCCCCTCATTTGGCATTGCTTTGGGACGTCCCATTAGTGATGACTAAGTCGCTCTGTGTCCCGTGATGTACGAAAAAGAAAAAGGGATTTTTATAACAGCTTACCTGTAAAATCCTTTTCTTGGAGTACATCACGGGACACAGAGCTCCCACCCCTCTTTTTGGGACACTTATTGCTTGGCTACAAAACTGAGGTGCTCCCGGATGGGAGGGGCTTATATAGGGGAGGGTACTTCCGGTTTGGAATTGGCCAGTGCCAACACCTGAAGGTAATCTATATAACCCATTAGTGAAGGGAGGCCCGGAATGAAGGGACAGAAAAGACAGTAATGGAGGGCCGGGCATGACAAAGTGGAGAGGACGGACAGGTAGGGGTTAACAGAAAATAGAAAGAAGGGAGAGGGAGGAGGTTAAGTTGTTTTTAATGAGGGGGAGGAGCGCTTTAAATATCAAGGGGTGGGTACGTCCAGGATCATTCAGCGTGGGGACTGATAGGGAGAGGAAGTTTTTCACTTCTCTCCAGGGAATTTTAAAATGGCGTCCGTCGATGTCTGGCTAGCACGGCTGAGGGCGGCTGCGTCGGCTAATGGACCTGGATGGCTGGAGGCTCAATTAGGTCCGCTGCTGGGGGAGCAGGCAGGGGGATCGGGGGAGAGCAGGAGAGTCCCGGAGCGCGCCCGGCGGTCGCGGCCGCCGGAGCGTTTTTCGCCGTCGCCACCGGATCGGTCGGGCCACCCCCGGAGCACCCAATTTGACTCGCCGGCACCCCCAGCTAAGCGTGCTAATGCTGGGGCTGTGGAGGGCGCCGGGCGGTCGATACAGCGCGATGCGGGGGGCGGGGCTACGGGCCGCAATGGCGCCCGTCCCTCACCCTCGAGGCTAAGTACAGCAGTGAGCTCGGTCCCCCCTCATCCGTGAGGGGGGGGGATTCGGCGGGGGAGAAGCAGTGCCACGTCCGCAGGCCCTTTTTCTGACAAGGCTGGCGGTGTTCCAACGGCAGTGGGGCTGAGTGTGAGGCAGGACGGCGGGGAGAGCAGTTCACGGCCTTCCAGGGGCTCATCCAGAGAGCGCAGGCGCAGCGGGGAGGTGCCTGTCGGGTCACGTGGGGGAGACGTCCGGTCCGCGCAGAGGGGTCCCTCGGCCCCCGGGCGGTCCTCGCCTGGGGGGCTCATCGCATCCATGCCACCAGCCCAGGAGTCCAGGTCCGAAGGGGAGCTATCTGGATCGGAAGGGGATGATCGATTAGTCGCCGCCGCACCAAGGGAGTCGAGAGCAGCGGCTGGAGGGGTCGTGCCCAGTCAGCCCGGTAAGTCGAACTCTACTGTATTTGCTAATGATGTGACTTCTGCATTAGGGACATTGTCTGGGGTTTGGGGTTCAGGTAACGGGGGTGGGCCCGATGGGGGTTACTGTCGGGGGAGGGAGTCAGGGGGCCCCTGCAGGAATGTCGTCTGACCCGTTGGTGGCGGTGCAGGTGAGTACGGCAAGGGGGGTAAAGTCAGTGGAACCGGCGGCTCAGACTCGGGAGGATGTGGTACGTATTGCTGACGCAGCCAGGTGTGAAGTGTATGTGTGCTTTGAGGGTCCTTTGGGGGTTCACTTAAAACAGGAGGTGCGAGACAAGATCGGCAAGGGTGAGTATGTGGAGATTTTTTCTTTGCTGCCGCTGGAAAAGTTTAATTTGGATAGGGTAAAGCCTGACGATTCTAAGAAGGAGGATGAGGAGAAGAGGAGGTATAGGTTGATACCCAGGACTTTTGGGAATTGGTTTCAGGCGTTTGCTATTTTGGCCAGCGTAATTGGGGAAAAATCTCCTGAACACTGCTCAGCCTTGTTCTGTTACATGGACGCGATCGGGGAGGCACATAGGGTGTATGGCGGGACTGCTTGGCTGCGTTATGACGAGCAGTTCTGGCAGAGGATGGCGGTTCGTCCGGCCCTGAGGTGGGACCACAAGGACATAGGCCTCTGGATGCGCCTTATGTTCTCGGCGAGGACGCCTAGCCAGTTTCTTCAGGGGGGGGTCGGGGGGACGAGTACCTCAGTGCCGCCGACCGGAAAAAAATGGGGTGTGTGTTGGCAGTTCAACGAGGGATCCTGCAGGTTTGGGGGATCCTGTCGTTTTAAACACGAATGCTCAGGGTGCGGGGGTAATCACCCCCTGTCCCGTTGTTTTAAAAAAGGAAAGCGTGCCGGTGACGCTGCTCACAAAAGGGACGACGCCGGTGAGGGAGGAAAGGATGCGTTTTTTTCTAAATAGGTACCCGGATAGGGCGGCGGCGGAGCTATTGACCAGGGGTTTTTTCGGAAGGTTTTAGGATACCGTGCTCCCTTCAGGTGGTGCCTCCGGTGGCGCGGAATTTGAAGTCGGCATTGGCTAACCCCGGGGTGGTTTCGGAAAAATTGGCGAAGGAGGTGGCTTTGGGTCGCATGGGGGGACCATTTCTGGAAAAACCTTTCGGGCGCTTGGTGGTGTCTCCGCTAGGGGTGGTGCCTAAGAAGGAACCTAACAAGTTTAGGCTTATCCACCACCTCTCTTTCCCAAAAGGGGGGTCAGTCAATGACGCCATTGATCCGGAAGAGTGTACGGTGTCGTATACGTCTTTCGATGCGGCTGTGGGTTGGGTAAAGAAATATGGGCGTGGGGCGCTCATGGCCAAGGCTGATGTTGAGTCCGCTTTTCGTCTTCTGCCAGTACACCCAGACAGTTTTTGGCTGTTGGGGTGCTGCTGGGGGGGGGCGTTTTACGTGGACCGGTGTTTACCCATGGGTTGCTCCATCTCTTGCGCAATGTTCGAAACATTCAGTTCCTTTTTGGAATGGGTGGTTCGGGACGTGTCAGGTGTGGACTCGGTTGTCCATTACCTGGACGATTTCTTGTTCGTAGGCCCCCCTTCCTCCAGGGTTTGTGCGATTTTATTAGCCACGTTGCAGCACGTTGCAGGTAGGTTTGGGGTCCCATTGGCAGCGGAAAAGACGGAGGGTCCTAGAACAGAGCTGAGTTTTTTGGGAATAGTGATTGATTCTGAGGCTATGGAGTGTAGATTGCCCCCGGAGAAGGTGGAGGCCCTGAGGGTGGTGATTAGGGAGACGATGGGGAGGAAGAAGGTGCAACTGCGTGACCTGCAGTCCTTGCTGGGTAAGTTAAATTTCGCGTGTAGGATTATTCCCATGGGGCGGGTTTTCTGTCGGCGTTTGTCGGCGGCAACGTCCGGGGTGCGCTCCCCTTCACACTTCATTTGGCTTCGGGCGGAACATAGGGAGGACTTGAAGGTGTGGCACTCGTTTTTGGAAACCTACAATGGGCGTTCGTTGTGGATGGGTGGCCCGGTGAGCAACTTCGATTTGGAGTTGGTCACTGATGCTGCCGGGTCCACGGGCTACGGAGCAATTTTCAGGGGTCAGTGGAGTGCCGAGGCTTGGCCCAAGTCCTGGGTGGATGCGGGATTAGTGAGTAACTTGGTGTTGCTGGAATTGTTTCCAGTGGTCCTGGCTATGGAACTGTGGGGCGCGCAGTGTAAGGATTTGAAGATTAGATTGAACTGTGACAACATGGGAGTGGTGGAGGTCATCAATCGGATTACCGCTTCTTCAAAGCCGGTGATACGGTTGCTGCGCCATTTGGTCCTGCGTTGTTTGCAGTTGAATATTTTCCTTTATGCGGTACATATCCCCGGGGTGGAGAACACGTTGGCTGATTCACTGTCTCGGTTTCAGTGGGACCGTTTCAGGGAACTGGCGCCGGCGGCGGAGAGGGATGGGACGCCTTGCCCGGGTTGGCTCTGGGAGGTTGCCTTGGAGCCGCGGCAGGTTGGATCAGAAGGTCGGTAAGTGGACCGACGTGGGGTGCCTATACCAAGATCTGGAGAGAGTGGGCCGCGTTCATACGGCTTGCAGATGCAGGGCTGGACGGGGCCGGGACCAGATTGCTGGTTGTGTATTTTGTAACCAGGCACATGGAAGCCGGAGGCTCGGTCTCTGGGATTGAGAAGAAACTGGCCGGTTTGGCGTTTCTGTTCAAGCTTCAGGGAGTGCCGGATTTCACAAAAGACTTTTGGGTGAAACAAGCGCTGAAAGGGTATCGGAAGGAGCACCCACAGAGGGACTCACGGCGGCCGGTTTCGTTTGCCATTTTGCAGGTGCTTTGCGAAGGGTTGGCCACCGTGTGTTCCTCGGTATACGAGGTTAAGCTTTTCTTTGCGGCTTTTTCGGTCGCATTTTTTGGTGCTTTTAGGGTAGGGGAGCTGGTGTGCCCGTCGAAAAAGAGGGCGGGGGGTTTGATGGTTCAGGACGTGGAGGCTAGGGACGATAGGGTGAGACTGAAGTTGAGAAGGTCAAAGACGGATCAAAAAGGAAAAGGTGTGGTGGTGCAATTGTTTTCCTTGCCCGGGTCTTTGGTTTGCCCTGTTAGGGTCGTGAGGGAATTTTTGGAGGTCAGGCCAATTGGGGGGGGGCCCATTTCTGGTTCATGGGGATGGTTCGTTTCTGTCACGTTTTCAATTTGTGGCGGTTTTTCGCAAATGCCTGAGGGCGGCGGGGTACGACTGCACGCTATTTGCTTCACATTCGTTCCGCATCGGGGCGGCTACGGAGGCGGCCCGATGCGGTTTGGATGAGGCGGCGGTAAAACGGATTGGGAGGTGGGAGTCCAGGAGGTTTCGTTCTTATGTTCGCCCCCATTTACTGGATGACAAAAGGGAATGAGTGGGGGGTTTTTGTTGAAGGTTGGAGGGTTCATTGTTTTGTCATGAGAGTAGAAGTTTTCTGACTACGATTTAGAATAAGATTTGTTGTGTTTCATTTCAGATGGAGGTTCGACACGCCTCGTCTGGATTTTGGGGCATTCGTATGTTTTTTGGGGGGCTAAGAGGGCTGATATTCGCCAGGGTGGCAGGCAATTGGGGATACCCAGGAGGGAGGCTTGTGTTAGGTGGATAGGCATCCCGGGGCTAGTTTGGAGTAGGGTGGTACCGGAGGTATTCCGGTACGCCCGGTTAGATAGACCGCCGGATGTGCTGGTCCTCCACGTGGGGGGTAACGATTTGGGGGTCAGGGCTATTGGAGCCTTGCTCTCGGCGGTGAAGACTGATTTTTTGACTCTCAAGGAGGCTTTTCCGGGAACGTTGCTAGTTTGGTCGGATGTGGTCGCACGAACCTCATGGCGGATGGCGAGATCGGTAACTCGGATCAATAAGGCGCGGATCAAGTTGAACAAACTGGTGGGCAGGTTCATTACGGCTAATGGAGGGTTGGTGGTGCGGCACTTGGAGTTGGAGGTTAACGTGGGGATGTATTTGAGGAGGGATGGTGTGCATCTTTCGGATGTGGGGATCGATTTATGGGCTCTGGGGATTCAGGATGGCATTCAGCGTGCCCTGCGGGTGTGGAGGGGCCCTTAAGGGTAAGGGGTTACCCTCGCAGGCTGTGGCGGTGTCTTTGGTCTTTGACGGTGGCAGACAAACAGATGGTATGGAAGTGGTGGGGGGCTCAGCGGTGGTATGTGCCCCTCTGGTGTATTCCAGTGGAACGGTGTCCGCTGGAGTATGGGTATGGTTGCACTGCGGGAAGGGGTTGTCTCCGAGCTGTTATTCGGCTGGAGGCCTGGTATGGTTCAAAAATTTGGTACCGCAGTGTATTGGTGTAAAAAGGGGTTCAAAAGTGCAGGGGTACCGTCAGAGACCAACAGACTGGGAGTTATAATGTTTATGTGTGTTAATAAAGTTATTGAAGAAATATAATTTTATACTGGAGTTTGCTACCTAATATTGTTTTAATAAAAAAGGCTGTTGTGGCCAGTTATACTCCAACTCTGGTGTGGTCTAAGTTACTATAGATTGGCTAAGATAAGGTAGCGGTTAAATAAGGGGAGCTGGTACAGGTAAGGTGTGGGGAGGTATCTCGAGTACACTGGTCAAGGGAGGCCCGGAATGAAGGGACAGAAAAGACAGTAATGGAGGGCCGGGCATGACAAAGTGGAGAGGACGGACAGGTAGGGGTTAACAGAAAATAGAAAGAAGGGAGAGGGAGGAGGTTAAGTTGTTTTTAATGAGGGGGAGGAGCGCTTTAAATATCAAGGGGTGGGTACGTCCAGGATCATTCAGCGTGGGGACTGATAGGGAGAGGAAGTTTTTCCCACCCACCCTCCCTGTTGTTTTGGTGTTTGTCTGGCTGTTGTTTTCTTGTTTTTCAGGTCGGAAGGAATACGGTCGGCGCAACAGCTGTGTGATGGCGGTGTCTTTGGTCTTTGACGGTGGCAGACAAACAGATGGTATGGAAGTGGTGGGGGGCTCAGCGGTGGTATGTGCCCCTCTGGTGTATTCCAGTGGAACGGTGTCCGCTGGAGTACGGGTATGGTTGCACTGCGGGAAGGGGTTGTCTCCGAGCTGTTATTCGGCTGGAGGCCTGGTATGGTTCAAAAATTTGGTACCGCAGTGTATTGGTGTAAAAAGGGGTTCAAAAGTGCAGGGGTACCGTCAGAGACCAACAGACTGGGAGTTATAATGTTTATGTGTGTTAATAAAGTTATTGAAGAAATATAATTTTATACTGGAGTTTGCTACCTAATATTGTTTTAATAAAAAAGGCTGTTGTGGCCAGTTATACTCCAACTCTGGTGTGGTCTAAGTTACTATAGATTGGCTAAGATAAGGTAGCGGTTAAATAAGGGGAGCTGGTACAGGTAAGGTGTGGGGAGGTATCTCGAGTACACTGGTCATGACTAAGTCGCTCTGTGTCCCGTGATGTACTCCAAGAAAAGGATTTTACAGGTAAGCTGTTATAAAAATACCTTTTTCCTCTACCTAAAGTTCACACACACAGTGGCCTCAGCTTCCATAACAAGCCATTGCAGGACATACTATGTCTGCCTTCTAGCAATGCCTGGCCACTTGGATATGCGGCGGGAACTTTCAACTTTAAAACCAAACACTTTTGTTAACCACCTCCCTACTGTGCACGAAAACCCCCTTCCTGCCCAAGCCATTTTTCAGCTTTCAGCGCTGTCACACTTTGAATGACAATTGCGCGGTCGTGCGACGTGGCTCCCAAACGAAATTTGCGTCCTTTTTTTCCCACAAATAGAGCTTTCTTTTGGTGGTATTTGATCACCTCTGCGGTTTTTATTTTTTGCGCTATAAACAAAAGAAGAGCGTCCAGTTTGGAAAAAAAAACACTATTTTTTAATTTTTGCTATAATAAATACCCATTTTTTTTTTTTAAATAAAATTTTCCTCAGTTTAGGCTGATACGTATTCTTCTACATATTTTTGGTAAAAAAAAAAAATCGCAATAAGCGCGTATTGATTGGTTTGCGCAAAAGTTATAGCGTGTACAAAATAGGGGATAGATTTATAGCATTTTTATTTTTTTATTAGTAATGGCGGCGATCTGCGATTTTTTTATTGTGACTGCGATATTGCGGCGGACACATCGGACACTTTTGACACATTTTTGGGACCATTCACATTTATACAGCGATCCCTGCTATAAAAATGCATTGATTACTGTATAAATGTGATTGGCAGGGAAGGGGTTAACCACTAGGGGGCGGGAAGGGGTTAAATATGTTCCCTCAATGTGTTCTTACTGTGGGGGGAGGGGACTGACTGGGGGAGGTGACCGATGGTTGTCCCTATGTACAAGGGACACACCATCGGTCCCCTCTTCCTCACAGGACGTGGATCTCTGTGTTTACACACAGAGACCCACTTTCCTGCTCGTTTCCCGGGCAATCGCGGGTGCCCGGCGGCAATCGCGGCCGCCGGGCACGCGCACCGGGGCCTCGTGAACGCGGCGGGCGCGCGCGCGCGCCGCTGGCTTCAAGCGCGCGCCTCCTAGCTCGTTTTAAAGGGAGGACGTCATATGACGTCCTCCCAGAACGAGAGTATCCTCCGCCCGCCGTCAATTGACAGTGGGCGGGGACAAGTGGTTAAAATATTTTTACACTTATGGGGACATGTGTCTTTGTCCCCTATAAAGGCAAAAATCACAATTTATCCATTTCTATTTTTCATAGAAATCACAAACACCACACACATACAGTATATTGTTGCTTGTAACATTTGCTTAGACTGTCTTTCCCTCAGGGCACAGCCCCTGCAACACAAAGCAGTGGGCAAGCCCTTCCCCCATTCAAGCACATGGCAGCCAAACAAACAATCTACTTACAAACTTCTCAGTGCACTAAATACCACAGCTATACCTTCATTTCATACACAATATACAGTTTATATTTCTCGCTTAGTTACACTCTTACAGCCCACAGTTTCCATCAGATCATCTCTCAGGGCCCTCCCACTACAAAACTCCTGCATGCTATTTACAGAAAGTCACTAACTTTTACCATTGTAACTGAGATGCTTCCTGCCCCGCCCCCACTAAACCTCATGGCTCAAGGACCAGAACAATGCAGCAGCCATTGCTGGCAGCCAACTGCTCAATACATCGCACAAACAATCTAATCACACAGGCACATGCAGGCATACCCACACACAATCAAATTCACAGGCATACGATCCATGAAAAAATCACACACACACATACGATTCGCAGACATACACACGCACACATACACACGCTGCAAACTTAAAGCATTATTTCAAAAAGACAAAAAAATGTTCTTTTAAAGAGTAGAGCCCCCACATCGGAACGTAGATCCACTCTTCCCCCCATCTCGATCCGATGTCCAAAGGGACTCCATCTATTCCCAAAAATCCTGGCCCGCCATTACTGTTGTGGAATTTCAGGCTGCTGTTTACAGAGCACACAGCCTATAATTCCTGTGCTATCTAAGCACACATCAGTTTTCATCTTTTTGAAGTAATGCTATCTTTAAGTTTGCTAAAATCCACTCACCGTTCATTCCATCATTCATCCAAGAAAGGCAGCACCACAAAAACTTATCTTCTTATCAGGCCATTCCAGCAAAGACTGTTCAGCCGACGCCTAATCATAGGCTTTTATTAAACTCAAAAGATCTCAACACAGGAGGTGATTGGCTGCAGCAACCAATCCCCTCCCCCATGGGCGGGAACCTCACAGGATGTTCCCTCCTCACAGGAAAACGACAATACCTGGACATTCCTTCCAACAGGAGATGTCATACATGAATACAATAACGTAGGATGGCTAAAGTTACCGTTGATAGGAATTCTTATTGTGCGCTATTCCATAGAATAACGCATATTAAGATTATACTATTATTGAATGGGGGAGGGAGGCTATCTGCAGACGCACGCTACGAATTCCAACCAATGTTGATCAGACATAGCAGAGACAAGAGCGCCCATCCGCCTATAACCAATGATGTCATTGCAGAGCGAGCATATCCCCCCCTTAACGATCATCCATGCTAATGCACAGAGGGCCCCCGTTGGTGGACATATCCGCACCCTGCAAACATCACATTCCAACCTCAAAACGTTTTCCCCTATCAGACGGGATTCAACCAGCCTCAGACTACCCCAATCAGCTCTTTTAGAGCGGGTTGCGGAAGTACTAACACTGGGTGACACTATGACAATACATATTAAATACATCTCCATAAAAATCTCCACAACACTGACACCACTCATCAACCTTCCAGGAGAGGAGATCTTCCCCGATCATGTCTGCTGTCACCTTCCTCTCCTCCCTGACACCACTCATCAACCTTCCAGGAGACGAGATCTCCCCTCATCATGTGTGGTGTCACCTTCCTCTCCTGTCTGACACCACTCATCAACCTTCCAGGAGAGGAGATCTTCCCCAATCATGTCTGCTGTCACCTTCCTCTCCTCCCTGACACCACTCATCAACCTTCCAAGAGAGGAGATCTCCCCTGATCATGTCTGCTGTCACCTTCCTCTCCTGTCTGACACCATTCATCAACCTTCCAGGAGACGAGATCTCCCCAGATCATGTCTGATGTCACCTTCCTCTCCTGTCTGACACCACTCATCAACCTTCCAGGAGAGGAGATCTCCCCCAATCATGTCTGCTGTCACCTTCCTCTCCTGTCTGACACCACTCATCAACCTTCCAGGAGACGAGATCTCCCCCGATCATGTGTGGTGTCACCTTCCTCCTGTCTGACACCACTCATCAACCTTCCAGGAGAGGAGATCTTCCCCGATCATGTGTGGTGTCACCCTCCTCTCATGTCTGACACCACTCATCAACCTTCCAGGAGACGAGATCTCCCCTGATCATGTGTGGTGTCACCTTCCTCTCCTGTCTGACACCACTCATCAACCTTCCAGGAGACGAGATCTCCCCTGATCATGTGTGGTGTCACCTTCCTCCTGTCTGACACCACTCATCAACCTTCCAGGAGACGAGATCTCCCCTGATCATGTCTGCTGTCACCTTCCTCTCCTGTCTGACACCACTCATCAACCTTCCAGGAGAGGAGATCTCCCCCATCATGTCTGCTGTCACCTTCCTCTCCTGTCTGACACCATTCATCAACCTTCCAGGAGACGAGATCTCCCCTGATCATGTCTGATGTCACCTTCCTCTCCTGTCTGACACCACTCATCAACCTTCCAGGAGAGGAGATCTCCCCCAATCATGTCTGCTGTCACCTTCCTCTCCTGTCTGACACCACTCATCAACCTTCCAGGAGACGAGATCTCCCCCGATCATGTCTGCTGTCACCTTCCTCTCCTGTCTGACACCACTCATCAACCTTCCAGGAGATGAGATCTCCCCTCATCATGTGTGGTGTCGCCTTCCTCTCCTGTCTGACACCACTAATCAACCTTCCAGGAGAGGAGATCTCCCCCGATCATGTGTGGTGTCACCTTCCTCTCCTGTCTCACACAACTCATCAACCTTCCAGGAGACGAGATCTCCCCCAATCATGTCTGCTGTCACCTTCCTCTCCTGTCTGACACCACTCATCAACCTTCCAGGAGACGAGATCTCCCCTGATCATGTCTGATGTCACCTTCCTCTCCTGTCTGACACCATTCATCAACCTTCCAGGAGACGAGATC
This sequence comes from Rana muscosa, assembly GCA_029206835.1. Lineage (NCBI taxonomy): Eukaryota > Metazoa > Chordata > Amphibia > Anura > Ranidae > Rana > Rana muscosa. The sequence continues at coordinate 1,252,085,658 of CM055122.1, forward strand.
TCCCCCGATCATGTGTGGTGTCACCTTCCTCCTGTCTGACACCACTCATCAACCTTCCAGGAGACGAGATCTCCCCCGATCATATGTGGTATCACCTTCCTTTCCTGTCTGACACCATTCATCAACCTTCCAGGAGACGAGATCTCCCCCGATCATGTCTGCTGTCACCTTCCTCTCCTCCCTGACACCACTCATCAACCTTCCAGGAGAGGAGATCTTCCTCGATCATGTCTGCTGTCACCTTCCTCTCCTCCCTGACACCACTCATCAACCTTCCAGGAGAGGAGATCTTCCCCGATCATGTCTGCTGTCACCTTCCTCATCTCCCTGACACCACTCATCAACCTTCCAGGAGACGAGATCTCCCCCGATCATGTCTGCTGTCACCTTCCTCTCCTGTCTGACACCACTCATCAACCTTCCAGGAGAGGAGATCTCCCTCGATCATGTCTAGTGTCACCTTCCTCTCCTGTCTGACACCACTCATCAACCTTCCAGGAGAGGAGATCTCCCCCGATCATGTCTGCTGTCACCTTCCTCTCCTGTCTGACACCACTCATCAACCTTCCAGGAGACGAGATCTCCCCCGATCATGTGTTGTGTCACCTTCCTCTCCTGTCTGACACCACTCATCAACCTTCCAGGAGACGAGATCTCCCCCGATCATGTGTGGTGTCACCTTCCTTTCCTCCCTGACACCACTCATCAACCTTCCAGGAGAGGAGATCTTCCCCGATCATGTCTGCTGTCACCTTCCTTTCCTGTCTGACACCACTCATCAACCTTCCAGGAGACGAGATCTTCCCCGATCATGTGTGGTGTCACCTTCCTCTCCTGTCTGACACCACTCATCAACCTTCCAGGAGACGAGATCTCCCCCGATCATGTGTTGTGTCACCTTCCTCTCCTGTCTGACACCACTCATCAACCTTCCAGGAGACGAGATCTCCCCCGATCATGTGTGGTGTCACCTTCCTCTCCTCCCTGACACCACTCATCAACCTTCCAGGAGAGGAGATCTTCCCCGATCATGTGTGGTGTCACCTTCCTCTCCTGTCTGACACCACTCATCAACCTTCCAGGAGACAAGATCTCCCCCGATCATGTGTGATGTCACCTTCCTCTCCTCCCTGACACCACTCATTAACCTTCCAGGAGAGGAGATCTTCCCCGATCATGTCTGCTGTCACCTTCCTCTCCTCCCTGACACCACTCATCAACCTTCCAGGAGACGAGATCTTCCCCGATCATGTGTGGTGTCACCTTCCTCTCCTGTCTGACACCACTCATCAACCTTCCAGGAGAGAAGATCTTCCCCGATCATGTCTGCTGTCACCTTCCTCTCCTCCCTGACACCACTCATCAACCTTCCAGGAGACGAGATCTCCCCTCATCATGTGTGGTGTCACCTTCCTCTCCTGTCTGACACCACTCATCAACCCTCCAGGAGAGGAGATCTTCCCCGATCATGTCTGCTGTCACCTTCCTCTCCTCCCTGACACCACTCATCAACCTTCCAAGAGAGGAGATCTCCCCCATCATGTCTGGTGTCACCTTCCTCTCCTGTCTGACACCACTCATCAACCTTCCAGGAGAGGAGATCTCCCTCGATCATGTCTAGTGTCACCTTCCTCTCCTGTCTGACACCACTCATCAACCTTCCAGGAGACGAGATCTTCCCCGATCATGTGTGGTGTCACCTTCCTCTCCTCCCCGACACCACTCATCAACCTTCCAGGAGAGGAGATCTTCCCCGATCATGTGTGGTGTCACCTTCCTCTCCTGTCTGACACCACTCATCAACCTTCCAGGAGACGAGATCTCCCCGATCATGTGTTGTGTCACCTTCCTCTCCTGTCTGACACCACTCATCAACCTTCCAGGAGACGAGATCTCCCCCGATCATGTGTGGTGTCACCTTCCTCTCCTCCCTGACACCACTCATCAACCTTCCAGGAGAGGAGATCTTCCCCGATCATGTCTGCTGTCACCTTCCTCTCCTCCCTGACACCACTCATCAACCTTCCAGGAGACGAGATCTCCCCTCAACATGTGTGGTGTCACCTTCCTCTCCTGTCTGACACCACTCATCAACCTTCCAGGAGAGGAGATCTTCCCCAATAATCTCTGCTGTCACCTTCCTCTCCTCCCTGACACCACTCATCAACCTTCCAAGAGAGGAGATCTCCCCCATCATGTCTGCTGTCACCTTCCTCTCCTGTCTGACACCACTCATCAACCTTCCAGGAGACGAGATCTCCCCTGATCATGTCTGATGTCACCTTCCTCTCCTGTCTGACACCGCTCATCAACCTTCCAGGAGAGGAGATCTCCCCCAATCATGTCTGCTGTCACCTTCCTTTCCTGTCTGACACCATTCATCAACCTTCCAGGAGACGAGATCTTCCCCGATCATGTGTGGTGTCACCTTCCTCCTGTCTGACACCACTCATCAACCTTCCAGGAGACGAGATCTCCCCCGATCATGTGTGGTGTCACCTTCCTCCTGTCTGACACCACTCATCAACCTTCCAGGAGACGAGATCTCCGCCGATCATGTGTGGTGCCACCTTCCTATCCTCCCTGACACCACTCATCAACCTTCCAGGAGAGGAGATCTTCCCCGATCATGTCTGCTGTCACCTTCCTCTCCTGTCTGACACCACTCATCAACCTTCCAGGAGACGAGATCTTCCCTGATCATGTGTGGTGTCACCTTCCTCTCCTGTCTGACACCACTCATCAACCTTCCAGGAGACGAGGTCTCCCCCGATCATGTGTGGTGTCACCTTCCTCTCCTCCCTAACACCACTCACCAACCTTCCAGGAGAGGAGATCTTCCCCGATCATGTCTGCTGTCACCTTCCTCTCCTGTCTGACACCACTCATCAACCTTCCAGGAGAGGAGATCTTCCCCGATCATGTCTGCTGTCACCTTCCTCTCCTCCCTGACACCACTCATCAACCTTCCAGGAGACGAGATCTTCCCCGATCATGTGTGGTGTCACCTTCCTCTCCTGTCTGACACCACTCATCAACCTTCCAGGAGAGGAGATCTTCCCCGATCATGTCTGCTGTCACCTTCCTCTCCTCCCTGACACCAATCATCAACCTTCCAGGAGACGAGATCTCCACTCTTCATGTGTGGTGTCACCTTCCTCTCCTGTCTGACACCACTCATCAACCTTCCAGGAGAGGAGATCTCCCCCATCATGTCTGCTGTCACCTTCCTCTCCTGTCTGACACCATTCATCAACCTTCCAGGAGACGAGATCTCCCCTGATCATGTCTGATGTCACCGTCCTCTCCTATCTGACACCACTCATCAACCTTCCAGGAGAGGAGATCTCCCCCAATCATGTCTGCTGTCACCTTCCTCTCCTCCCTGACACCAATCATCAACCTTCCAGGAGACGAGATCTCCACTCATCATGTGTGGTGTCACCTTCCTCTCCTGTCTGACACCACTCATCAACCTTCCAGGAGAGGAGATCTCCCCCATCATGTCTGCTGTCACCTTCCTCTCCTGTCTGACACCACTCATCAACCTTCCAGGAGACGAGATCTCCCCCGATCATGTGTGGTGTCCCCTTCCTCTCCTCCCTGACACCACTCATCAACCTTCCAGGAGAGCAGATCTTCCCCGATCATGTCTGCTGTCACCTTCCTCTCCTCCCTGACACCACTCATCAACCTTCCAGGAGACGAGATCTCCCCTCATCATGTGTGGTGTCACCTTCCTCTCCTGTCTGACACCATTCATCAACCTTCCCTGAGACGAGATCTCCCCAGATCATGTCTGATGTCACCTTCCTCTCCTGTCTGACACCACTCATCAACCTTCCAGGAGAGGAGATCTCCCCCAATCATGTCTGCTGTCACCTTCCTCTCCTGTCTGACACCACTCATCAACCTTCCAGGAGACGAGATCTCCCCCGATCATGTGTGGTGTCACCTTCCTCCTGTCTGACACCACTCATCAACCTTCCAGGAGAGGAGATCTTCCCCGATCATGTGTGGTGTCACCCTCCTCTCCTGTCTGACACCACTCATCAACCTTCCAGGAGACGAGATCTCCCCCGATCATGTGTGGTGTCACCTTCCTCTCCTGTCTGACACCACTCATCAACCTTCCAGGAGACGAGATCTCCCCCGATCATGTGTGGTGTCACCTTCCTCTCCTGTCTGACACCACTCATCAATCTTCCAGGAGACGAGATCTCCCCTGATCATGTGTGGTGTCACCTTCCTCCTGTCTTACACCACTCATCAACCTTCCAGGAGACGAGATCTCCCCTGATCATGTGTGGTGTCACATTCCTCTCCTGTCTGACACCACTCATCAACCTTCCAGGAGACGAGATCTCCCCTGATCATGTGTGGTGTCACCCTCCTCCTGTCTGACACCACTCATCAACCTTCCAGGAGACGGGATCTCCCCCGAGCATGTCTGCTGTCATCCTCCTCCTGTCTGACACCACTCATCAACCTTCCAGGAGAGGAGATCTCCCCCATCATGTCTGCTGTCACCTTCCTCTCCTGTCTGACACCATTCATCAACCTTCCAGGAGACGAGATCTCCCCTGATCATGTCTGATGTCACCTTCCTCTCCTGTCTGACACCACTCATCAACCTTCCAGGAGAGGTGATCTCCCCCAATCATGTCTGCTGTCACCTTCCTCTCCTGTCTGACACCACTCATCAACCTTCCAGGAGACGAGATCTCCCCCGATCATGTCTGCTGTCGCCTTCCTCTCCTGTCTGACACCACTAATCAACCTTCCAGGAGAGGAGATCTCCCCCGATCATGTGTGGTGTCACCTTCCTCTCCTGTCTCACACAACTCATCAACCTTCCAGGAGAGGAGATCTTCCCCGATCATGTCTGCTGTCACCTTCCTCTCCTCCCTGACACCACTCATCAACCTTCCAGGAGACGAGATCTCCCCCGATCATGTCTGCTGTCACCTTCCTCTCCTGTCTGACACCACTCATCAACCTTCCAGGAGAGGAGATCTCCCTCGATCATGTCTAGTGTCACCTTCCTCTCCTGTCTGACACCACTCATCAACCTTCCAGGAGAGGAGATCTCCCCCGATCATGTCTGCTGTCACCTTCCTCTCCTGTCTGACACCACTCATCAACCTTCCAGGAGACGAGATCTCCCCCGATCATGTCTGCTGTCGCCTTCCTCTCCTGTCTGACACCACTAATCAACCTTCCAGGAGAGGAGATCTCCCCCGATCATGTGTGGTGTCACCTTCCTCTCCTGTCTCACACAACTCATCAACCTTCCAGGAGAGGAGATCTTCCCCGATCATGTCTGCTGTCACCTTCCTCTCCTCCCTGACACCACTCATCAACCTTCCAGGAGACGAGATCTCCCCCGATCATGTCTGCTGTCACCTTCCTCTCCTGTCTGACACCACTCATCAACCTTCCAGGAGAGGAGATCTCCCTCGATCATGTCTAGTGTCACCTTCCTCTCCTGTCTGACACCACTCATCAACCTTCCAGGAGAGGAGATCTCCCCCGATCATGTCTGCTGTCACCTTCCTCTCCTGTCTGACACCACTCATCAACCTTCCAGGAGACGAGATCTCCCCCGATCATGTGTTGTGTCACCTTCCTCTCCTGTCTGACACCACTCATCAACCTTCCAGGAGACGAGATCTCCCCCGATCATGTGTGGTGTCACCTTCCTCTCCTCCCTGACACCACTCATCAACCTTCCAGGAGAGGAGATCTTCCCCGATCATGTCTGCTGTCACCTTCCTTTCCTGTCTGACACCACTCATCAACCTTCCAGGAGACGAGATCTTCCCCGATCATGTGTGGTGTCACCTTCCTCTCCTGTCTGACACCACTCATCAACCTTCCAGGAGACGAGATCTCCCCCGATCATGTGTTGTGTCACCTTCCTCTCCTTTCTGACACCACTCATCAACCTTCCAGGAGACGAGATCTCCCCCGATCATGTGTGGTGTCACCTTCCTCTCCTCCCTGACACCACTCATCAACCTTCCAGGAGAGGAGATCTTCCCCGATCATGTGTGGTGTCACCTTCCTCTCCTGTCTGACACCACTCATCAACCTTCCAGGAGACGAGATCTCCCCCGATCATGTGTGGTGTCACCTTCCTCTCCTCCCTGACACCACTCATTAACCTTCCAGGAGAGGAGATCTTCCCCGATCATGTCTGCTGTCACCTTCCTCTCCTCCCTGACACCACTCATCAACCTTCCAGGAGACAAGATCTTCCCCGATCATGTGTGGTGTCACCTTCCTCTCCTGTCTGACACCACTCATCAACCTTCCAGGAGAGAAGATCTTCCCCGATCATGTCTGCTGTCACCTTCCTCTCCTCCCTGACACCACTCATCAACCTTCCAGGAGACGAGATCTCCCCTCATCATGTGTGGTGTCACCTTCCTCTCCTGTCTGACACCACTCATCAACCTTCCAGGAGAGGAGATCTTCCCCGATCATGTCTGCTGTCACCTTCCTCTCCTCCCTGACACCACTCATCAACCTTCCAAGAGAGGAGATCTCCCCCATCATGTCTGGTGTCACCTTCCTCTCCTGTCTGACACCATTCATCAACCTTCCAGGAGACAAGATCTCCCCTGATCATGTCTGATGTCACCTTCCTCTCCTGTCTGACACCACTCATCAACCTTCCAGGAGAGGAGATCTCCCTCGATCATGTCTAGTGTCACCTTCCTCTCCTGTCTGACACCACTCATCAACCTTCCAGGAGATGAGATCTTCCCCGATCATGTGTGGTGTCACCTTCCTCTCCTCCCCGACACCACTCATCAACCTTCCAGGAGAGGAGATCTTCCCCGATCATGTCTGCTGTCACCTTCCTCTCCTCCCTGACACCACTCATCAACCTTCCAGGAGACGAGATCTCCCCCGATCATGTGTTGTGTCACCTTCCTCTCCTGTCTGACACCACTCATCAACCTTCCAGGAGACGAGATCTACCCCGATCATGTGTGGTGTCACCTTCCTCTCCTCCCTGACACCACTCATCAACCTTCCAGGAGAGGAGATCTTCCCCGATCATGTCTGCTGTCACCTTCCTCTCCTCCCTGACACCACTCATCAACCTTCCAGGAGACGAGATCTCCCCTCATCATGTGTGGTGTCACCTTCCTCTCCTGTCTGACACCACTCATCAACCTTCCAGGAGAGGAGATCTTCCCCAATCAACTCTGCTGTCACCTTCCTCTCCTCCCTGACACCACTCATCAACCTTCCAAGAGAGGAGATCTCCCCCATCATGTCTGCTGTCACCTTCCTCTCCTGTCTGACACCACTCATCAACCTTCCAGGAGACGAGATCTCCCCTGATCATGTCTGATGTCACCTTCCTCTCCTGTCTGACACCGCTCATCAACCTTCCAGGAGAGGAGATCTCCCCCAATCATGTCTGCTGTCACCTTCCTTTCCTGTCTGACACCATTCATCAACCTTCCAGGAGACGAGATCTTCCCCGATCATGTGTGGTGTCACCTTCCTCCTGTCTGACACCACTCATCAACCTTCCAGGAGACGAGATCTCCCCCGATCATGTGTGGTGTCACCTTCCTCCTGTCTGACACCACTCATCAACCTTCCAGGAGACGAGATCTCAGCCGATCATGTGTGGTGTCACCTTCCTATCCTCCCTGACACCACTCATCAACCTTCCAGGAGAGGAGATCTTCCCCGATCATGTCTGCTGTCACCTTCCTCTCCTGTCTGACACCACTCATCAACCTTCCAGGAGACGAGATCTCCCCCGATCATGTGTGGTGTCACCTTCCTCTCCTGTCTGACACCACTCATCAACCTTCCAGGAGACGAGATCTCCCCCGATCATGTGTGGTGTCACCTTCCTCTCCTGTCTGACACCACTCATCAACCTTCCAGGAGACGAGATCTCCCCCGATCATGTGTGGTGTCACCTTCCTCTCCTCCCTAACACCACTCACCAACCTTCCAGGAGAGGAGATCTTCCCCGATCATGTCTGCTGTCACCTTCCTCTCCTGTCTGACACCACTCATCAACCTTCCAGGACAGGAGATCTTCCCCGATCATGTCTGCTGTCACCTTCCTCTCCTCCCTGATACCACTCATCAACCTTCCAGGAGACGAGATCTTCCCCGATCATGTGTGGTGTCACCTTCCTCTCCTGTCTGACACCACTCATCAACCTTCCAGGAGAGGAGATCTTCCCCGATCATGTCTGCTGTCACCTTCCTCTCCTCCCTGACACCAATCATTAACCTTCCAGGAGACGAGATCTCCACTCATCATGTGTGGTGTCACCTTCCTCTCCTGTCTGACACCACTCATCAACCTTCCAGGAGAGGAGATCTTCCCCGATCATGTCTGCTGTCACCTTCCTCTCCTCCCTGACACCACTCATCAACCTTCCAGGAGACGAGATCTCCCCCGATCATGTGTTGTGTCACCTTCCTCTCCTGTCTGACACCACTCATCAACCTTCCAGGAGACGAGATCTACCCCGATCATGTGTGGTGTCACCTTCCTCTCCTCCCTGACACCACTCATCAACCTTCCAGGAGAGGAGATCTTCCCCGATCATGTCTGCTGTCACCTTCCTCTCCTCCCTGACACCACTCATCAACCTTCCAGGAGACGAGATCTCCCCTCATCATGTGTGGTGTCACCTTCCTCTCCTGTCTGACACCACTCATCAACCTTCCAGGAGAGGAGATCTTCCCCAATCATCTCTGCTGTCACCTTCCTCTCCTCCCTGACACCACTCATCAACCTTCCAAGAGAGGAGATCTCCCCCATCATGTCTGCTGTCACCTTCCTCTCCTGTCTGACACCACTCATCAACCTTCCAGGAGACGAGATCTCCCCTGATCATGTCTGATGTCACCTTCCTCTCCTGTCTGACACCGCTCATCAACCTTCCAGGAGAGGAGATCTCCCCCAATCATATCTGCTGTCACCTTCCTTTCCTGTCTGACACCATTCATCAACCTTCCAGGAGACGAGATCTTCCCCGATCATGTGTGGTGTCACCTTCCTCCTGTCTGACACCACTCATCAACCTTCCAGGAGACGAGATCTCCCCCGATCATGTGTGGTGTCACCTTCCTCCTGTCTGACACCACTCATCAACCTTCCAGGAGACGAGATCTCCACCGATCATGTGTGGTGTCACCTTCCTATCCTCCCTGACACCACTCATCAACCTTCCAGGAGAGGAGATCTTCCCCGATCATGTCTGCTGTCACCTTCCTCTCCTGTCTGACACCACTCATCAACCTTCCAGGAGACGAGATCTCCCCCGATCATGTGTGGTGTCACCTTCCTCTCCTGTCTGACACCACTCATCAACCTTCCAGGAGATGAGATCTCCCCCGATCATGTGTGGTGTCACCTTCCTCTCCTGTCTGACACCACTCATCAACCTTCCAGGAGACGAGATCTCCCCCGATCATGTGTGGTGTCACCTTCCTCTCCTCCCTAACACCACTCACCAACCTTCCAGGAGAGGAGATCTTCCCCGATCATGTCTGCTGTCACCTTCCTCTCCTGTCTGACACCACTCATCAACCTTCCAGGACAGGAGATCTTCCCCGATCATGTCTGCTGTCACCTTCCTCTCCTCCCTGACACCACTCATCAACCTTCCAGGAGACGAGATCTTCCCCGATCATGTGTGGTGTCACCTTCCTCTCCTGTCTGACACCACTCATCAACCTTCCAGGAGAGGAGATCTTCCCCGATCATGTCTGCTGTCACCTTCCTCTCCTCCCTGACACCAATCATCAACCTTCCAGGAGACGAGATCTCCACTCATCATGTGTGGTGTCACCTTCCTCTCCTGTCTGACACCACTCATCAACCTTCCAGGAGAGGAGATCTCCCCCATCATGTCTGCTGTCACCTTCCTCTCCTGTCTGACACCATTCATCAACCTTCCAGGAGACGAGATCTCCCCTGATCATGTCTGATGTCACCTTCCTCTCCTGTCTGACACCACTCATCAACCTTCCAGGAGACGAGATCTCCCCCGATCATGTGTGGTGTCCCCTTCCTCTCCTCCCTGACACCACTCATCAACCTTCCAGGAGAGGAGATCTTCCCCGATCATGTCTGCTGTCACCTTCCTCTCCTCCCTGACACCACTCTTCAACCTTCCAGGAGACGAGATCTCCCCTCATCATGTGTGGTGTCACCTTCCTCTCCTGTCTGACACCATTCATCAACCTTCCCTGAGACGAGATCTCCCCAGATCATGTCTGATGTCACCTTCCTCTCCTGTCTGACACCACTCATCAACCTTCCAGGAGAGGAGATCTCCCCCAATCATGTCTGCTGTCACCTTCCTCTCCTGTCTGACACCACTCATCAACCTTCCAGGAGACGAGATCTCCCCCGATCATGTGTGGTGTCACCTTCCTCCTGTCTGACACCACTCATCAACCTTCCAGGAGAGGAGATCTTCCCCGATCATGTGTGGTGTCACCCTCCTCTCCTGTCTGACACCACTCATCAACCTTCCAGGAGACGAGATCTCCCCCGATCATGTGTGGTGTCACCTTCCTCTCCTGTCTGACACCACTCATCAACCTTCCAGGAGACGAGATCTCCCCCGATCATGTGTGGTGTCACCTTCCTCTCCTGTCTGACACCACTCATCAACCTTCCAGGAGACGAGATCTCCCCTGATCATGTGTGGTGTCACCTTCCTCCTGTCTGACACCACTCATCAACCTTCCAGGAGACGAGATCTCCCCTGATCATGTGTGGTGTCACATTCCTCTCCTGTCTGACACCACTCATCAACCTTCCAGGAGACGAGATCTCCCCTGATCATGTGTGGTGTCACCCTCCTCCTGTCTGACACCACTCATCAACCTTCCAGGAGACGAGATCTCCCCCGATCATGTCTGCTGTCATCCTCCTCCTGTCTGACACCACTCATCAACCTTCCAGGAGAGGAGATCTCCCCCATCATGTCTGCTGTCACCTTCCTCTCCTGTCTGACACCATTCATCAACCTTCCAGGAGACGAGATCTCCCCTGATCATGTCTGATGTCACCTTCCTCTCCTGTCTGACACCACTCATCAACCTTCCAGGAGAGGTGATCTCCCCCAATCATGTCTGCTGTCACCTTCCTCTCCTGTCTGACACCACTCATCAACCTTCCAGGAGACGAGATCTCCCCCGATCATGTCTGCTGTCGCCTTCCTCTCCTGTCTGACACCACTAATCAACCTTCCAGGAGAGGAGATCTCCCCCGATCATGTGTGGTGTCACCTTCCTCTCCTGTCTGACACCACTCATCAACCTTCCAGGAGAGAAGATCTTCCCCGATCATGTCTGCTGTCACCTTCCTCTCCTCCCTGACACCACTCATCAACCTTCCAGGAGACAAGATCTCCCCTCATCATGTGTGGTGTCACCTTCCTCTCCTGTCTGACACCACTCATCAACCTTCCAGGAGAGGAGATCTTCCCCGATCATGTCTGCTGTCACCTTCCTCTCCTCCCTGACACCACTCATCAACCTTCCAAGAGAGGAGATCTCCCCCATCATGTCTGGTGTCACCTTCCTCTCCTGTCTGACACCATTCATCAACCTTCCAGGAGACAAGATCTCCCCTGATCATGTCTGATGTCACCTTCCTCTCCTGTCTGACACCACTCATCAACCTTCCAGGAGAGGAGATCTCCCTCGATCATGTCTAGTGTCACCTTCCTCTCCTGTCTGACACCACTCATCAACCTTCCAGGAGATGAGATCTTCCCCGATCATGTGTGGTGTCACCTTCCTCTCCTCCCCGACACCACTCATCAACCTTCCAGGAGAGGAGATCTTCCCCGATCATGTCTGCTGTCACCTTCCTCTCCTCCCTGACACCACTCATCAACCTTCCAGGAGACGAGATCTCCCCCGATCATGTGTTGTGTCACCTTCCTCTCCTGTCTGACACCACTCATCAACCTTCCAGGAGACGAGATCTACCCCGATCATGTGTGGTGTCACCTTCCTCTCCTCCCTGACACCACTCATCAACCTTCCAGGAGAGGAGATCTTCCCCGATCATGTCTGCTGTCACCTTCCTCTCCTCCCTGACACCACTCATCAACCTTCCAGGAGACGAGATCTCCCCTCATCATGTGTGGTGTCACCTTCCTCTCCTGTCTGACACCACTCATCAACCTTCCAGGAGAGGAGATCTTCCCCAATCAACTCTGCTGTCACCTTCCTCTCCTCCCTGACACCACTCATCAACCTTCCAAGAGAGGAGATCTCCCCCATCATGTCTGCTGTCACCTTCCTCTCCTGTCTGACACCACTCATCAACCTTCCAGGAGACGAGATCTCCCCTGATCATGTCTGATGTCACCTTCCTCTCCTGTCTGACACCGCTCATCAACCTTCCAGGAGAGGAGATCTCCCCCAATCATGTCTGCTGTCACCTTCCTTTCCTGTCTGACACCATTCATCAACCTTCCAGGAGACGAGATCTTCCCCGATCATGTGTGGTGTCACCTTCCTCCTGTCTGACACCACTCATCAACCTTCCAGGAGACGAGATCTCCCCCGATCATGTGTGGTGTCACCTTCCTCCTGTCTGACACCACTCATCAACCTTCCAGGAGACGAGATCTCAGCCGATCATGTGTGGTGTCACCTTCCTATCCTCCCTGACACCACTCATCAACCTTCCAGGAGAGGAGATCTTCCCCGATCATGTCTGCTGTCACCTTCCTCTCCTGTCTGACACCACTCATCAACCTTCCAGGAGACGAGATCTCCCCCGATCATGTGTGGTGTCACCTTCCTCTCCTGTCTGACACCACTCATCAACCTTCCAGGAGACGAGATCTCCCCCGATCATGTGTGGTGTCACCTTCCTCTCCTGTCTGACACCACTCATCAACCTTCCAGGAGACGAGATCTCCCCCGATCATGTGTGGTGTCACCTTCCTCTCCTCCCTAACACCACTCACCAACCTTCCAGGAGAGGAGATCTTCCCCGATCATGTCTGCTGTCACCTTCCTCTCCTGTCTGACACCACTCATCAACCTTCCAGGACAGGAGATCTTCCCCGATCATGTCTGCTGTCACCTTCCTCTCCTCCCTGATACCACTCATCAACCTTCCAGGAGACGAGATCTTCCCCGATCATGTGTGGTGTCACCTTCCTCTCCTGTCTGACACCACTCATCAACCTTCCAGGAGAGGAGATCTTCCCCGATCATGTCTGCTGTCACCTTCCTCTCCTCCCTGACACCAATCATTAACCTTCCAGGAGACGAGATCTCCACTCATCATGTGTGGTGTCACCTTCCTCTCCTGTCTGACACCACTCATCAACCTTCCAGGAGAGGAGATCTTCCCCGATCATGTCTGCTGTCACCTTCCTCTCCTCCCTGACACCACTCATCAACCTTCCAGGAGACGAGATCTCCCCCGATCATGTGTTGTGTCACCTTCCTCTCCTGTCTGACACCACTCATCAACCTTCCAGGAGACGAGATCTACCCCGATCATGTGTGGTGTCACCTTCCTCTCCTCCCTGACACCACTCATCAACCTTCCAGGAGAGGAGATCTTCCCCGATCATGTCTGCTGTCACCTTCCTCTCCTCCCTGACACCACTCATCAACCTTCCAGGAGACGAGATCTCCCCTCATCATGTGTGGTGTCACCTTCCTCTCCTGTCTGACACCACTCATCAACCTTCCAGGAGAGGAGATCTTCCCCAATCATCTCTGCTGTCACCTTCCTCTCCTCCCTGACACCACTCATCAACCTTCCAAGAGAGGAGATCTCCCCCATCATGTCTGCTGTCACCTTCCTCTCCTGTCTGACACCACTCATCAACCTTCCAGGAGACGAGATCTCCCCTGATCATGTCTGATGTCACCTTCCTCTCCTGTCTGACACCGCTCATCAACCTTCCAGGAGAGGAGATCTCCCCCAATCATATCTGCTGTCACCTTCCTTTCCTGTCTGACACCATTCATCAACCTTCCAGGAGACGAGATCTTCCCCGATCATGTGTGGTGTCACCTTCCTCCTGTCTGACACCACTCATCAACCTTCCAGGAGACGAGATCTCCCCCGATCATGTGTGGTGTCACCTTCCTCCTGTCTGACACCACTCATCAACCTTCCAGGAGACGAGATCTCCACCGATCATGTGTGGTGTCACCTTCCTATCCTCCCTGACACCACTCATCAACCTTCCAGGAGAGGAGATCTTCCCCGATCATGTCTGCTGTCACCTTCCTCTCCTGTCTGACACCACTCATCAACCTTCCAGGAGACGAGATCTCCCCCGATCATGTGTGGTGTCACCTTCCTCTCCTGTCTGACACCACTCATCAACCTTCCAGGAGATGAGATCTCCCCCGATCATGTGTGGTGTCACCTTCCTCTCCTGTCTGACACCACTCATCAACCTTCCAGGAGACGAGATCTCCCCCGATCATGTGTGGTGTCACCTTCCTCTCCTCCCTAACACCACTCACCAACCTTCCAGGAGAGGAGATCTTCCCCGATCATGTCTGCTGTCACCTTCCTCTCCTGTCTGACACCACTCATCAACCTTCCAGGACAGGAGATCTTCCCCGATCATGTCTGCTGTCACCTTCCTCTCCTCCCTGACACCACTCATCAACCTTCCAGGAGACGAGATCTTCCCCGATCATGTGTGGTGTCACCTTCCTCTCCTGTCTGACACCACTCATCAACCTTCCAGGAGAGGAGATCTTCCCCGATCATGTCTGCTGTCACCTTCCTCTCCTCCCTGACACCAATCATCAACCTTCCAGGAGACGAGATCTCCACTCATCATGTGTGGTGTCACCTTCCTCTCCTGTCTGACACCACTCATCAACCTTCCAGGAGAGGAGATCTCCCCCATCATGTCTGCTGTCACCTTCCTCTCCTGTCTGACACCATTCATCAACCTTCCAGGAGACGAGATCTCCCCTGATCATGTCTGATGTCACCTTCCTCTCCTGTCTGACACCACTCATCAACCTTCCAGGAGACGAGATCTCCCCTGATCATGTGTGGTGTCCCCTTCCTCTCCTCCCTGACACCACTCATCAACCTTCCAGGAGAGGAGATCTTCCCCGATCATGTCTGCTGTCACCTTCCTCTCCTCCCTGACACCACTCTTCAACCTTCCAGGAGACGAGATCTCCCCTCATCATGTGTGGTGTCACCTTCCTCTCCTGTCTGACACCATTCATCAACCTTCCCTGAGACGAGATCTCCCCAGATCATGTCTGATGTCACCTTCCTCTCCTGTCTGACACCACTCATCAACCTTCCAGGAGAGGAGATCTCCCCCAATCATGTCTGCTGTCACCTTCCTCTCCTGTCTGACACCACTCATCAACCTTCCAGGAGACGAGATCTCCCCCGATCATGTGTGGTGTCACCTTCCTCCTGTCTGACACCACTCATCAACCTTCCAGGAGAGGAGATCTTCCCCGATCATGTGTGGTGTCACCCTCCTCTCCTGTCTGACACCACTCATCAACCTTCCAGGAGACGAGATCTCCCCCGATCATGTGTGGTGTCACCTTCCTCTCCTGTCTGACACCACTCATCAACCTTCCAGGAGACGAGATCTCCCCCGATCATGTGTGGTGTCACCTTCCTCTCCTGTCTGACACCACTCATCAACCTTCCAGGAGACGAGATCTCCCCTGATCATGTGTGGTGTCACCTTCCTCCTGTCTGACACCACTCATCAACCTTCCAGGAGACGAGATCTCCCCTGATCATGTGTGGTGTCACATTCCTCTCCTGTCTGACACCACTCATCAACCTTCCAGGAGACGAGATCTCCCCTGATCATGTGTGGTGTCACCCTCCTCCTGTCTGACACCACTCATCAACCTTCCAGGAGACGAGATCTCCCCCGATCATGTCTGCTGTCATCCTCCTCCTGTCTGACACCACTCATCAACCTTCCAGGAGAGGAGATCTCCCCCATCATGTCTGCTGTCACCTTCCTCTCCTGTCTGACACCATTCATCAACCTTCCAGGAGACGAGATCTCCCCTGATCATGTCTGATGTCACCTTCCTCTCCTGTCTGACACCACTCATCAACCTTCCAGGAGAGGTGATCTCCCCCAATCATGTCTGCTGTCACCTTCCTCTCCTGTCTGACACCACTCATCAACCTTCCAGGAGACGAGATCTCCCCCGATCATGTCTGCTGTCGCCTTCCTCTCCTGTCTGACACCACTAATCAACCTTCCAGGAGAGGAGATCTCCCCCGATCATGTGTGGTGTCACCTTCCTCTCCTGTCTGACACCACTCATCAACCTTCCAGGAGAGAAGATCTTCCCCGATCATGTCTGCTGTCACCTTCCTCTCCTCCCTGACACCACTCATCAACCTTCCAGGAGACAAGATCTCCCCTCATCATGTGTGGTGTCACCTTCCTCTCCTGTCTGACACCACTCATCAACCTTCCAGGAGAGGAGATCTTCCCCGATCATGTCTGCTGTCACCTTCCTCTCCTCCCTGACACCACTCATCAACCTTCCAAGAGAGGAGATCTCCCCCATCATGTCTGGTGTCACCTTCCTCTCCTGTCTGACACCATTCATCAACCTTCCAGGAGACAAGATCTCCCCTGATCATGTCTGATGTCACCTTCCTCTCCTGTCTGACACCACTCATCAACCTTCCAGGAGAGGAGATCTCCCTCGATCATGTCTAGTGTCACCTTCCTCTCCTGTCTGACACCACTCATCAACCTTCCAGGAGACGAGATCTTCACCGATCATGTGTGGTGTCACCTTCCTCTCCTCCCGACACCACCCATCAACCTTCCAGGAGAGGAGATCTTCCCCGATCATGTCTGCTGTCACCTTCCTCTCCTCCCTGACACCACTCATCAACCTTCCAGGAGACGAGATCTCCCCCGATTATGTGTTGTGTCACCTTCCTCTCCTGTCTGACACCACTCATCAACCTTCCAGGAGACGAGATCTACCCCGATCATGTGTGGTGTCACCTTCCTCTCCTCCCTGACACCACTCATCAACCTTCCAGGAGAGGAGATCTTCCCCGATCATGTCTGCTGTCACCTTCCTCTCCTCCCTGACACCACTCATCAACCTTCCAGGAGACGAGATCTCCCCTCATCATGTGTGGTGTCACCTTCCTCTCCTGTCTGACACCACTCATCAACCTTCCAGGAGAGGAGATCTTCCCCACTCATCTCTGCTGTCACCTTCCTCTCCTCCCTGACACCACTCTTCAACCTTCCAAGAGAGGAGATCTCCCCCATCATGTCTGCTGTCACCTTCCTCTCCTGTCTGACACCACTCATCAACCTTCCAGGAGACGAGATCTCCCCTGATCATGTCTGATGTCACCTTCCTCTCCTGTCTGACACCGCTCATCAACCTTCCAGGAGAGGAGATCTCCCCCAATCATGTCTGCTGTCACCTTCCTTTCCTGTCTGACACCATTCATCAACCTTCCAGGAGACGAGATCTTCCCCGATCATGTGTGGTGTCACCTTCCTCCTGTCTGACACCACTCATCAACCTTCCAGGAGACGAGATCTCCCCCGATCATGTGTGGTGTCACCTTCCTCCTGTCTGACACCACTCATCAACCTTCCAGGAGACGAGATCTCCGCCGATCATGTGTGGTATCACCTTCCTATCCTCCCTGACACCACTCATCAACCTTCCAGGAGAGGAGATCTTCCCCGATCATGTCTGCTGTCACCTTCCTCTCCTGTCTGACACCACTCATCAACCTTCCAGGAGACGAGATCTCCCCGGATCATGTGTGGTGTCACCTTCCTCTCCTGTCTGACACCACTCATCAACCTTCCAGGAGACGAGATCTCCCCCGATCATGTGTGGTGTCACCTTCCTCTCCTGTCTGACACCACTCATCAACCTTCCAGGAGACGAGATCTCCCCCGATCATGTGTGGTGTCACCTTCCTCTCCTCCCTAACACCACTCACCAACCTTCCAGGAGAGGAGATCTTCCCCGATCATGTCTGCTGTCACCTTCCTCTCCTGTCTGACACCACTCATCAACCTTCCAGGAGAGGAGATCTTCCCCGATCATGTCTGCTGTCACCTTCCTCTCCTCCCTGACACCACTCATCAACCTTCCAGGAGACGAGATCTTCCCCGATCATGTGTGGTGTCACCTTCCTCTCCTGTCTGACACCACTCATCAACCTTCCAGGAGAGGAGATCTTCCCCGATCATGTCTGCTGTCACCTTCCTCTCCTCCCTGACACCACTCATCAACCTTCCAGGAGACGAGATCTCCACTCATCATGTGTGGTGTCACCTTCCTCTCCTGTCTGACACCACTCATCAACCTTCCAGGAGAGGAGATCTCCCCCATCATGTCTGCTGTCACCTTCCTCTCCTGTCTGACACCATTCATCAACCTTCCAGGAGACGAGATCTCCCCTGATCATGTCTGATGTCACCTTCCTCTCCTGTCTGACACCACTCATCAACCTTCCAGGAGACGAGATCTCCCCCGATCATGTGTGGTGTCCCCTTCCTCTCCTCCCTGACACCACTCATCAACCTTCCAGGAGAGGAGATCTTCCCCGATCATGTCTGCTGTCACCTTCCTCTCCTCCCTGACACCACTCTTCAACCTTCCAGGAGACGAGATCTCCCCTCATCATGTGTGGTGTCACCTTCCTCTCCTGTCTGACACCATTCATCAACCTTCCCTGAGACGAGATCTCCCCAGATCATGTCTGATGTCACCTTCCTCTCCTGTCTGACACCACTCATCAACCTTCCAGGAGAGGAGATCTCCCCCAATCATGTCTGCTGTCACCTTCCTCTCCTGTCTGACACCACTCATCAACCTTCCAGGAGACGAGATCTCCCCCGATCATGTGTGGTGTCACCTTCCTCCTGTCTGACACCACTCATCAACCTTCCAGGAGAGGAGATCTTCCCCGATCATGTGTGGTGTCACCCTCCTCTCCTGTCTGACACCACTCATCAACCTTCCAGGAGACGAGATCTCCCCCGATCATGTGTGGTGTCACCTTCCTCTCCTGTCTGACACCACTCATCAACCTTCCAGGAGACGAGATCTCCCCCGATCATGTGTGGTGTCACCTTCCTCTCCTGTCTGACACCACTCATCAACCTTCCAGGAGACGAGATCTCCCCATATCATGTGTGGTGTCACCTTCCTCCTGTCTGACACCACTCATCAACCTTCCAGGAGACGAGATCTCCCCTGATCATGTGTGGTGTCACCCTCCTCCTGTCTGACACCACTCATCAACCTTCCAGGAGACGAGATCTCCCCCGATCATGTCTGCTGTCATCCTCCTCCTGTCTGACACCACTCATCAACCTTCCAGGAGAGGAGATCTCCCCCATCATGTCTGCTGTCACCTTCCTCTCCTGTCTGACACCATTCATCAACCTTCCAGGAGACGAGATCTCCCCTGATCATGTCTGATGTCACCTTCCTCTCCTGTCTGACACCACTCATCAACCTTCCAGGAGAGGTGATCTCCCTCAATCATGTCTGCTGTCACCTTCCTCTCCTGTCTGACACCACTCATCAACCTTCCAGGAGACGAGATCTCCCCCGATCATGTCTGCTGTCGCCTTCCTCTCCTGTCTGACACCACTAATCAACCTTCCAGGAGAGGAGATCTCCCCCGATCATGTGTGGTGTCACCTTCCTCTCCTGTCTCACACAACTCATCAACCTTCCAGGAGAGGAGATCTCCCCCAATCATGTCTGCTGTCACCTTCCTCTCCTGTCTGACACCACTCATCAACCTTCCAGGAGACGAGATCTCTCCTGATCATGTCTGATGTCACCTTCCTCTCCTGTCTGACACCATTCATCAACCTTCCAGGAGACGAGATCTCCCCCGATCATGTGTGGTGTCACCTTCCTCCTGTCTGACACCACTCATCAACCTTCCAGGAGACGAGATCTCCCCCGATCATATGTGGTATCACCTTCCTTTCCTGTCTGACACCATTCATCAACCTTCCAGGAGACGAGATCTCCCCCGATCATGTGTTGTGTCACCTTCCTCTCCTGTCTGACACCACTCATCAACCTTCCAGGAGACGAGATCTCCCCCGATCATGTGTGGTGTCACCTTCCTCTCCTCCCTGACACCACTCATCAACCTTCCAGGAGAGGAGATCTTCCCCGATCATGTCTGCTGTCACCTTCCTCTCCTCCCTGACACCACTCATCAACCTTCCAGGAGACGAGATCTCCCCTCATCATGTGTGGTGTCACCTTCCTCTCCTGTCTGACACCATTCATCAACCTTCCCTGAGACGAGATCTCCCCAGATCATGTCTGATGTCACCTTCCTCTCCTGTCTGACACCACTCATCAACCTTCCAGGAGAGGAGATCTCCCCCAATCATGTCTGCTGTCACCTTCCTCTCCTGTCTGACACCACTCATCAACCTTCCAGGAGACGAGATCTCCCCCGATCATGTGTGGTGTCACCTTCCTCCTGTCTGACACCACTCATCAACCTTCCAGGAGAGGAGATCTTCCCCGATCATGTGTGGTGTCACCCTCCTCTCCTGTCTGACACCACTCATCAACCTTCCAGGAGACGAGATCTCCCCCGATCATGTGTGGTGTCACCTTCCTCTCCTGTCTGACACCACTCATCAACCTTCCAGGAGACGAGATCTCCCCCGATCATGTGTGGTGTCACCTTCCTCTCCTGTCTGACACCACTCATCAACCTTCCAGGAGACGAGATCTCCCCTGATCATGTGTGGTGTCACCTTCCTCCTGTCTGACACCACTCATCAACCTTCCAGGAGACGAGATCTCCCCTGATCACGTGTGGTGTCACATTCCTCTCCTGTCTGACACCACTCATCAACCTTCCAGGAGACGAGATCTCCCCTGATCATGTGTGGTGTCACCCTCCTCCTGTCTGACACCACTCATCAACCTTCCAGGAGACGAGATCTCCCCCGATCATGTCTGCTGTCATCCTCCTCCTGTCTGACACCACTCATCAACCTTCCAGGAGAGGAGATCTCCCCCATCATGTCTGCTGTCACCTTCCTCTCCTGTCTGACACCATTCATCAACCTTCCAGGAGACGAGATCTCCCCTGATCATGTCTGATGTCACCTTCCTCTCCTGTCTGACACCACTCATCAACCTTCCAGGAGAGGAGATCTTCCCCGATCATGTCTGCTGCCACCTTCCTCTCCTCCCTGACACCACTCATCAACCTTCCAGGAGACGAGATCTCCCCCGATCATGTGTTGTGTCACCTTCCTCTCCTGTCTGACACCACTCATCAACCTTCCAGGAGACGAGATCTACCCCGATCATGTGTGGTGTCACCTTCCTCTCCTCCCTGACACCACTCATCAACCTTCCAGGAGAGGAGATCTTCCCCGATCATGTCTGCTGTCACCTTCCTCTCCTCCCTGACACCACTCATCAACCTTCCAGGAGACGAGATCTCCCCTCATCATGTGTGGTGTCACCTTCCTCTCCTGTCTGACACCACTCATCAACCTTCCAGGAGAGGAGATCTTCCCCAATCATCTCTGCTGTCACCTTCCTCTCCTCCCTGACACCACTCATCAACCTTCCAAGAGAGGAGATCTCCCCCATCATGTCTGCTGTCACCTTCCTCTCCTGTCTGACACCACTCATCAACCTTCCAGGAGACGAGATCTCCCCTGATCATGTCTGATGTCACCTTCCTCTCCTGTCTGACACCGCTCATCAACCTTCCAGGAGAGGAGATCTCCCCCAATCATATCTGCTGTCACCTTCCTTTCCTGTCTGACACCATTCATCAACCTTCCAGGAGACGAGATCTTCCCCGATCATGTGTGGTGTCACCTTCCTCCTGTCTGACACCACTCATCAACCTTCCAGGAGACGAGATCTCCCCCGATCATGTGTGGTGTCACCTTCCTCCTGTCTGACACCACTCATCAACCTTCCAGGAGACGAGATCTCCGCCGATCATGTGTGGTGTCACCTTCCTATCCTCCCTGACACCACTCATCAACCTTCCAGGAGAGGAGATCTTCCCCGATCATGTCTGCTGTCACCTTCCTCTCCTGTCTGACACCACTCATCAACCTTCCAGGAGACGAGATCTCCCCCGATCATGTGTGGTGTCACCTTCCTCTCCTGTCTGACACCACTCATCAACCTTCCAGGAGATGAGATCTCCCCCGATCATGTGTGGTGTCACCTTCCTCTCCTGTCTGACACCACTCATCAACCTTCCAGGAGACGAGATCTCCCCCGATCATGTGTGGTGTCACCTTCCTCTCCTCCCTAACACCACTCACCAACCTTCCAGGAGAGGAGATCTTCCCCGATCATGTCTGCTGTCACCTTCCTCTCCTGTCTGACACCACTCATCAACCTTCCAGGACAGGAGATCTTCCCCGATCATGTCTGCTGTCACCTTCCTCTCCTCCCTGACACCACTCATCAACCTTCCAGGAGACGAGATCTTCCCCGATCATGTGTGGTGTCACCTTCCTCTCCTGTCTGACACCACTCATCAACCTTCCAGGAGAGGAGATCTTCCCCGATCATGTCTGCTGTCACCTTCCTCTCCTCCCTGACACCAATCATCAACCTTCCAGGAGACGAGATCTCCACTCATCATGTGTGGTGTCACCTTCCTCTCCTGTCTGACACCACTCATCAACCTTCCAGGAGAGGAGATCTCCCCCATCATGTCTGCTGTCACCTTCCTCTCCTGTCTGACACCATTCATCAACCTTCCAGGAGACGAGATCTCCCCTGATCATGTCTGATGTCACCTTCCTCTCCTGTCTGACACCACTCATCAACCTTCCAGGAGACGAGATCTCCCCCGATCATGTGTGGTGTCCCCTTCCTCTCCTCCCTGACACCACTCATCAACCTTCCAGGAGAGGAGATCTTCCCCGATCATGTCTGCTGTCACCTTCCTCTCCTCCCTGACACCACTCTTCAACCTTCCAGGAGACGAGATCTCCCCTCATCATGTGTGGTGTCACCTTCCTCTCCTGTCTGACACCATTCATCAACCTTCCCTGAGACGAGATCTCCCCAGATCATGTCTGATGTCACCTTCCTCTCCTGTCTGACACCACTCATCAACCTTCCAGGAGAGGAGATCTCCCCCAATCATGTCTGCTGTCACCTTCCTCTCCTGTCTGACACCACTCATCAACCTTCCAGGAGACGAGATCTCCCCCGATCATGTGTGGTGTCACCTTCCTCCTGTCTGACACCACTCATCAACCTTCCAGGAGAGGAGATCTTCCCCGATCATGTGTGGTGTCACCCTCCTCCCCTGTCTGACACCACTCATCAACCTTCCAGGAGACGAGATCTCCCCCGATCATGTGTGGTGTCACCTTCCTCTCCTGTCTGACACCACTCATCAACCTTCCAGGAGACGAGATCTCCCCCGATCATGTGTGGTGTCACCTTCCTCTCCTGTCTGACACCACTCATCAACCTTCCAGGAGACGAGATCTCCCCTGATCATGTGTGGTGTCACCTTCCTCCTGTCTGACACCACTCATCAACCTTCCAGGAGACGAGATCTCCCCTGATCATGTGTGGTGTCACATTCCTCTCCTGTCTGACACCACTCATCAACCTTCCAGGAGACGAGATCTCCCCTGATCATGTGTGGTGTCACCCTCCTCCTGTCTGACACCACTCATCAACCTTCCAGGAGACGAGATCTCCCCCGATCATGTCTGCTGTCATCCTCCTCCTGTCTGACACCACTCATCAACCTTCCAGGAGAGGAGATCTCCCCCATCATGTCTGCTGTCACCTTCCTCTCCTGTCTGACACCATTCATCAACCTTCCAGGAGACGAGATCTCCCCTGATCATGTCTGATGTCACCTTCCTCTCCTGTCTGACACCACTCATCAACCTTCCAGGAGAGGTGATCTCCCCCAATCATGTCTGCTGTCACCTTCCTCTCCTGTCTGACACCACTCATCAACCTTCCAGGAGACGAGATCTCCCCCGATCATGTCTGCTGTCGCCTTCCTCTTCTGTCTGACACCACTAATCAACCTTCCAGGAGAGGAGATCTCCCCCGATCATGTGTGGTGTCACCTTCCTCTCCTGTCTGACACCACTCATCAACCTTCCAGGAGAGAAGATCTTCCCCGATCATGTCTGCTGTCACCTTCCTCTCCTCCCTGACACCACTCATCAACCTTCCAGGAGACAAGATCTCCCCTCATCATGTGTGGTGTCACCTTCCTCTCCTGTCTGACACCACTCATCAACCTTCCAGGAGAGGAGATCTTCCCCGATCATGTCTGCTGTCACCTTCCTCTCCTCCCTGACACCACTCATCAACCTTCCAAGAGAGGAGATCTCCCCCATCATGTCTGGTGTCACCTTCCTCTCCTGTCTGACACCATTCATCAACCTTCCAGGAGACAAGATCTCCCCTGATCATGTCTGATGTCACCTTCCTCTCCTGTCTGACACCACTCATCAACCTTCCAGGAGAGGAGATCTCCCTCGATCATGTCTAGTGTCACCTTCCTCTCCTGTCTGACACCACTCATCAACCTTCCAGGAGACGAGATCTTCCCCGATCATGTGTGGTGTCACCTTCCTCTCCTCCCGACACCACCCATCAACCTTCCAGGAGAGGAGATCTTCCCCGATCATGTCTGCTGTCACCTTCCTCTCCTCCCTGACACCACTCATCAACCTTCCAGGAGACGAGATCTCCCCCGATTATGTGTTGTGTCACCTTCCTCTCCTGTCTGACACCACTCATCAACCTTCCAGGAGACGAGATCTACCCCGATCATGTGTGGTGTCACCTTCCTCTCCTCCCTGACACCACTCATCAACCTTCCAGGAGAGGAGATCTTCCCCGATCATGTCTGCTGTCACCTTCCTCTCCTCCCTGACACCACTCATCAACCTTCCAGGAGACGAGATCTCCCCTCATCATGTGTGGTGTCACCTTCCTCTCCTGTCTGACACCACTCATCAACCTTCCAGGAGAGGAGATCTTCCCCACTCATCTCTGCTGTCACCTTCCTCTCCTCCCTGACACCACTCTTCAACCTTCCAAGAGAGGAGATCTCCCCCATCATGTCTGCTGTCACCTTCCTCTCCTGTCTGACACCACTCATCAACCTTCCAGGAGACGAGATCTCCCCTGATCATGTCTGATGTCACCTTCCTCTCCTGTCTGACACCGCTCATCAACCTTCCAGGAGAAGAGATCTCCCCCAATCATGTCTGCTGTCACCTTCCTTTCCTGTCTGACACCATTCATCAACCTTCCAGGAGACGAGATCTTCCCCGATCATGTGTGGTGTCACCTTCCTCCTGTCTGACACCACTCATCAACCTTCCAGGAGACGATATCTCCCCCGATCATGTGTGGTGTCACCTTCCTCCTGTCTGACACCACTCATCAACCTTCCAGGAGACGAGATCTCCGCCGATCATGTGTGGTGTCACCTTCCTATCCTCCCTGACACCACTCATCAACCTTCCAGGAGAGGAGATCTTCCCCGATCATGTCTGCTGTCACCTTCCTCTCCTGTCTGACACCACTCATCAACCTTCCAGGAGACGAGATCTCCCCGGATCATGTGTGGTGTCACCTTCCTCTCCTGTCTGACACCACTCATCAACCTTCCAGGAGACGAGATCTCCCCCGATCATGTGTGGTGTCACCTTCCTCTCCTGTCTGACACCACTCATCAACCTTCCAGGAGACGAGATCTCCCCCGATCATGTGTGGTGTCACCTTCCTCTCCTCCCTAACACCACTCACCAACCTTCCAGGAGAGGAGATCTTCCCCGATCATGTCTGCTGTCACCTTCCTCTCCTGTCTGACACCACTCATCAACCTTCCAGGAGAGGAGATCTTCCCCGATCATGTCTGCTGTCACCTTCCTCTCCTCCCTGACACCACTCATCAACCTTCCAGGAGACGAGATCTTCCCCGATCATGTGTGGTGTCACCTTCCTCTCCTGTCTGACACCACTCATCAACCTTCCAGGAGAGGAGATCTTCCCCGATCATGTCTGCTGTCACCTTCCTCTCCTCCCTGACACCAATCATCAACCTTCCAGGAGACGAGATCTCCACTCATCATGTGTGGTGTCACCTTCCTCTCCTGTCTGACACCACTCATCAACCTTCCAGGAGAGGAGATCTCCCCCATCATGTCTGCTGTCACCTTCCTCTCCTGTCTGACACCATTCATCAACCTTCCAGGAGACGAGATCTCCCCTGATCATGTCTGATGTCACCTTCCTCTCCTGTCTGACACCACTCATCAACCTTCCAGGAGACGAGATCTCCCCCGATCATGTGTGGTGTCCCCCTCCTCTCCTCCCTGACACCACTCATCAACCTTCCAGGAGAGGAGATCTTCCCCGATCATGTCTGCTGTCACCTTCCTCTCCTCCCTGACACCACTATTCAACCTTCCAGGAGACGAGATCTCCCCTCATCATGTGTGGTGTCACCTTCCTCTCCTGTCTGACACCATTCATCAACCTTCCCTGAGACGAGATCTCCCCAGATCATGTCTGATGTCACCTTCCTCTCCTGTCTGACACCACTCATCAACCTTCCAGGAGAGGAGATCTCCCCCAATCATGTCTGCTGTCACCTTCCTCTCCTGTCTGACACCACTCATCAACCTTCCAGGAGACGAGATCTCCCCCGATCATGTGTGGTGTCACCTTCCTCCTGTCTGACACCACTCATCAACCTTCCAGGAGAGGAGATCTTCCCCGATCATGTGTGGTGTCACCCTCCTCTCCTGTCTGACACCACTCATCAACCTTCCAGGAGACGAGATCTCCCCCGATCATGTGTGGTGTCACCTTCCTCTCCTGTCTGACACCACTCATCAACCTTCCAGGAGACGAGATCTCCCCCGATCATGTGTGGTGTCACCTTCCTCTCCTGTCTGACACCACTCATCAACCTTCCAGGAGACGAGATCTCCCCATATCATGTGTGGTGTCACCTTCCTCCTGTCTGACACCACTCATCAACCTTCCAGGAGACGAGATCTCCCCTGATCATGTGTGGTGTCACCCTCCTCCTGTCTGACACCACTCATCAACCTTCCAGGAGACGAGATCTCCCCCGATCATGTCTGCTGTCATCCTCCTCCTGTCTGACACCACTCATCAACCTTCCAGGAGAGGAGATCTCCCCCATCATGTCTGCTGTCACCTTCCTCTCCTGTCTGACACCATTCATCAACCTTCCAGGAGACGAGATCTCCCCTGATCATGTCTGATGTCACCTTCCTCTCCTGTCTGACACCACTCATCAACCTTCCAGGAGAGGTGATCTCCCCCAATCATGTCTGCTGTCACCTTCCTCTCCTGTCTGACACCACTCATCAACCTTCCAGGAGACGAGATCTCCCCCGATCATGTCTGCTGTCGCCTTCCTCTCCTGTCTGACACCACTAATCAACCTTCCAGGAGAGGAGATCTCCCCCGATCATGTGTGGTGTCACCTTCCTCTCCTGTCTCACACAACTCATCAACCTTCCAGGAGAGGAGATCTCCCCCAATCATGTCTGCTGTCACCTTCCTCTCCTGTCTGACACCACTCATCAACCTTCCAGGAGACGAGATCTCTCCTGATCATGTCTGATGTCACCTTCCTCTCCTGTCTGACACCATTCATCAACCTTCCAGGAGACGAGATCTCCCCCGATCATGTGTGGTGTCACCTTCCTCCTGTCTGACACCACTCATCAACCTTCCAGGAGACGAGATCTCCCCCGATCATATGTGGTATCACCTTCCTTTCCTGTCTGACACCATTCATCAACCTTCCAGGAGACGAGATCTCCCCCGATCATGTGTTGTGTCACCTTCCTCTCCTGTCTGACACCACTCATCAACCTTCCAGGAGACGAGATCTCCCCCGATCATGTGTGGTGTCACCTTCCTCTCCTCCCTGACACCACTCATCAACCTTCCAGGAGAGGAGATCTTCCCCGATCATGTCTGCTGTCACCTTCCTCTCCTCCCTGACACCACTCATCAACCTTCCAGGAGACGAGATCTCCCCTCATCATGTGTGGTGTCACCTTCCTCTCCTGTCTGACACCATTCATCAACCTTCCCTGAGACGAGATCTCCCCAGATCATGTCTGATGTCACCTTCCTCTCCTGTCTGACACCACTCATCAACCTTCCAGGAGAGGAGATCTCCCCCAATCATGTCTGCTGTCACCTTCCTCTCCTGTCTGACACCACTCATCAACCTTCCAGGAGACGAGATCTCCCCCGATCATGTGTGGTGTCACCTTCCTCCTGTCTGACACCACTCATCAACCTTCCAGGAGAGGAGATCTTCCCCGATCATGTGTGGTGTCACCCTCCTCTCCTGTCTGACACCACTCATCAACCTTCCAGGAGACGAGATCTCCCCCGATCATGTGTGGTGTCACCTTCCTCTCCTGTCTGACACCACTCATCAACCTTCCAGGAGACGAGATCTCCCCCGATCATGTGTGGTGTCACCTTCCTCTCCTGTCTGACACCACTCATCAACCTTCCAGGAGACGAGATCTCCCCTGATCATGTGTGGTGTCACCTTCCTCCTGTCTGACACCACTCATCAACTTTCCAGGAGACGAGATCTCCCCTGATCACGTGTGGTGTCACATTCCTCTCCTGTCTGACACCACTCATCAACCTTCCAGGAGACGAGATCTCCCCTGATCATGTGTGGTGTCACCCTCCTCCTGTCTGACACCACTCATCAACCTTCCAGGAGACGAGATCTCCCCCGATCATGTCTGCTGTCATCCTCCTCCTGTCTGACACCACTCATCAACCTTCCAGGAGAGGAGATCTCCCCCATCATGTCTGCTGTCACCTTCCTCTCCTGTCTGACACCATTCATCAACCTTCCAGGAGACGAGATCTCCCCTGATCATGTCTGATGTCACCTTCCTCTCCTGTCTGACACCACTCATCAACCTTCCAGGAGAGGTGATCTCCCCCAATCATGTCTGCTGTCACCTTCCTCTCCTGTCTGACACCACTCATCAACCTTCCAGGAGACGAGATCTCCCCCGATCATGTCTGCTGTCGCCTTCCTCTCCTGTCTGACACCATTCATCAACCTTCCAGGAGAGGAGATCTCCCCCGATCATGTGTGGTGTCACCTTCCTCCAGTCTGACACCACTCATCAACCTTCCAGGAGACAAGATCTCCCCCTATCATATGTGGTATCACCTTCCTTTCCTGTCTGACACCATTCATCAACCTTCCAGGAGACGAGATCTCCCCCGATCATGTCTGCTGTCACCTTCCTCTCCTCCCTGACACCACTCATCAACCTTCCAGGAGAGGAGATCTTCCTCGATCATGTCTGCTGTCACCTTCCTCTCCTCCCTGACACCACTCATCAACCTTCCAGGAGACGATATCTCCCCCGATCATGTCTGCTGTCACCTTCCTCTCCTGTCTGACACCACTCATCAACCTTCCAGGAGAGGAGATCTCCCTCGATCATGTCTAGTGTCACCTTCCTCTCCTGTCTGACACCACTGTTGTGGAGATTTTTATGGAGATGTATTTAATATGTATTGTCATAGTGTCACCCAGTGTCAGTACTTCTGCAACCCGTTCTAAAGAGCTGATTGGGGTAGTCTGAGGCTGGTTGAATCCCGTCTGATAGGGGAAAACGTCTTGAGGTTGGAGTGTGATGTTTGCAGGGGGCGGATATGTCCACCAACGGGGGCCCTCTGTGCATTAGCATGGACAATCGTTAAGGAGGGGATATGCTCGCTCTGCAATGACATCATTGGTTATAGGCGGATGGGCGCTCTTGTCTCTGCTATGTCTGATCAACATTGGTTGGAATTCGTAGCGTGCGTCTGCAGATAGCCTCCCTCCCCCATTCAATAATAGTATAATCTTAATATGCGTTATTCTATGGAATAGCGCAGAATAAGAATTCCTATCAACGGTAACTTTAGCCATCCTACGTTTATTGAATTCATGTATGACATCTCCTGTTGGAAGGAATGTCCAAGTATTGTCATTTTCCTGTGAGGAGGGAACATCCTGTGAGGTTCCCGCCCATGGGGGAGGGGATTGGTTGCTGCAGCCAATCACCTCCTGTGTGAGATCTTTTGAGTTTAATAAAAGCCTATGATTAGGTGTTGGCTGAACAGTCTTTGCTGGAATGGCCTGATAAGAAGATAAGCTTTTGTGGTGCTGCCTTTCTTGGATGAATGATGGGACGAATGAACGGTGAGTGGATCTTTAGCAAACTTAAAGATAGCATTACTTCAAAAAGATGAAAACTGATGTGTGCTTAGATAGCACAGGAATTATAGGCTGTGTGCTCTGTAAACAGCAGCCTGAAATTCCACAACAGTAATGGCGACTCACGGTTGGGACCAATTGCGGCCTCTTTGAGCATCAGATCAGCAGAGGGGGGAGAGGGGACCTGCGATGTGATTGATGCGTAAAGAGGCTGTACTTTGAAACGAAAAAAAATGTTTTTGTCTTTTTGAAATCATGCTTTAAGTTTGCAGTGTGTGCATGTGTGTGTGTGTGATTTTGTCATGGATCGTATGCCTGTGAATTTGATTGTGTGTGGGTATGCCTGCATGTGCCTGTGTGATTAGATTGTTTGTGTGACGTAGGACATGTGTAAGCGAGAAATATAAACTGTATATTGTGTATGAAATGAAGGTATAGCTGTGGTATTTAGTGCACTGAGAAGTTTGTAAGTAGATTGTTTGTTTGGCTGCCATGTGCTTGAATGGGGGAAGGGCTTGCCCACTGTTTTGTGTTGCAGGGGCTGTGCCCTGAGGGAAAGACACTCTAAGCAAATGTTACAAGCAACAATATACTGTATGTGTGTGGTGTTTGTGATTTCTATGAAAAATAGAAATGGATAAATTGTGATTTTTGCCTTTATAGGGGACAAAGACACATGTCCCCATAAGTGTAAAAATATTTTAAGTAAAGAGTTTGGTTTTTGAGTTGAAAGTTCCCGCCGCATATCCAAGTGGCCAGGCATTGCTAGAAGGCAGACATAGTATGTCTCTGCAATGGCTTGTTATGGAAGCTGAGGCCACTGTGTGTGTGAACTTTAGGTAGAGAAAAGTGGTGAATATCTCAGAGTATATGAACTTAGAGAAATGAATATGTTTTTAATATTGTCATGTAACTCACATTTATTGAATGTGCTGTTTAGTTGGCAAAAGGGAGGCTAAGTTTGTAAGTGTACATATGGTCCTTGTAGAGTGTAGCTGACACCTTTTTCAGTGGATTTTGATGATAATTTAGAAAAGTTTCAATGGTGTAGTCAGTCTTTGTGGAGAAAAACATTTTTGATTTTCTTTTAAAGAGATGCTGGTTTTGGCGGGAAAAATTGCATGCATCAATGGCGCAATTCTTGTTGTCCATGAGGTGCTGTGGTGGGTCATCCACCATTTTGTAGTCCTGGCTTGTCGGCCATTTTGAGAGACGTTTACAGTTTAAGATAGGAAGTTCCAGTTTAGCAAACACGGCTCCTGAATATGCTGTATTGGCATTTGTTGATCGGCACAGTTTTCTTATGTTTTATGCGTTTACAGTTTGACCTGTGCACTGCTGGGAAGAGTAGTGAGACACCAGGGGGACATACTGAGAGACTGGTTTTTGTTTAATGAATTTGCTGGTTTAAATTGTTTTTCTAAGTATCGCCTTTTGAGTTGAGTGGTATCTTGAAATAGCGTGGTTTTACCCCGAGGGGCCACAACGTGCTTGCGGACACACGCACATGCTGGGGCCTATTTATGGATGGGATCTGGCTGGCCTACCAGCAGTTGGAGTGTGGGAGGAGGCCAACGCAGACACAGGGAGGACATGCAAACTCCATGCACATGATGTTAGGTTGGGGATTTCTCTGTTTTCATTTGGGTGAGTGTGGGCTATTGCAGGATCGGCTGACTTAGCAGTATATGAGCAGGGGTTTGGGGTTTTGGATTTTGGTTTTAAGAAAAAACTTCACTTTACACTGAATTTTGATAGATTGTAAGACTAACAGAGTTTTTGTACAATGATGTGTTTTTATGTTTGGATATTTGAGAGTTTCCCAGAGGGCAATTCATATGTTTTGAAGCTTGTATTGTATAGCCTGTAGAGGAGGAGAGGGGGTTTGGTCGAAACTCCTAGAACCATCTTTTTGCAGGAGTTTTGTATTTGAGTGTCAACTTGTGGTTTTGCTACAGGGGATGTTTGGGTCAGGACCCTCCCATTTGCAAAGGGGGGTTTATTCCATCATTTCCTTGACAAGGTTTTAAATGGTTGAAATATATAATGTGTAGCCATGGATTTTTTTTTTGGAGTCTTGATAGACAAAGCTAACGCCTCCCCTCCCCCTCCCTCTTCCTGAACAATTGATATGTAAATAAAACAGTTTTTTTTTTTTTAAGAGCTCAGCATAACCGGAAGTTTCTTTTCAGCATTTATATATCAGCAGAAAGTTAGTGGGAGGAGCTTGGGTTTTTTAAAGGTGAGCAATGAGATTTGTGTCTGGAAGGAAAATGGAAAGCATTTTGGCATTTAAAAGTGTTTTTTTATATTTCGTTCCAGTTTTGTGAAGTTTTGTACTGTAATACAGTTTTGGGTAGAGAGAAAAACAGGGGGTATCACCATTGTTTTATCATCTAGATACAGAGAGAAGCCACATTGTTCTGCAGGTGGTAAACCGGCGTAAGTGTTCTGTGTGGTTTAGTCTGACAACGCAGTGTATGGGTGTATAGCGGAAAATGCTTGTGTATGCATGCACTGTGAGGGGTAGAGGCCTAATTCGGGGGTTGATCGGTGGTTGTTCTGTAGTTCCAAAAGTGTTGGGACAACAAGCCATAGAGTTGACGCCTCGGTTAGGGTTTCTAGTTGGAGGACTTGACCATATAGTGGTTGTAGTTCTGCAATTCACCATATAAGAAGACACCGGGCAGTGATCTCCGAAAGGGTGCAACGGTTTAACCTGGACGCAGGTTTAAGACGATAAGCCGATTCGAATCGCCATGGACACAAGGAGGTCTGTGCAAAGGAAAGGAATGGAGGCTTCCCATAGTCAGACGGTCACACAGTGCACGAAGCCTAGTTTTGGGGCAAAGGCCTTTGAACCCCAAAAAGATTAACATAGGTGGTCCAAGGATACTATTTTGGGTATCCCTCTGGAATGGATGTAGTTAAGCTGCGGCTTCAGAAATCTGTAATGAGGAGTGTTGATGGAGGTGTAGTCTCATGCCCGTTTGTTTGAACTTTGTATGGCTGGTCCATGCAAGCTTCTCGAGTTGCTCTCATATTCCCATTGTATTTTTTCCTATTGCTGAAAGAGTGAAGGGAGAATTCTGGCTGTTTTTGTTTTTTTTCATTTGTGGTTTTGGAAACTGAAGTATTTCCCCAACGTTTGTATCGGAATGTTTGTATGTAGTAACGTGAATATGTTCGAACTTACCGCGGCGATCCTTCGATGCGTCGCGGCTGTTGTATTTTTGTAGGAACGGGAAAAGTAAGGGTTACAGAGGGTTTCGTTTGAATCGGTTTTGAAAGAATGTCATTGACAATTTACCAATGTACAGGAATGTCATTATTATTTTACCATTCTTTGCAGGTTAAATATGAAGAATAGAGTAATGATTTTGCTTATAAGTATTTTTCAGGTCCAAGGAGTTTGTACACAGAGAACAGGTGTATGTAGACAGCTGTACATATGGATAAATCTAAGGGAGGTAAAAGTATCATAGGCTATTTCATTGTTTCTTTTTTCCTGCACCACACATTTCTTCCTTCAGTCTGTAATGAGGAAGAAAAGGGGGGAGAATGATAAATGTAAGAGTGACAGTTTTTTTTTTCAAACTAATAATAACCTCTGTAATTCTAACCAAGTTTGTGCCAAGACGGTCTTTCTTTTGATAGAATTTGAATTGGCAAGCAGCAGTCTGGTGAAGTAGGTTCCCATCCCAGAGGCTAAGAACCTTTTGTCAGTGGTTCCAGGTATTGTAAGCCACGCACAGGTTATGCAGTGACCACAGTCCCGATGTCTGGGTTATTGTCATATGAGGGTTGTTTGGAGGTCAGTCAAAATCAGGGTCGTACTTTCCTCATTAGCTGTCACTTATATTCTCGGCTGATGGGGTGGGTGCGATCGTTATGACATGAACTTCAAAATGTCCACCACAGGGTTCACGATTCCCTCCCGGACCCTGACTTAATAATCAGTTTACATTCTTTCCAACCAGGTGACTGGGTCTTTGTAAAGAAGCTTGAGGGATGAGACCACGCCAGCCACTGCAAGAAGCGGCTCAACCACACCAAAGAATGAGGAGTATCTTTGTTTATTTATATTTTTGTTGTTTAGTAAATTTTAGCGAGGGTAACGGTGAAAAGCATCCCAAGTTATTATTTAAAGTGTATGTCCTGACTAGCTCAGAAAGCGAACAGGACCGATGGTCTGTTCTGAGTCTTCACCGAGTTTTAGTCCCCAGCGATGACAGCGGTACATGCCATTTATGATGTTATTATGGGTATGAGGAGTTTTAGTCCCCAGCAATGACGGCGGTACATGCCATTTATGATGTTATTATGGGTATGAGGAGTTTTAGTCCCCAGCGATGACGGCGGTACATGACATTTATGATGTAATTATGGGTATGAGGAGTTTTAGTCCCCAGCGATGACAGAGGTACATGCCATTTATGATGTTATTATGGGTATGAGGAGTTTTAGTCCCCAGCGATGACAGCGGTACATGTCATTTATGATGTTATTATGGGTATGAGGAGTTTTGACAAACTAGTGAAGACTCCAGACAGACACTTGTCAATGGAACCTAACGATGTATTTTTAGAGGGTAAAATTGGTTTTAGTTTTAATGGCTCTGTCTCTTGTCGGTTTGGGTATTTAGGCAGCCCACAAGTGTGTTTGAACTTTAGTTTGGTGTTTATGTGGATCTGCAGCTTATAAAGGTAATTCCCCCAAAGCAAGAGGTTCATGCGCGATGGTGAAGCTGTCCCAACATTTTAGGTCGCGGCCGATCGCGAGGATCTGATGGCGCAGGAAATTAAGAATGGCAGGGACAGCTAGAAGGGATTTGTTCACCAATCCCGACCAGGTCTGGGCATGGGGTCCTGCATGTACAAGGTGGGGGCGGCTCGGGCTTGGGATACAATTGAACAATTCTCATCCGTTAAGGATAGGGTTCTTCATGTAATTGTTGAAGCCAGAGCTGTAGCTAAGTGAAGGTTGGGAGTCCTTTTTAAGGGTCTGGGAATCTTTGGGGATCTAATTTTTTATTTTACAGCGGATCATGGTTAAAGGAAGTGGGAATATATACTCATGTCGTTTTTATTTCTATTCTTTCTATGTCGTGACGAGAGGCTCCTGTTGCCTGATTTGACGCGTGACCAGAGTTTCCTTGATGAGACGCCCCGAAGCCGGACCCACATACAAGACAGAGAATCACAGACGGATCGGCGATTACTACAGCTCACCATGTCGTGTCCTCCTTTATAAGTCATGCCCCTGAAGAGTAGAGTCTACATGTCAAGCCGTGTTTTCCTTTTTATGGACTAAGAACTGATTCATTTCCAGGTGTAAGAAGCATATCAACTCTCATCGAGGGACACATAGGGTGCATATGACAAAAAAAGGGAGGACTGTTGTGGAGATTTTTATGGAGATGTATTTAATATGTATTGTCATAGTGTCACCCAGTGTTAGTACTTCCGCAACCCGCTCTAAAAGAGCTGATTGGGGTAGTCTGAGGCTGGTTGAATCCCGTCTGATAGGGGAAAACGTCTTGAGGTTGGAGTGTGATGTTTGCAGGGGGCGGATATGTCCACCAACGGGGGCCCTCTGTGCATTAGCATGGACGATCGTTAAGGAGGGGATATGCTCGCTCTGCAATGACATCATTGGTTATAGGCGGATGGGCGCTCTTGTCTCTGCTATGTCTGATCAACATTGGTTGGAACTCGTAGCGTGCGTCTGCAGATAGCCTCCCTCCCCCATTCAATAATAGTATAATCTTAATATGCGTTATTCTATGGAATAGCGCAGAATAAGAATTCCTATCAACGGTAACTTTAGCCATCCTACGTTTATTGTATTCATGTATGACATCTCCTGTTGGAAGGAATGTCCAAGTATTGTCATTTTCCTGTGAGGAGGGAACATCCTGTGAGGTTCCCGCCCATGGGGGAGGGGATTGGTTGCTGCAGCCAATCACCTCCTGTGTGAGATCTTTTGAGTTTAATAAAAGCCTATGATTAGGCGTCGGCTGAACAGTCTTTGCTGGAATGGCCTGATAAGAAGATAAGCTTTTGTGGTGCTGCCTTTCTTGGATGAATGATGGGACGAATGAACCGTGAGTGGATCTTTAGCAAACTTAAAGATAGCATTACTTCAAAAAGATGAAAACTGATGTGTGCTTAGATAGCACAGGAATTATAGGCTGTGTGCTCTGTAAACAGCAGCCTAAAATTCCACAACACCACTCATCAACCTTCCAGGAGAGGAGATCTCCCCAGATCATGTCTGCTGTCACCTTCCTCTCCTGTCTGACACCACTCATCAACCTTCCAGGAGACGAGATCTCCCCCGATCATGTGTTGTGTCACCTTCCTCTCCTGTCTGACACCACTCATCAACCTTCCAGGAGACGAGATCTCCCCCGATCATGTGTGGTGTCACCTTCCTCTCCTCCCTGACACCACTCATCAACCTTCCAGGAGAGGAGATCTTCCCCGATCATGTCTGCTGTCACCTTCCTCTCCTGTCTGACACCACTCATCAACCTTCCAGGAGACGAGATCTTCCCCGATCATGTGTGGTGTCACCTTCCTCTCCTGTCTGACACCACTCATCAACCTTCCAGGAGACGAGATCTCCCCCGATCATGTGTTGTGTCACCTTCCTCTCCTGTCTGACACCACTCATCAACCTTCCAGGAGACGAGATCTCCCCCGATCATGTGTGGTGTCACCTTCCTCTCCTCCCTGACACCACTCATCAACCTTCCAGGAGAGGAGATCTTCCCCGATCATGTCTGCTGTCACCTTCCTCTCCTCCCTGACACCACTCATCAACCTTCCAGGAGACGAGATCTCCCTCGATCATGTGTGGTGTCACCTTCCTCTCCTGTCTGACACCACTCATCAACCTTCCAGGAGAGGAGATCTTCCCCGATCATGTCTGCTGTCACCTTCCTCTCCTCCCTGACACCAGTCATCAACCTTCCAAGAGAGGAGATCTCCCCCATCATGTCTGCTGTCACCTTCCTCTCCTGTCTGACACCATTCATCAACCTTCCAGGAGACGAGATCTCCCCTGATCATGTCTGATGTCACCTTCCTCTCCTGTCTGACACCACTCATCAACCTTCCAGGAGACGAGATCTCCCCTGATCATGTGTGGTGTCACCTTCCTCTCCTCCCTGACACCACTCACCAACTTTCCAGGAGAGGAGATCTTCCCCGATCATGTCTGCTGTCACCTTCCTCTCCTGTCTGACACCACTCATCAACCTTCCAGGAGACGAGATCTCCCCCGATCATGTGTGGTGTCACCTTCCTCTCCTGTCTGACACCACTCATCAACCTTCCAGGAGACGAGATCTCCCCCGATCATGTGTTGTGTCACCTTCCTCTCCTGTCTGACACCACTCATCAACCTTCCAGGAGACAAGATCTCCCCCGATCATGTGTGGTGTCACCTTCCTCTTCTCCCTAACACCACTCATTAACCTTCCAGGAGAGGAGATCTTCCCCGATCATGTCTGCTGTCACCTTCCTCTCCTCCCTGACACCACTCATCAACCTTCCAGGAGACGAGATCTTCCCCGATCATGTGTGGTGTCACCTTCCTCTCCTGTCTGACACCACTCATCAACCGTCTAGGAGACGAGATCTCCCCTGATCATGTGTGGTGTCACCTTCCTTTCCTGTCTGACACCACTCATCAACCTTCCAGGAGAGGAGATCTCCCCCGATCATGTGTGGTGTCACCTTCCTCTCCTGTCTGACACCACTCATCAACCTTCCAGGAGACGAGATCTCCCCCAATCATGTGTTGTGTCACCTTCCTCTCCTGTCTGACACCACTCATCAACCTTCCAGGAGACGAGATCTCCCCCGATCATGTGTTGTGTCACCTTCCTCTCCTCCCTGACACCACTCATCAACCTTTGAGGAGACGAGATCTCCCCCGATCATGTGTTTTGTCACCTTCCTCTCCTGTCTGACACCACTCATCAACCTTCCAGGAGAGGAGATCTTCCCCAATCATGTCTGCTGTCACCTTCCTCTCCTCCCTGACACCACTCATCAACCTTCCAGGAGAGGAGATCTTCCCCAATCATGTCTGCTGTCACCTTCCTCTCCTCCCTGACACCACTCATCAACCTTCCAGGAGAGGAGATCTCCCCCATCATGTCTGCTGTCACCTTCCTCTCCTGTCTGACACCACTCATCAACCTTCCAGGAGACGAGATCTCCCCCGATCATGTGTTGTCACCTTCCTCTCCTGTCTGACACCACTCATCAACCTTCCAGGAGACGAGATCTCCCCCGATCATGTGTGGTGTCACCTTCCTCTCCTCCCTGACACCACTCATCAACCTTCCAGGAGAGGAGATCTTCCCCGATCATGTCTGCTGTCACCTTCCTCTCCTGTCTGACACCACTCATCAACCTTCCAGGAGACGAGATCTCCCCCGATCATGTGTGGTGTCACCTTCCTCTCCTGTCTGACACCACTCATCAAACTTCCAGGAAACGAGATCTCCCCCGATCATGTGTGGTGTCACCTTCCTCTCCTCCCTGACACCACTCATCAACCTTCCAGGAGAGGAGATCTTCCCCGATCATGTGTTGTGTCACCTTCCTCTCCTGTCTGACACCACTCATCAACCTTCCAGGAGACGAGATCTCCCCCGATCATGTGTGGTGTCACCTTCCTCTCCTCCCTGACACCACTCATCAACCTTCCAGGAGAGGAGATCTTCCCCGATCATGTCTGCTGTCACCTTCCTCTCCTGTCTGACACCACTCATCAACCTTCCAGGAGACGAGATCTCCCCCGATCATGTGTGGTGTCACCTTCCTCTCCTGTCTGACACCACTCATCAACCTTCCAGGAGACGAGATCTCCCCCGATCATGTGTGGTGTCACCTTCCTCTCCTGTCTGACACCACTCATCAACCTTCCAGGAGACGAGATCTCCCCCGATCATGTGTGGTGTCACATTCCTCTCCTCCCTGACACCACTCATTAACCTTCCAGGAGAGGAGATCTTCCCCGATCATGTCTGTTGTCACCTTCCTCTCCTCCCTGACACCACTCATCAACCTTCCAGGAGACGAGATCTTCCCGATCATGTGTGGTGTCACCTTCCTCTCCTGTCTGACACCACTCATCAACCTTCCAGGAGAGGAGATCTTCCCCGATCATGTCTGCTGTCACCTTCCTCTCCTCCCTGACACCACTCATCAACCTTCCAAGAGAGGAGATCTCCCCCATCATGTCTGGTGTTACCTTCCTCTCCTGTCTGACACCATTCATCAACATTACAGGAGACAAGCTCTCCCCTGATCATGTCTGATGTCACCTTCCTCTCCTGTCTGACACCACTCATCAACCTTCCAGGAGACGAGATCTCCCCCGATCATGTGTGGTGTCACCTTCCTCTCCTCCCTGACACCACTCATCAACCTTCCAGGAGAGGAGATCTTCCCCGATCATGTCTGCTGTCACCTTCCTCTCCTCCCTGACACCACTCATCAACCTTCCAGGAGACGAGATCTCCCCACATCATGTGTGGTGTCACCTTCCTCTCCTGTCTGACACCACTCATCAACCTTCCAGGAGACGAGATCTCCCCCATCATGTCTGCTGTCACCTTCCTCTCCTGTCTGACACCATTCATTAACCTTCCAGGAGACGAGATCTCCCCCAATCATGTCTGCTGTCACCTTCCTCTCCTGTCTGACACCACTCATCAACCTTCCAGGAGAGGAGATCTCCCCCAATCATGTCTGCTGTCACCTTCCTCTCCTGTCTGACACCACTCATCAACCTTCCAGGAGACAAGATCTCCCCTCATCATGTGTGGTGTCGCCTTCCTCTCCTGTCTGACACCACTCATCAACCTTCCAGGAGACAAGATCTCCCCCGATCATGTGTGGTGTCACCTTCCTCTCCTGTCTGACACCACTCATCAACCTTCCAGTAGAGGAGATTTCCCCCAATCATGTCTGCTGTCACCTTCCTCTCCTGTCTGACACCACTCATCAACCTTCCAGGAGACAAGATCTCCCCCGATCATATGTGGTATCACCTTCCTTTCCTGTCTGACACCATTCATCAACCTTCCAGGAGACGAGATCTTCCCCGATCATGTGTGGTGTCACCTTCCTCCTGTCTGACACCACTCATCAACCTTCCAGCAGACGAGATCTCCCCCGATCATGTGTGGTGTCAACTTCCTCCTGTCTGACACCACTCATCAACCTTCCAGGAGAGGAGATCTTCCCTGATCATGTGTGGTGTCACCCTCCTCTCCTGTCTGACACCACTCATCAACCTTCCAGGAGACGAGATCTCCCCCGATCATGTGTGGTATCACCTTCCTCTCCTGTCTGACACCACTCATCAACCTTCCAGGAGACGAGATCTCCCCTGATCATGTGTGGTGTCACCTTCCTCTCCTGTCTGACACCACTCATCAACCTTCCAGGAGACGAGATCTCCCCTGATCATGTGTGGTGTCACCTTCCTCTCCTCCCTGACACCACTCATCAACCTTCCAGGAGAGGAGATCTCCCCCGATCATGTGTTGTGTCACCTTCCTCTCCTGTCTGACACCACTCATCAACCTTCCAGGAGAGGAGATCTTCCCCAATCATGTCTGCTGTCACCTTCCTCTCCTCCCTGACACCACTCATCAACCTTCCAGGAGAGGAGATCTTCCCCAATCATGTCTGCTGTTACCTTCCTCTCCTCCCTGACACCACTCATCAACCTTCCAGGAGACGAGATCTCCCCCGATCATGTCTGCTGTCACCTTCCTCTCCTGTCTGACACCACTCATCAACCTTCCAGGAGAGGAGATCTCCCTCGATCATGTCTAGTGTCACCTTCCTCTCCTGTCTGACACCACTCATCAACCTTCCAGGAGACGAGATCTCCCCCGATCATGTGTTGTGTCACCTTCCTCTCCTGTCTGACACCACTCATCAACCTTCCAGGAGACGAGATCTCCCCCGATCATGTGTGGTGTCACCTTCCTCTCCTCCCTGACACCACTCATCAACCTTCCAGGAGAGGAGATCTTCCCCGATCATGTCTGCTGTCACCTTCCTCTCCTGTCTGACACCACTCATCAACCTTCCAGGAGACGAGATCTCCCCCGATCATGTGTGGTGTCACCTTCCTCTCCTGTCTGACACCACTCATCAACCTTCCAGGAGACGAGATCTCCCCCGATCATGTGTTGTGTCACCTTCCTCTCCTGTCTGACACCACTCATCAACCTTCCAGGAGACGAGATCTCCCCCGATCATGTGTGGTGTCACCTTCCTCTCCTCCCTGACACCACTCATCAACCTTCCAGGAGACGAGATCTCCCCCGATCATGTGTGGTGTCACCTTCCTCTCCTGTCTGACACCACTCATCAACCTTCCAGGAGACGAGATCTCCCCCGATCATGTGTGGTGTCACCTTCCTCTCCTGTCTGACACCACTCATCAACCTTCCAGGAGACGAGATCTCCCCCGATCATGTGTGGTGTCACCTTCCTCTCCTCCCTGACACCACTCATTAACCTTCCAGGAGAGGAGATCTTCCCCGATCATGTCTGCTGTCACCTTCCTCTCCTCCCTGACACCACTCATCAACCTTCCAGGAGACGAGATCTTCCCCGATCATGTGTGGTGTCACCTTCCTCTCCTGTCTGACACCACTCATCAACCTTCCAGGAGAGAAGATCTTCCCCGATCATGTCTGCTGTCACCTTCCTCTCCTCCCTGACACCACTCATCAACCTTCCAGGAGACGAGATCTCCCCTCATCATGTGTGGTGTCACCTTCCTCTCCTGTCTGACACCACTCATCAACCTTCCAGGAGAGGAGATCTTCCCCGATCATGTCTGCTGTCACCTTTCTCTCCTCCCTGACACCATTCATCAACCTTCCAGGAGACAAGATCTCCCCTGATCATGTCTGATGTCACCTTCCTCTCCTGTCTGACACCACTCATCAACTTTCCAGGAGACGAGATCTCCCCCGATCATATGTGGTGTCACCTTCCTCTCCTCCCTGACACCACTCATCAACCTTCCAGGAGAGGAGATCTTCCCCGATCATGTCTGCTGTCACCTTCCTCTTCTTGTGGAGATTTTTATGGAGATGTATTTAATATGTATTGTCATAGTGTCACCCAGTGTTAGTACTTCCGCAACCCGCTCTAAAAGAGCTGATTGGGGTAGTCTGAGGCTGGTTGAATCCCGTCTGATAGGGGAAACGTCTTGAGGTTGGAGTGTGATGTTTGCAGGGGGCAGATATGTCCACCAACGGGGGCCCTCTGTGCATTAGCATGGACGATCGTTAAGGAGGAGGATATGCCCGCTCTGCAATGACATCATTGGTTATAGGCAGATGGGCGCTCTTGTCTCTGCTATGTCTGATCAACATTGGTTGGAATTCGTAGCGTGCGTCTGCAGATAGCCTCCCTCCCCCATTCAATAATAGTATAATCTTAATATGCGTTATTCTATGGAATAGCGCAGAATAAGAATTCCTATCAACGGTAACTTTAGCCATCCTTCGTTATTGTATTCATGTATGACATCTCCTGTTGGAAGGAATGTCCAAGTATTGTCATTTTCCTGTGAGGAGGGAACATCCTGTGAGGTTCCCGCCCATGGGGGAGGGGATTGGTTGCTGCA
Organism: Rana muscosa; assembly: GCA_029206835.1. Lineage (NCBI taxonomy): Eukaryota > Metazoa > Chordata > Amphibia > Anura > Ranidae > Rana > Rana muscosa. The sequence goes on from CM055122.1 coordinate 1,252,128,688, forward strand.
GCCAATCACCTCCTGTGTGAGATCTTTTGAGTTTAATAAAAGCCTATGATTAGGCGTCGGCTAGTCAGTCTTTGCTGGAATGGCCTGATAAGAAGATAAGCTTTTGTGGTGCTGCCTTTCTTGGATGAATGATGGGATGAACGGTGAGTGGACTTTAGCAAACTTAGGCTTAAAGATAGCATTATTCCAAAAAGATGAATCTAAAGTGTGTGCTTATAGAGCACAGGAATTATAGGCTGTGTGCTCTGTAAACAGCAGCCTGGAATTCCACAACAGTAATGGCGACTCACAGTTGGGACCAATTGCGGCCTCTTTGAGCATCAGATCAGCAGAGGAGGAGAGTGGACCTGCGATGTGATTGATGCGTAAAGAGGCTGTACTTTGAAACGAAAAAAAAAAAAAAAATTGTCTTTTTGAAATCATGCTTTAAGTTTGCAGCGTGTGCATGTGTGTGATTTTGTCATGGATCGTATGCCTGTGAATTTGATTGTGTGTGGGTATGCCTGGGTGTGCCTGGATGTTTGTGTGAGACAAGCTGAAAATGGCTGCCCCCATGAGGTTTAGCGGGGGTGCGGCAGGCAACATGGCTATCACTGCCAACATGTTTGAAAGTTGTGTATCTATTGACTTTCCAATTTTCATTACAAAGTTGTGTGTAGTGTTTGTGCCTGTGTGAATGCTAATGGAAACTGTATATTGTGTATGAAATGAAGGTATAGATGTGGGATTATTCAGTCTGCAATGTGTGTGTTTGGGTGAGCTTTTTGTATTTCTCAGAGGTTTGTTTGTGAGATATGTGCTTGAATGGGGGAAGGGCTTGCCCACTGTTTTGTGTTGCAGGGGCTGTGCCCTGAGGGAAAGACACTCTAAGCAAATGTTACAAGCAACAATATACTGTATGTGTGTGGTGTTTGTGATTTCTATGAAAAATAGAAATGGATAAATTGTGATTTTTGCCTTTATAGGGGACAAAGACACATATCCCCATAAGTGTAAAAATATTTTAACAAAAGTGTTTGGTTTTAAAGTTGAAAATTCCTGCCGCATATTCAAGTGGCCAGGCATTGTTGGAAGCCAGACAATAGTAGCTGTTTGTTGAAAGGAATACGCCCTTTGAATGGTTGCAGGCTGTTTTGGATGCTAGCATTGAGGAGGTATGTCTCTGCAATGGCTTGTTATGGAAGCTGAGGCCACTGTGTGTGTGAACTTTAGGTAGAGAAAAGTGGTGAATATCTCAGAGTATATGAACTTAAAGAAATGAATATGTTTTTAATATTGTCATGTAACTCACATTTATTGAATGTGCTGTTTAGTTGGCAAAAGGGAGGCTAAGTTTGTAAGTGTACATGTGGTCCTTGTAGAGTGTAGCTGACACCTTTTTTCAGTGGATTTTGATGATAATTTAGAAAAGTTTCAATGGTGTAGTCAGTCTTTGTGGAGAAAAACATTTTTGATTTTCTTTTAAAGAGATGCTGGTTTTGGCGGGAAAAAGTAATGGCGCCATTCTTGGCTTTTGTTAGCCTTGCAGGTTTGTCTGCCATTTTGAGGCACAGTTTTTCCTTAGCCTGTGAATATCCTATAAGGGAAGGTGCAGCCACCTTTCTTTTGGGCACTATACCATGTGGCATTCGTCAGCTATGTTGCTGATAGAATTTCTCAGTTTTTGATGTTTAGTGCGAATATAGTGCGATCTTTTCTGCGTGGAACCTGGTGGAGGCAATTTGTGTTTTTCTTTGTGTAGGGGGACCAATGTGGTGTTCATTGTGACGTCCCATGCGGGTTATTGGCGGGAAAAATTGCATGCGTCAATGGCGCAATTCTTGTTGTCCATGAGGTGCTGTGATGGGTCATCCACCATTTTGTAGTCCTGGCTTGTCGGCCATTTTGAGAGACGTTTACAGTTTGAGATAGGAAGTTCCAGTTTAGCAAACACAACTCCTGAATATGCTGTATTGGCATTTGTTGATCGGCGCAGTTTTCTTATGTTTTATGCGTTTACAGTTTGACCTGTGCACTGCTGGGAAGAGTAGTGAGACACCAGGGGGACATACTGAGAGACTGGTTTTTGTTTAATAAATTCGCTGGTTTAAATTGTTTTTCTAAGCATCGCCTTTTGAGCAATGATGTGTTTTTATGTTTAAATATTTGGGAGTTTCCCAGAGAGCAATTCATTTTTTTGGAACTTGTACTGTATAGCCATCTTTTGGCAGGAGTTTGTATTTTGAGTCCCAACTTATGGTCTGACTTCCAGGGAATGTGGGTCAGGGGGGATTCCCTCCCATTTGCAAAGGGGGGTTTATTCCATCATTTCCTTGACAAGGTTTTAAATGGTTGAAATATATAATGTGTAGCCATGGATTTTTTTGGAGTCTTGATAGACAAGGCTAAGGCCTCCCCTCCCTCTTCCTGAACAATTGATATGTAAATAAACCAGTTTGGTTTTTTAAGAGCTGAGCATAACCGGAAGTTTCTTTTCAGCATTTATATATCAGCAGAAAGTTAGTGGGAGGAGCTTGGGGTTTTTAAAGGTGAGCAATGAGATTTGTGTCTGGAAGGAAAATGGAAAGCATTTTGGCATTTAAAAGTGTTTTATATTTCGTTCCAGTTTTGTACTGTAATACAGTTTTGGGTAGAGAGCAAACAGGGGGTATCACCATTATTTTATCTAGATACGGAGAGAAGCCACATTGTTCTGCAGGTGGTAAACTGGCGTAAGTGTTCTGTGTGGTTTAGTCTGACAACGCAGTGTATGGGTGTATAGCGGAAAATGCTTGTGTATGCATGCACTGTGAGGGGTAGAGGCCTAATTCAGGGGTTTATCTGCAGTTGTTGCTGTAGTTCCAAAAGTGTTGGGACAACAAGCCATAGAGTTGACGCCTCGGTTAGGGTTTCTAGTTGGAGGACTTGACCATATAGTGGTTGCAGTTCTGCAATTCACCGTATAAGAAGACACCGGGCGGTGATCTCCGAAAATGGGTGCAACGGTTGAACCTGGACGCAGGTTTAAGACGATAAGCCGATTCGAATCGCCATGGACACAAGGAGGTCTGTGCAAAGGGAAGGAATGGAGGCTTCCCATAGTCAGACGGTCACACAGTGCACAAAGCCTAGTTTTGGGGCAAAGGCCTTTGAACCCCAAAAAGATTAACGTAGGTGGTCCAAGGATACTATTTTGGGTATCCCTCTGGAATGGATGTAGTTGAGCTGCGGCTTCAGAAATCTGTAATGATGAGTGTTGATGGAGGTGTAGTCTCATGCCCGTTTGTTTGAACTTTGTATGGCTGGTCCATGCAAGCTTCTCGAGTTGCTCTCATGTTCCCATTGTATTTTTTTCTACTGCTGAAAGAGTGAAGGGAGAATTCTGGCTGTTTTTGTTTTTTTCATTTGTGGTTTTGGAAACTGGGAAGTATTTCCCCCACGTTTGTATCTGAGTGTTTATATGTAGTAACGTGAATATGTTCGAACTTACCGCGGCGATCCTTCGATGCGTCGCGGCTGTTGTATTTTTGTAGGAACGGGAAAAGTAAGGGTTACAGAGGGTTTTGTTTGAATCGGTTTTGAAAGAATGTCATTGACAATTTACCAATGTACAGGAATGTCATTATTATTTTACCATTCTTTGCAGGTTAAATATGAAGGATAGAGTAATGATTTTGCTTATAAGTATTTTTCAGGTCCAAGGAGTTTGTACACAGAGAACAGGTGTATGTAGACAGTGGTACATATGGATAAATATGAGTCTAAGGCGGTAAAAGTATCACGGGCTATTTCATTGTTTCTTTTTTCCTGCAACACGTATTTCTTCCTTCAGTCTGTAATGAGGAAGAAAAGGGGGGAGAATGATAAATGTAAGAGTGACAGTTTTTTTCAAACTAATAATAACCTCTGTAATTCTAACCAAGTTTGTGCCAAGACGGTCTTTCTTTTGATAGAATTTGAATTGGCAAGCAGCAGTCTGGTGAAGTCGGTTCCCATCCCAGAGGCTAAGAACCTTTTATCAATGGCTCCAGGTATTGTAAGCCACGCACAGGTTATACAGTGACCACAGTCCCGATGTCTGGGTTATTGTCATATGAGGGTTGTTTGGAGGTCAATCAAAATCAGGGTCGTACTCTCCTCATTAGCTGTCACTTATATTCTCGGCTGATGGGGTGGGTGCGATCGTTGTGACATGAACTTCAAAATGTCCACCACAGGGTTCACGATTCCCTCCCGGACCCTGACTTAATAATCAGTTTACATTCTTTCCAACCAGGTGACTGGGTCGTTGTAAAGAAGCTTGAGGGATGAGACCACGCCAGCCACTGCAAGAAGCGGCTCAACCACACCAAAGAATGAGGAGTATCTTTGTTTATTTATATTTTTGTTGTTTAGTAAATTTTAGCGAGGGTAACGGTGAAAAGCATCCCAAGTTATTATTTAAAGTGTATGTCTTGACTAGCTCAGAAAGCGAACAGGACCGATGGTCTGTTCTGAGTCTTCACAGAGTTTTAGTCCCCAGCGATGACAGCGGTACATGTCATTTATGATGTTATTATGGGTATGAGGAGTTTTGACAAACTAGTGAAGACTCCAGACAGACACTTGTCAATGGAACCTAACAATGTATTTTTAGAGGGTAAAATTGGTTTTAGTTTTAATGGCTCTGTCTCTTGTCCGTTTGGGTATCTAGGCAGCCCACAAGTGTGTTTGAACTTTAGTTTGGTGTTTATGTGGATCTGCAGCTTATAAAGGTAATTCCCCCAAAGCAAGAGGTTCCTGCGCGATGGTGAAGCTGTCCCAACATTTTAGGTCGCGGCCGATCGCGAAGATCTGATGGCGCAGGAAATTAAGAATGGCAGGGACAGCTAAAAGGGATTTGTTCACCAATCCCGACCAGGTCTGGGCATGGGGTCCTGCATGTACAAGGTGGGGGGAGGCTTGGGCTTGGGATACGATTGAACAATTCTCATCCGTTAAGGATAGGGTTCTTCATGTAATTGTTGAAGCCAGAGCTGTAGCTAAGTGAAGGTTGGGAGTCCTTTTTAAGGGTCTGGGAATCTTTGGGGATCTAATTTTTTATTTTACAGCGGATCGTGGTTAAAGGAAGTGGGAATATATATACTCATGTCGTTTTATTTCTATTCTTTCTATGACGTGACGAGGTGCTCCTGTTGCCTGATTTGACGCGTGACCAGAGTTTCCTTGATGAGACGCCCCGAAGCCGGACCCACATGCAAGGCACAGACGGATCGGCGATTACTACAGCTCACCATGTTGTGTCCTCCTTTATAAGTCATGCCCCTGAAGAGTAGAGTCTACATGTCAAGCCGTGTTTTCCTTTTTATGGACTAAGAACTGATTCATTTCCAGGTGTAAGAAGCATATCAACTCTCATCGAGGGACACATAGGGTGCATATGACAAAAAAGGGAGGACTGTTGTGGAGATTTTTATGGAGATGTATTTAATATGTATTGTCATAGTGTCACCCAGTGTTAGTACTTCCGCAACCCGCTCTAAAAGAGCTGATTGGGGTAGTCTGAGGCTGGTTGAATCCCGTCTGATAGGGGAAAACGTCTTGAGGTTGGAGTGTGATGTTTGCAGGGGGCGGATATGTCCACCAACGGGGGCCCTCTGTGCATTAGCATGGACGATCGTTAAGGAGGGGATATGCTCGCTCTGCAATGACATCATTGGTTATAGGCGGATGGGCGCTCTTGTCTCTGCTATGTCTGATCAACATTGGTTGGAATTCGTAGCGTGCGTCTGCGGATAGCCTCCCTCCCCCATTCAATAATAGTATAATCTTAATATGCGTTATTCTATGGAATAGCGCAGAGTAAGAATTCCTATCAACGGTAACTTTAGCCATCCTACGTTATTGTATTCATGTATGACATCTCCTGTTGGAAGGAATATCCAAGTATTGTCATTTTCCTGTGAGGAGGGAACATCCTGTGAGGTTCCCGCCCATGGGGGAGGGGATTGGTTGCTGCAGCCAATCACCTCCTGTGTGAGATCTTTTGAGTTTAATAAAAGCCTATGATTAGGCGTCGGCTAGTCAGTCTTTGCTGGAATGGCCTGATAAGAAGATAAGCTTTTGTGGTGCTGCCTTTCTTGGATGAATGATGGGACGAATGAACGGTGAGTGGATCTTTAGCAAACTTAAAGATAGCATTACTTCAAAAAGATGAAATCTGATGTGTGCTTAGATAGCACAGGAATTATAGGCTGTGTGCTCTGTAAACAGCAGCCTGAAATTCCACAACAGTAATGGCGACTCACGGTTGGGACCAATTGCGGCCTCTTTGAGCATCAGATCAGCAGAGGGGGGAGAGTGGACCTGCGATGTGATGTGTAAAGAGGCTGTACTTTGAAACGAAAAAAAAAAAAATTGTCTTTTTGAAATAATGTTTTAAGTTTGCAGCGTGTGTGTATGTCTGTGAATCCGATCGGATGCCTGTGAATTTTTTTGTGTATGCCTGTGTGTGATTAGATTGTTTGTGTGATGTAGGACATGTGTAAGCGAGAAATGTAAACTGTATATTGTGTATGAAATGAAGGTATAGCTGTGGTATTTAGTGCACTGAGAAGTTTGTAAGTAGATTGTTTGTTTGGCTTCCATGTGCTTGAATGGGGGAAGGGCTTGCCCACTGTTTTGTGTTGCAGGGGCTGTGCCCTGAGGGAAAGACACTCTAAGCAAATGTTACAAGCAACAATATACTGTATGTGTGTGGTGTTTGTGATTTCTATGAAAAATAGAAATGGATAAATTGTGATTTTTGCCTTTATAGGGGACAAAGACACATGTCCCCATAAGTGTAAAAATATTTTAACAAAAGTGTTTGGTTTTAAAGTTGAAAGTTCCCGCCGCATATCCAAGTGGCCAGGCATTGCTAGAAGGCAGACATAGTATGTCTCTGCAATGGCTTGTTATGGAAGCTGAGGCCACTGTGTGTGAACTTTAGGTAGAGAAAAGTGGTGAATATCTCAGAGTATATGAACTTAGAGCAATGAATATGTTTTTAATATTATTCATGTAACTCACATTTATTGAATGTGCTGTTTAGTTGGCCAAAGGGAGGCTAAGTTTGTAAGTGTACATGTGGTCCTTGTAGAGTGTAGCTGACACCTTTTTCAGTGGATTTTGATGATAATTTAGAAAAGTTTCAATGGTGTAGTCAGTCTTTGTGGAGAAAAACATTTTTGATTTTCTTTTAAAGAGATGCTGGTTTTGGCGGGAAAAATTGCATGCGTCAATGGTGCAATTTTTGTTGTCCATGAGGTGCTGTGGTGGGTCATCCACCATTTTGTAGTCCTGGCTTGTCGGCCATTTTGAGAGACGTTTAAAGTTTGAGATAGGAAGTTCTAGTTTAGCAAACACGACTCCTGAATATGCTGTATTGGCATTTGTTAATCGGCGCAGTTTTCTTATGTTTTATGCGTTTACAGTTTGACCTGTGCACTGCTGGGAAGAGTAGTGAGACACCAGGGGGACATACTGAGAGACTGGTTTTTGTTTAATGAATTTGCTGGTTTAAATTGTTTTTCTAAGCATCGCCTTTTGAGCAATGATGTGTTTTTATGTTTAAATATTTGGGAGTTTCCCAGAGGGCAATTCATTTTTTTGGAACTTGTACTGTATAGCCATCTTTTGGCAGGAGTTTGTATTTTGAGTCCCAACTTATGGTTTGACTTCCAGGAAGTGTGGGTCAGGGGGGATTCCCTCCCATTTGCAAAGGGGGGTTTATTCCATCATTTCCTTGACAAGGTTTTAAATGGTTGAAATATATAATGTGTAGCCATGGATTTTTTGGAGTCTTGATAGACAAGGCGATTAAGGCCTCCCCTCCCCCTCCCTCTTCCTGAACAATTGATATGTAAATAAACCAGTTTGGGTTTTTTTAAGAGCTGAGCATAACCGGAAGTTTCTTTTAAGAATTTATATATCAGCAGAAAGTTAGTGGGAGGAGCTTGGGGTTTTTAAAGGTGAGCAATGAGATTTGTGTCTGGAAGGAAAATGGAAAGCATTTTGGCGTTTAAAAGTGTTTTATATTTTGTTCCAGTTTTGTGAAGTTTTGTACTGTAATACAGTTTTGAGTAGAGAGCAAACGGGGTATCACCATTATTTTATCATCTAGATACAGAGAGAAGCCACATTGTTCTGCAGGTGGCAAACTGGCGTAAGTGTTCTGTGAGGTTTAGTCTGACAACGCAGTGTATGGGTGTATAGCGGAAAATGCCTGTGTATGCATACACTGTGAGGGGTAGAGGCCTAATTCGGGGGTTGATCTGTGGTTGTTGCTGTAGTTCCAAAAGTGTTGGGACAACAAGCCATAGAGTTGACGCCTCGGTTAGGGTTTCTAGTTGGAGGACTTGACCATATAGTGGTTGTAGTTCTGCAATTCACCGTATAAGAAGACACCGGGCGGTGATCTCCGAAAATGGGTGCAACGGTTTAACCTGGACGCAGGTTTAAGACGATAAGCCGTTTCGAATCGCCATGGACACAAGGAGATCTGTGCAAAGGGAAGGAATGGAGGCTTCCCATAGTCAGACGGTCACACAGTGCACGAAGCCTAGTTTTGGGGCAAAGGCCTTTGAACCCCAAAAAGATTAACATAGGTGGTCCAAGGATACTATTTTGGGTATCCCTCTGGAATGGATGTAGTTGAGCTGCGGCTTCAGAAATCTGTAATGAGTGTTGATGGAGGTGTAGTCTCATGCCCGTTTGTTTGAACTTTGTATGGCTGGTCCATGCAAGCTTCTCGAGTTGCTCTCATATTCCCATTGTATTTTTCCTATTGCTGAAAGAGTGAAGGTAGAATTCTGGCTGTTTTTGTTTTTTTTTCATTTGTGGTTTTGGAAACTGTGAAGTATTTCCCCCACGTTTGTATCGGAATGTTTGTATGTAGTAACGTGAATATGTTTGAACTTACCGCGGCGATCCTCTGATGCGTCGCGGCTGTTGTATTTTTGTAGGAACGGGAAAAGTAAGGGTTGCAGAGGGTTTTGTTTGAATCGGTTTTGAAAGAATGTCATTGACAATTTACCAATGTACAGGAATGTCATTATTATTTTACCATTCTTTGCAGGTTAAATATGAAGAATAGAGTAATGATTTTGCTTATAAGTATTTTTCAGGTCCAAGGAGTTTGTACACAGAGAACAGGTGTATGTAGACAGCGGTACATATGGATAAATCTAAGGGAGGTAAAATTATCACAGGCTATTTCATTGTTTCTTTTTTCCTGCACCACGCATTTCTTTCTTCAGTCTGTAATGAGGAAGAAAAGGGGGGAGAATGATAAATGTAAGAGTGACAGTTTTTTTCAAACTAATAATAACCTCTGTAATTCTAACCAAGTTTGTGCCAAGACTGTCTTTCTTTTGATAGAATTTGAATTGGCAAGCAGCAGTCTGGTGAAGTAGGTTCCCATCCCAGAGGCTAAGAACCTTTTATCAATGGCTCCAGGTATTGTAAGCCACGCACAGGTTATGCAGTGACCACAGTCCCGATGTCTGGGTTATTGTCATATGAGGGTTGTTTGGAGGTCAATCAAAATCAGAGTCGTACTTTCCTCATTAGCTGTCACTTATATTCTCGGCTGATGGGGTGGGTGCGATCGTTGTGACATGAACTTCAAAATGTCCACCACAGGGTTCACGATTCCCTCCCGGACCCTGACTTAATAATCAGTTTACATTCTTTCCAACCAGGTGACTGGGTCGTTGTAAAGAAGCTTGAGGGATGAGACCACGCCAGCCACTGCAAGAAGCGGCTCAACCACACCAAAGAATGAGGAGTATCTTTGTTTATTTATATTTTTGTTGTTTAGTAAATTTTAGCGAGGGTAACGGTGAAAAGCATCCCAAGTTATTATTTAAAGTGTATGTCCTGACTAGCTCAGAAAGCGAACAGGACCGATGGTCTGTTCTGAGTCTTCACCGAGTTTTAGTCCCCAGCGATGACAGCGGTACATGCCATTTATGATGTTATTATGGGTATGAGGAGTTTTAGTCCCCAGCAATGACAGAGGTACATGACATTTATGATGTTATTATGGGTATGAGGAGTTTTAGTCCCCAGCGATGACAGCGGTACATGTCATTTATGATGTTATTATGGATATGAGGAGTTTTTGACAAACTAGTGAAGACTCCAGATAGACACTTGTCAATGGAATCTAACGATGCATTTTTTAGAGGGTAAAATTGGTTTTAGTTTTAATGGCTCTGTCTCTTGTCGGTTTGGGTATCTAGGCAGCCCACAAGTGTGTTTGAACTTTAGTTTGGTGTTTATGTGGATCTGCAGCTTATAAAAGGTAATTCCCCCAAAGCAAGAGGTTCATGCGCGATGGGGAAGCTGTCCCAACATTTTAGGTCGCGGCCGATCGCGAGGATCTGATGGCGCAGGAAATTAAGAATGGCAGGGACAGCTAGAAGGGATTTGTTCACCAACCCCGACCAGGTCTGGGCATGGGGTCCTGCATGTACAGGGTGTAAATAGAAGTGTGAACATCAAATTGGACCTGAACAGTTGCCAACATCCCTAAATTTGAAATCAAGAGAGGAAAACCCCCCACATAGGATGGGACTTTAGCGGCAACAAATTTATGAAAGTAAAGAGTGATTTTTAAATTTTTATTGTACAAAATATGTATATATGTATCAAAACATAACAATTCATTAAAGTATTAAAAACATAGAGTGTGAATATTGCTTAAATGATTACAATAACCAAGTCCGCTTGTATCCCAACGCGTTTCGGGATGTATCATATCCCTTCATCAGGGGCTGTAATGCGGACAAAATCACACTGTATAAAAAACAAAAAATAAATTTAAGCACAGAATATAAAGTGGTGTATATACATCAACATCTGCTGGACAAAGCAACTGAACCCAAGGACCCTACATTGCCAAGCATAATATCACATACCTACTACAGAGAGCAAACTCATCTGGGTGCTTTTCGTTGGTGGTTATCACCAGGTATGGCCCAGTTCTCTAAGATAGATACGTTGTTCCTTAAAATGTGTAAACATGGGATTGGTGCATGTATTGACATGCTCCGAACAGAATGTGTCAATAAAATATTACTGTATTTCAGACCCTTGTGCGTGTGTCAGTGGTGCTCCTTGGGATTCGTGGGGAGGTGTGGGTATCGACCCAATTTTGCCGTTTTCTGCGCTGGAGACGCTGCTGCACTGCCATCCGGGGGTCCAACCTGCTGGTCTCTTATGAGTTTGCTCTCTGTAGTAGGTATGTGATATTATGCTTGGCAATGTAGGGTCCTTGGGTTCAGTTGCTTTGTCCAGCAGATGTTGATGTATATACACCACTTTATATTCTGTGCTTAAATTTATTTTTTGTTTTTTATACAGTGTGATTTTGTCCGCATTACAGCCCCTGATGAAGGGATATGATACATCCCGAAACGCGTTGGGATACAAGCGGACTTGGTTATTGTAATCATTTAAGCAATATTCACTCTCTATGTTTTTAATACTTTAATGAATTGTTATGTTTTGATACATATATACATCTTTTGTACAATAAAAATTTAAAATTCACTCTTTACTTTCATAAATTTGTTGCCGCTAAAGTCCCATCCTATGTGGGGGGTTTTCCTCTCTTGATTGCATGTACAAGGTGGGGGGGGGCTCGGGCTTGGGATACGATTGAACAATTCTCATCCGTTAAGGATAGGGTTCTTCATGTAATTGTTGAAGCCAGAGCTGTAGCTAAGTGAAGGTTGGGAGTCTATTTTAAGGGTCTGGGAATCTTTGGGGATGTAATTTTTTTTTTTACAGCGGATCGTGGTTAAAGGAAGTGGGAATATATATACTCATGTCGTTTTATTTCTATTCTTTCTATGTCGTGACGAGGTGCTCCTGTTGCCTGATTTGACGCGTGACCAGAGTTTCCTTGATGAGACGCCCCGAAGCCGGACCCACATACAAGGCACAGACGGATCGGCGATTACTACAGCTCACCATGTCGTGTCCTCCTTTATAAGTCATGCCCCTGAAGAGTAGAGTGTACATGTCAAGCCGTGTTTTCCTTTTTATGGACTAAGAACTGATTCATTTCCAGGTGTAAGAAGCATATCAACTCTCATCGATGGACACATGGGGTGCATATGACAAAAAAGGGAGGACTGTTGTGGAGATTTTTATGGAGATGTATTTAATATGTATTGTCATAGTGTCACCCAGTGTTAGTACTTCCGCAACCCGCTCTAAAAGAGCTGATTGGGTTAGTCTGAGGCTGGTTGAATCCCGTCTGATAGGGGAAAACGTCTTGAGGTTGGAGTGTGATGTTTGCAGGGGGCGGATATGTCCACCAACGGGGGCCCTCTGTGCATTAGCATGGACGATCGTTAAGGAGGGGGATATGCTCGCTCTGCAATGACATCATTGGTTATAGGCAGATGGGCGCTCTTGTCTCTGCTATGTCTGATCAACATTGGTTGGAATTCGTAGCGTGCGTCTGCAGATAGACTCCCTCCTCCATTCAATAATAGTATAATCTTAATATGCGTTATTCTATGGAATAGCGCAGAATAAGAATTCCTATCAACGGTAACTTTAGCCATCCTACGTTTATTGTATTCATGTATGACATCTCTTGTTGGAAGGAATGTCCAAGTATTGTCATTTTCCTGTGAGGAGGGAACATCCTGTGAGGTTCCCGCCCATGGGGGAGGGGATTGGTTGCTGCAGCCAATCACCTCCTGTGTGAGATCTTTTGAGTTTAATAAAAGCCTATGATTAGGTGTCGGCTGAACAGTCTTTGCTGGAATGGCCTGATAAGAAGATAAGCTTTTGTGGTGCTGCCTTTCTTGGATGAATGATGGGACGAATGAACGGTGAGTGGATCTTTAGCAAACTTAAAGATAGCATTACTTCAAAAAGATGAAATCTGATGTGTGCTTATATAGCACAGGAATTATAGGCTGTGTGCTCTGTAAACAGCAGCCTGAAATTTCACAACAGTGTCACCTTCCTCTCCTGTCTGACACCACTCATCAACCTTCCAGGAGACAAGATCTCCCCCGATCATGTGTGGTGTCACCTTCCTCTCCTCCCTGACACCACTCATTAACCTTCCAGGAGAGGAGATCTTCCCCGATCATGTCTGCTGTCACCTTCCTCTCCTCCCTGACACCACTCATCAACCTTCCAGGAGACGAGATCTTCCCGATCATGTGTGGTGTCACCTTCCTCTCCTCCCTGACACCACTCATCAACCTTCCAGGAGAGGAGATCTTCCCCGATCATGTCTGCTGTCACCTTCCTCTCCTCCCTGACACCACTCATCAACCTTCCAGGAGACGAGATCTCCCCACATCATGTGTGGTGTCACCTTCCTCTCCTGTCTGACACCACTCATCAACCTTCCAGGAGACGAGATCTCCCCCATCATGTCTGCTGTCACCTTCCTCTCCTGTCTGACACCATTCATCAACCTTCCAGGAGACGAGATCTCCCCCAATCATGTCTGCTGTCACCTTCCTCTCCTGTCTGACACCACTCATCAACCTTCCAGGAGAGGAGATCTCCCCCAATCATGTCTGCTGTCACCTTCCTCTCCTGTCTGACACCACTCATCAACCTTCCAGGAGACGAGATCTCCCCCGATCATGTGTGGTGTCACCTTCCTCTCCTGTCTGACACCACTCATCAACCTTCCAGGAGAGGAGATTTCCCCCAATCATGTCTGCTGTCACCTTCCTCTCCTGTCTGACACCACTCATCAACCTTCCAGGAGACGAGATCTCCCCCGATCATATGTGGTATCACCTTCCTTTCCTGTCTGACACCATTCATCAACCTTCCAGGAGACGAGATCTTCCCCGATCATGTGTGGTGTCACCTTCCTCCTGTCTGACACCACTCATCAACCTTCCAGGAGATGAGATCTCCCCCGATCATGTGTGGTGTCACCTTCCTCCTGTCTGACACCACTCATCAACCTTCCAGGAGAGGAGATCTTCCCCGATCATGTGTGGTGTCACACTCCTCTCCTGTCTGACACCACTCATCAACCTTCCAGGAGACGAGATCTCGCCCGATCATGTGTGGTGTCACCTTCCTCTCCTCCCTGACACCACTCATCAACCTTCCAGGAGAGGAGATCTTCCCCGATCATGCCTGCTGTCACCTTCCTCTCCTGTCTGACACCACTCATCAACCTTCCAGGAGACGAGATCTCCCCCGATCATGTGTGGTGTCACCTTCCTCTCCTGTCTGACACCACTCATTAACCTTCCAGGAGACGAGATCTCCCCCGATCATGTGTGGTGTCACCTTCCTCTCCTCCCTGACACCACTCATTAACCTTCCAGGAGAGGAGATCTTCCCCGATCATGTCTGCTGTCACCTTCCTCTCCTGTCTGACACCACTCATCAACCTTCCAGGAGACGAGATCATGTCTGCTGTCACCTTCCTCTCCTGTCTGACACCACTCATCAACCTTCCAGGAGACGAGATCTCCCCTGATCATGTGTGGTGTCACCTTCCTCTCCTCCCTGACACCACTCATCAACCTTCCAGGAGAGGAGATCTCCCCCGATCATGTGTTGTGTCACCTTCCTCTCCTGTCTGACACCACTCATCAACCTTCCAGGAGAGGAGATCTTCCCCAATCATGTCTGCTGTCACCTTCCTCTCCTCCCTGACACCACTCATCAACCTTCCAGGAGAGGAGATCTTCCCCAATCATGTCTGCTGTCACCTTCCTCTCCTCCCTGACACCACTCATCAACCTTCCAGGAGACGAGATCTCCCCCGATCATGTCTGCTGTTACCTTCCTCTCCTGTCTGACACCACTCATCAACCTTCCAGGAGAGGAGAGCTCCCCCGATCATGTGTGGTGTCACCTTCCTCTCCTCCCTGACACCACTCATCAACCTTCCAGGAGAGGAGATCTTCCCCGATCATGCCTGCTGTCACCTTCCTCTCCTGTCTGACACCACTCATCAACCTTCCAGGAGACGAGATCTCCCCCGATCATGTGTGGTGTCACCTTCCTCTCCTGTCTGACACCACTCATTAACCTTCCAGGAGACGAGATCTCCCCCGATCATGTGTGGTGTCACCTTCCTCTCCTCCCTGACACCACTCATTAACCTTCCAGGAGAGGAGATCTTCCCCGATCATGTCTGCTGTCACCTTCCTCTCCTGTCTGACACCACTCATCAACCTTCCAGGAGACGAGATCTGCCCCGATCATGTGTGGTGTCACCTTCCTCTCCTGTCTGACACCACTCATCAACCTTCCAGGAGACGAGATCTCCCCCGATCATGTGTTGTGTCACCTTCCTCTCCTGTCTGACACCACTCATCAACCTTCCAGGAGACGAGATCTCCCCCGATCATGTGTGGTGTCACCTTCCTCTCCTCCCTGACACCACTCATCAACCTTCCAGGAGAGGAGATCTTCCCCGATCATGCCTGCTGTCACCTTCCTCTCCTGTCTGACACCACTCATCAACCTTCCAGGAGACGAGATCTCCCCCGATCATGTGTGGTGTCACCTTCCTCTCCTGTCTGACACCACTCATTAACCTTCCAGGAGACGAGATCTCCCCCGATCATGTGTGGTGTCACCTTCCTCTCCTCCCTGACACCACTCATTAACCTTCCAGGAGAGGAGATCTTCCCCGATCATGTCTGCTGTCACCTTCCTCTCCTCCCTGACACCACTCATCAACCTTCCAGGAGACGAGATCTTCCCCGATCATGTGTGGTGTCACCTTCCTCTCCTGTCTGACACCACTCATCAACCTTCCAGGAGAGAAGATCTTCCCCGATCATGTCTGCTGTCACCTTCCTCTCCTCCCTGACACCACTCATCAACCTTCCAGGAGACGAGATCTCCCCTCATCATGTGTGGTGTCACCTTCCTCTCCTGTCTGACACCACTCATCAACCTTCCAGGAGAGGAGATCTTCCCCGATCATGTCTGCTGTCACCTTCCTCTCCTCCCTGACACCACTCATCAACCTTCCAAGAGAGGAGATCTCCCCATCATGTCTGGTGTCACCTTCCTCTCCTGTCTGACACCACTCATCAACCTTCCAGGAGACGAGATCTCCCCTGATCATGTCTGATGTCACCTTCCTCTCCTGTCTGACACCATTCATCAGCCTTCCAGGAGACGAGATCTTCCCCGATCATGTGTGGTGTCACCTTCCTCCTGTCTGACACCACTCATCAACCTTCCAGGAGACGAGATCTCCCCCGATCATGTGTGGTGTCACCTTCCTCCTGTCTGACACCACTCATCAACCTTCCAGGAGAGGAGATCTTCCCCGATCATGTGTGGTGTCATCCTCCTCTCCTGTCTGACACCACTCATCAACCTTCCAGGAGAGGAGATCTCCCCCGATCATGTGTGGTGTCACCTTCCTTTCCTGTCTGACACCACTCATCAACCTTCCAGGAGAGGAGATCTTCCCCGATCATGTCTGCTGTCACCTTCCTCTCCTCCCTGACACCACTCACCAACCTTCCAGGAGACGAGATCTCCCCCGATCATGTCTGCTGTCACCTTCCTCTCCTGTCTGACACCACTCATCAACCTTCCAGGAGAGGAGATCTCCCCCGATCATGTCTGCTGTCACCTTCCTCTCCTGACACCACTCATCAACCTTCCAGGAGACGAGATCTCCCCCGATCATGTGTTGTGTCACCTTCCTCTCCTGTCTGACACCACTCATCAACCTTCCAGGAGACGAGATCTCCACCGATCATGTGTGGTGTCACCTTCCTATCCTCCCTGACACCACTCATCAACCTTCCAGGAGAGGAGATCTTCCCCGATCATGTCTGCTGTCACCTTCCTCTGCTGTCTGACACCACTCATCAACCTTCCAGGAGACGAGATCTCCCCCGATCATGTGTGGTGTCACCTTCCTCTCCTGTCTGACACCACTCATCAACCTTCCAGGAGACGAGATCTCCCCCGATCATGTGTGGTGTCACCTTCCTCTCCTGTCTGACACCACTCATCAACCTTCCAGGAGACGAGATCTCCCCCGATCATGTGTGGTGTCACCTTCCTCTCCTCCCTGACACCACTCATCAACCTTCCAGGAGAGGAGATCTTCCCCGATCATGTCTGCTGTCACCTTCCTCTCCTGTCTGACACCACTCATCAACCTTCCAGGAGACGAGATCTCCCCCGATCATGTGTGGTGTCACCTTCCTCTCCTGTCTGACACCACTCATCAACCTTCCAGGAGACGAGATCTCCCCCGATCATGTGTGGTGTCACCTTCCTCTCCTGTCTGACACCACTCATCAACCTTCCAGGAGACGAGATCTCCCCCGATCATGTGTGGTGTCACCTTCCTCTCCTCCCTGACACCACTCACCAACCTTCCAGGAGAGGAGATCTTCCCCGATCATGTCTGCTGTCACCATCCTCTCCTGTCTGACACCACTCATCAACCTTCCAGGAGAGGAGATCTTCCCCGATCATGTCTGCTGTCACCTTCCTCTCTTCCCTGACACCACTCATCAACCTTCCAGGAGACAAGATCTTCCCCGATCATGTGTGGTGTCACCTTCCTCTCCTGTCTGACACCACTCATCAACCTTCCAGGAGAGGAGATCTCCCCCATCATGTCTGCTGTCACCTTCCTCTCCTGTCTGACACCATTCATCAACCTTCCAGGAGACGAGATCTCCCCTGATCATGTCTGATGTCACCTTCCTCTCCTGTCTGACACCACTCATCAACCTTCCAGGAGAGGAGATCTCCCCCAATCATGTCTGCTGTCACCTTCCTCTCCTCCCTGACACCAATCATCAACCTTCCAGGAGACGAGATCTCCGCTCATCATGTGTGGTGTCACCTTCCTCTCCTGTCTGACACCAATCATCAACCTTCCAGGAGAGGAGATCTCCCCATCATGTCTGCTGTCACCTTCCTCTCCTGTCTGACACCATTCATCAACCTTCCAGGAGACGAGATCTCCCCTGATCATGTCTGATGTCACCTTCCTCTCCTGTCTGACACCACTCATCAACCTTCCAGGAGACGAGATCTCCCCCGATCATGTGTGGTGTCACCTTCCTCTCCTCCCTGACACCACTCATCAACCTTCCAGGAGAGGAGATCTTCCCCGATCATGTCTGCTGTCACCTTCCTCTCCTCCCTGACACCACTCATCAACCTTCCAGGAGACGAGATCTCCCCTCATCATGTGTGGTGTCACCTTCCTCTCCTGTCTGACACCACTCATCAACCTTCCAGGAGAGGAGATCTTCCCCAATCATGTCTGCTGTCACCTTCCTCTCCTCCCTGACACCACTCATCAACCTTCCAAGAGAGGAGATCTCCCCCATCATGTCTGCTGTCACCTTCCTCTCCTGTCTGACACCACTCATTAACCTTCCAGGAGACGAGATCTCCCCCGATCATGTGTTGTGTCACCTTCCTCTCCTGTCTGACACCACTCATCAACCTTCCAGGAGACGAGATCTCCCCCGATCATGTGTGGTGTCACCTTCCTCTCCTCCCTGACACCACTCATCAACCTTCCAGGAGAGGAGATCTTCCCCGATCATGTCTGCTGTCACCTTCCTCTCCTGTCTGACACCACTCATCAACCTTCCAGGAGACGAGATCTCCCCCGATCATGTGTGGTGTCACCTTCCTCTCCTGTCTGACACCACTCATCAACCTTCCAGGAGACGAGATCTCCCCCGATCATGTGTGGTGTCACCTTCCTCTCCTGTCTGACACCACTCATCAACCTTCCAGGAGACGAGATCTCCCCCGATCATGTGTGGTGTCACCTTCCTCTCCTGTCTGACACCACTCATCAACCTTCCAGGAGAGGAGATCTTCCCCGATCATGTCTGCTGTCACCTTCCTCTCCTCCCTGACACCACTCATCAACCTTCCAAGAGAGGAGATCTCCCCCATCATGTCTGGTGTCACCTTCCTCTCCTGTCTGACACCATTCATCAACCTTCCAGGAGACAAGATCTCCCCTGATCATGTCTGATGTCACCTTCCTCTCCTGTCTGACACCACTCATCAACCTTCCAGGAGACGAGATCTCCCCCGATCATGTGTGGTGTCACCTTCCTCTCCTCCCTTGACACCACTCATCAACCTTCCAGGAGAGGAGATCTTTCCCGATCATGTCTGCTGTCACCTTCCTCTCCTCCCTGACACCACTCATCAACCTTCCAGGAGACGAGATCTCCCCTCATCATGTGTTGTGTCACCTTCCTCTCCTCCCTGACACCACTCATCAACCTTTGAGGAGACGAGATCTCCCCCGATCATGTGTTGTGTCACCTTCCTCTCCTCCCTGACACCACTCATCAACCTTTGAGGAGACGAGATCTCCCCCGATTATGTGTGGTGTCACCTTCCTCTCCTGTCTGACACCACTCATCAACCTTCCAGGAGAGGAGATCTTCCCCAATCATGTCTGCTGTCACCTTCCTCTCCTCCCTGACACCACTCATCAACCTTCCAGGAGAGGAGATCTTCCCCAATCATGTCTGCTGTCACCTTCCTCTCCTCCCTGACACCACTAATCAACCTTCCAGGAGAGGAGATCTCCCCCATCATGTCTGCTGTCACCTTCCTCTCCTGTCTGACACCACTCATCAACCTTCCAGGAGAGGAGATCTCCCTAGATCATGTCTAGTGTCACCTTCCTCTCCTGTCTGACACCACTCATCAACCTTCCAGGAGAGGAGATCTCCCCCGATCATGTCTGATGTCACCTTCCTCTCCTGTCTGACACCACTCATCAACCTTCCAGGAGACAAGATCTCCCCCGATCATGTGTTGTGTCACCTTCCTCTCCTGTCTGACACCACTCATCAACCTTCCAGGAGACGAGATCTCCCCCGATCATGTGTTGTGTCACCTTCCTCTCCTGTCTGACACCACTCATCAACCTTCCAGGAGACGAGATCTCCCCCGATCATGTGTGGTGTCACCTTCCTCTCCTCCCTGACACCACTCATCAACCTTCCAGGAGAGGAGATCTTCCCCGATCATGTCTGCTGTCACCTTCCTCTCCTTCCTGACACCACTCATCAACCTTCCAGGAGACGAGATCTCCCCCTATCATGTGTGGTGTCACCTTCCTCTCCTGTCTGACACCACTCATCAACCTTCCAGGAGACGAGATTTCCCCTGATCATGTGTGGTGTCACCTTCCTCTCCTCCCTGACACCACTCATCAACCTTCCAGGAGACGAGATCTCCCCCGATCATGTGTGGTATCACCTTCCTCTCCTGTCTGACACCACTCATCAACCTTCCAGGAGACGAGATCTCCCCCGATCATGTGTGGTGTCACCTTCCTCTCCTGTCTGACACCACTCATCAACCTTCCAGGAGACGAGATCCCCCCTGATCATGTGTGGTGTCACCTTCCTTTCCTGTCTGACACCACTCATCAACCTTCCAGGAGAGGAGATCTCCCCCAATCATGTCTGCTGTCACCTTCCTCTCCTCCCTGACACCAATCATCAACCTTCCAGGAGACGAGATCTCCGCTCATCATGTGTGGTGTCACCTTCCTCTCCTGTCTGACACCACTCATCAACCTTCCAGGAGACGAGATCTCCCCCGATCATGTGTGGTGTCACCTTCCTCTCCTTTCTGACACCAATCATCAACCTTCCAGGAGACGAGATCTCCCCCGATCATGTGTTGTGTCACCTTCCTCTCCTCCCTGACACCACTCATCAACCGTCCAGGAGACGAGATCTCCCCTTATCATGTGTGGTGTCACCTTCCTTTCCTGTCTGACACCACTCATCAACCTTCCAGGAGAGGAGATCTCCCCCGATCATGTGATGTGTCACCTTCCTCTCCTGTCTGACACCACTCATCAATCTTCCAGGAGACGAGATCTCCCCCGATCATGTGTTGTGTCACCTTCCTCTCCTCCCTGACACCACTCATAAACCTTTGAGGAGACGAGATCTCCCCCGATCATGTGTTGTGTCACCTTCCTCTCCTCCCTGACACCACTCATCAACCTTTGAGGAGACGAGATCTCCCCCGATCATGTGTTGTGTCACCTTCCTCTCCTGTCTGACACCACTCATCAACCTTCCAGGAGAGGAGATCTTCCCCAATCATGTCTGCTGTCACCTTCCTCTCCTCCCTGACACCACTCACCAACCTTCCAGGAGAGGAGATCTTCCCTGATCATGTCTGCTGTCACCTTCCTCTCCTCCCTGACACCACTCATCAACCTTCCAGGAGAGGAGATCTCCCCCATCATGTCTGCTGTCACCTTCCTCTCCTGTCTGACACCACTCATCAACCTTCCAGGAGACGAGATCTCCCCCGATCATGTGTTGTGTCACCTTCCTCTCCTGTCTGACAACACTCATCAACCTTCCAGGATACGAGATCTCCCCCGATCATGTGTGGTGTCACCTTCCTCTCCTCCCTGACACCACTCATCAACATTCCAGGAGAGGAGATCTTCCCCGATCATGTCTGCTGTCACCTTCCTCTCCTGTCTGACACCACTCATCAACCTTCCAGGAGACGAGATCTCCCCCGATCATGTGTGGTGTCACCTTCCTCTCCTGTCTGACACCACTCATCAACCTTCCAGGAGACGAGATCTCCCCCGATCATGTGTGGTGTCACCTTCCTCTCCTGTCTGACACCACTCATCAACCTTCCAGGAGAGGAGATCTTCCCCAATCATGTCTGCTGTCACCTTCCTCTCCTCCCTGACACCACTCATCAACCTTCCAAGAGAGGAGATCTCCCCCATCATGTCTGCTGTCACCTTCCTCTCCTGTCTGACACCACTCATCAACCTTCCAGGAGACGAGATCTCCCCCGATCATGTGTTGTGTCACCTTCCTCTCCTGTCTGACACCACTCATCAACCTTCCAGGAGACGAGATCTCCCCCGATCATGTGTGGTGTCACCTTCCTCTCCTCCCTGACACCACTCATCAACCTTCCAGGAGAGGAGATCTTCCCCGATCATGTCTGCTGTCACCTTCCTCTCCTGTCTGACACCACTCATCAACCTTCCAGGAGACGAGATCTCCCCCGATCATGTGTGGTGTCACCTTCCTCTCCTGTCTGACACCACTCATCAACCTTCCAGGAGACGAGATCTCCCCCGATCATGTGTGGTGTCACCTTCCTCTCCTGTCTGACACCACTCATCAACCTTCCAGGAGACGAGATCTCCCCCGATCATGTGTGGTGTCACCTTCCTCTCCTGTCTGACACCACTCATCAACCTTCCAGGAGAGGAGATCTTCCCCGATCATGTCTGCTGTCACCTTCCTCTCCTCCCTGACACCACTCATCAACCTTCCAAGAGAGGAGATCTCCCCCATCATGTCTGGTGTCACCTTCCTCTCCTGTCTGACACCATTCATCAACCTTCCAGGAGACAAGATCTCCCCTGATCATGTCTGATGTCACCTTCCTCTCCTGTCTGACACCACTCATCAACCTTCCAGGAGACGAGATCTCCCCCGATCATGTGTGGTGTCACCTTCCTCTCCTCCCTGACACCACTCATCAACCTTCCAGGAGAGGAGATCTTCCCCGATCATGTCTGCTGTCACCTTCCTCTCCTCCCTGACACCACTCATCAACCTTCCAGGAGACGAGATCTCCCCTCATCATGTGTTGTGTCACCTTCCTCTCCTCCCTGACACCACTCATCAACCTTTGAGGAGACGAGATCTCCCCCGATCATGTGTTGTGTCACCTTCCTCTCCTCCCTGACACCACTCATCAACCTTTGAGGAGACGAGATCTCCCCCGATTATGTGTGGTGTCACCTTCCTCTCCTGTCTGACACCACTCATCAACCTTCCAGGAGAGGAGATCTTCCCCAATCATGTCTGCTGTCACCTTCCTCTCCTCCCTGACACCACTCATCAACCTTCCAGGAGAGGAGATCTTCCCCAATCATGTCTGCTGTCACCTTCCTCTCCTCCCTGACACCACTAATCAACCTTCCAGGAGAGGAGATCTCCCCCATCATGTCTGCTGTCACCTTCCTCTCCTGTCTGACACCACTCATCAACCTTCCAGGAGAGGAGATCTCCCTCGATCATGTCTAGTGTCACCTTCCTCTCCTGTCTGACACCACTCATCAACCTTCCAGGAGAGGAGATCTCCCCCGATCATGTCTGATGTCACCTTCCTCTCCTGTCTGACACCACTCATCAACCTTCCAGGAGACAAGATCTCCCCCGATCATGTGTTGTGTCACCTTCCTCTCCTGTCTGACACCACTCATCAACCTTCCAGGAGACGAGATCTCCCCCGATCATGTGTTGTGTCACCTTCCTCTCCTGTCTGACACCACTCATCAACCTTCCAGGAGACGAGATCTCCCCCGATCATGTGTGGTGTCACCTTCCTCTCCTCCCTGACACCACTCATCAACCTTCCAGGAGAGGAGATCTTCCCCGATCATGTCTGCTGTCACCTTCCTCTCCTTCCTGACACCACTCATCAACCTTCCAGGAGACGAGATCTCCCCCTATCATGTGTGGTGTCACCTTCCTCTCCTGTCTGACACCACTCATCAACCTTCCAGGAGACGAGATTTCCCCTGATCATGTGTGGTGTCACCTTCCTCTCCTCCCTGACACCACTCATCAACCTTCCAGGAGACGAGATCTCCCCCGATCATGTGTGGTATCACCTTCCTCTCCTGTCTGACACCACTCATCAACCTTCCAGGAGACGAGATCTCCCCCGATCATGTGTGGTGTCACCTTCCTCTCCTGTCTGACACCACTCATCAACCTTCCAGGAGACGAGATCCCCCCTGATCATGTGTGGTGTCACCTTCCTTTCCTGTCTGACACCACTCATCAACCTTCCAGGAGAGGAGATCTCCCCCAATCATGTCTGCTGTCACCTTCCTCTCCTCCCTGACACCAATCATCAACCTTCCAGGAGACGAGATCTCCGCTCATCATGTGTGGTGTCACCTTCCTCTCCTGTCTGACACCACTCATCAACCTTCCAGGAGACGAGATCTCCCCCGATCATGTGTGGTGTCACCTTCCTCTCCTTTCTGACACCAATCATCAACCTTCCAGGAGACGAGATCTCCCCCGATCATGTGTTGTGTCACCTTCCTCTCCTCCCTGACACCACTCATCAACCGTCCAGGAGACGAGATCTCCCCTTATCATGTGTGGTGTCACCTTCCTTTCCTGTCTGACACCACTCATCAACCTTCCAGGAGAGGAGATCTCCCCCGATCATGTGATGTGTCACCTTCCTCTCCTGTCTGACACCACTCATCAACCTTCCAGGAGACGAGATCTCCCCCGATCATGTGTTGTGTCACCTTCCTCTCCTGTCTGACACCACTCATCAATCTTCCAGGAGACGAGATCTCCCCCGATCATGTGTTGTGTCACCTTCCTCTCCTCCCTGACACCACTCATAAACCTTTGAGGAGACGAGATCTCCCCCGATCATGTGTTGTGTCACCTTCCTCTCCTCCCTGACACCACTCATCAACCTTTGAGGAGACGAGATCTCCCCCGATCATGTGTTGTGTCACCTTCCTCTCCTGTCTGACACCACTCATCAACCTTCCAGGAGAGGAGATCTTCCCCAATCATGTCTGCTGTCACCTTCCTCTCCTCCCTGACACCACTCACCAACCTTCCAGGAGAGGAGATCTTCCCCAATCATGTCTGCTGTCACCTTCCTCTCCTCCCTGACACCACTCATCAACCTTCCAGGAGAGGAGATCTCCCCCATCATGTCTGCTGTCACCTTCCTCTCCTGTCTGACACCACTCATCAACCTTCCAGGAGACGAGATCTCCCCCGATCATGTGTTGTGTCACCTTCCTCTCCTGTCTGACACCACTCATCAACCTTCCAGGATACGAGATCTCCCCCGATCATGTGTGGTGTCACCTTCCTCTCCTCCCTGACACCACTCATCAACATTCCAGGAGAGGAGATCTTCCCCGATCATGTCTGCTGTCACCTTCCTCTCCTGTCTGACACCACTCATCAACCTTCCAGGAGACGAGATCTCCCCCGATCATGTGTGGTGTCACCTTCCTCTCCTGTCTGACACCACTCATCAACCTTCCAGGAGACGAGATCTCCCCCGATCATGTGTGGTGTCACCTTCCTCTCCTGTCTGACACCACTCATCAACCTTCCAGGAGACGAGATCTCCCCCGATCATGTGTGGTGTCACCTTCCTCTCCTCCCTGACACCACTCATTAACCTTCCAGGAGAGGAGATCTTCCCCGATCATGTCTGCTGTCACCTTCCTCTCCTCCCTGACACCACTCATCAACCTTCCAGGAGACGAGATCTCCCCCGATCATGTGTGGTGTCACCTTCCTCTCCTCCCTGACACCACTCATCAACCTTCCAGGAGAGGAGATCTTCCCCGATCATGTCTGCTGTCACCTTCCTGTCCTCCCTGACACCACTCATCAACCTTCCAGGAGACGAGATCTCCCCTCATCATGTGTGGTGTCACCTTCCTCTCCTGTCTGACACCACTCATCAACCTTCCAGGAGAGAAGATCTCCCCCATCATGTCTGCTGTCACCTTCCTCTCCTGTCTGACACCATTCATCAACCTTCCAGGAGACGAGATCTCCCCCAATCATGTCTGCTGTCACCTTCCTCTCCTGTCTGACACCACTCATCAACCTTCCAGGAGAGGAGATCTCCCCCAATCATGTCTGCTGTCACCTTCCTCTCCTGTCTGACACCACTCATCAACCTTCCAGGAGACAAGATCTCCCCTCATCATGTGTGGTGTCGCCTTCCTCTCCTGTCTGACACCACTCATCAACCTTCCAGGAGACGAGATCTCCCCCGATCATGTGTGGTGTCACCTTCCTCTCCTGTCTGACACCACTCATCAACCTTCCAGGAGAGGAGATTTCCTCCAATCATGTCTGCTGTCACCTTCCTCTCCTGTCTGACACCACTCATCAACCTTCCAGGAGACGAGATCTCCCCCGATCATATGTGGTATCACCTTCCTTTCCTGTCTGACACCATTCATCAACCTTCCAGGAGACGAGATCTTCCCCGATCATGTGTGGTGTCACCTTCCTCCTGTCTGACACCACTCATCAACCTTCCAGGAGACGAGATCTCCCCCGATCATGTGTGGTGTCACCTTCCTCCTGTCTGACACCACTCATCAACCTTCCAGGAGAGGAGATCTTCCCCGATCATGTGTGGTGTCACCCTCCTCTCCTGTCTGACACCACTCATCAACCTTCCAGGAGACGAGATCTCCCCCGATCATGTGTGGTATCACCTTCCTCTCCTGTCTGACACCACTCATCAACCTTCCAGGAGACGAGATCTCCCCTGATCATGTGTGGTGTCACCTTCCTCTCCTGTCTGACACCACTCATCAACCTTCCAGAAGACGAGATCTCCCCTGATCATGTATGGTGTCACCTTCCTCTCCTCCCTGACACCACTCATCAACCTTCCAGGAGAGGAGATCTCCCCCGATCATGTGTGGTGTCACCTTCCTCTCCTCCCTGACACCACTCATCAACCTTCCAGGAGAGGAGATCTTCCCCAATCATGTCTGCTGTCACCTTCCTCTCCTCCCTGACACCACTCATCAACCTTCCAGGAGAGGAGATCTTCCCCAATCATGTCTGCTGTCACCTTCCTCTCCTCCCTGACACCACTCATCAACCTTCCAGGAGACGAGATCTCCCCCGATCATGTCTGCTGTCACCTTCCTCTCCTGTCTGACACCACTCATCAACCTTCCAGGAGAGGAGATCTCCCTCGATCATGTCTAGTGTCACCTTCCTCTCCTGTCTGACACCACTCATCAACCTTCCAGGAGACGAGATCTCCCCCGATCATGTGTTGTGTCACCTTCCTCTCCTGTCTGACACCACTCATCAACCTTCCAGGAGACGAGATCTCCCCCGATCATGTGTGGTGTCACCTTCCTCTCCTCCCTGACACCACTCATCAACCTTCCAGGAGAGGAGATCTTCCCCGATCATGTCTGCTGTCACCTTCCTCTCCTGTCTGACACCACTCATCAACCTTCCAGGAGACGAGATCTCCCCCGATCATGTGTTGTGTCACCTTCCTCTCCTGTCTGACACCACTCATCAACCTTCCAGGAGACGAGATCTCCCCCGATCATGTGTGGTGTCACCTTCCTCTCCTCCCTGACACCACTCATTAACCTTCCAGGAGAGGAGATCTTCCCCGATCATGTCTGCTGTCACCTTCCTCTCCTCCCTGACACCACTCATCAACCTTCCAGGAGACGAGATCTTCCCCGATCATGTGTGGTGTTGTTGTGGAGATTTTTATGGAAATGTATTAATGTATTTTGTCAGATGTCCCCCCAGTGTCAGTTTTGCTGTAATGCGCTCATCTGAGCGTATTTGCACATACAGACGTTGGTGGAAGATCGGTGGCGGGAAAATCTTCCTATGGAAACAGCGATGTTTGCTGCATTTAGAGATGTTGTTTTGCGCCCCGTTGGGGGAACTGGCCGGCCCCTGGTGGGGGGCGTTGAATGACTCCGAGCGCACATATCTGTGTCCACAGGAACAGTAGCATAACTATAGAATAATTGTGGTCCATTTGAGGCATAATTGTTGTGTAGTTTCCGTCATTTGGTAGCAGTCTATGTCACTGTTAGTCAATTTGAATGAACATTGTATCTGTTTGGAAGGATGTCCTTGTATGGTCATTCTCATGTGGAAGGAACATCCTGTGATGTTCCCGCCCATGGGGGGAGGTGACTGGTTGCTGCAACCAATCACCTCCTGTCTTGAGATCTTTTGAGTTTAATAAAAGCCTATGATTAGGCGTCGGCTGAACAGTCTTTGCTGGAATGGCCTGATAAGAAGATAAGCTTTTGTGGTGCTGCCTTTCTTGGATGAATGATGGGAATGAACGGTGAGTGGACTTTAGCAAACTTAGGCTAAAGGGAGCGTTATTGCAAAAAGATGAAATCTGATGTGTGCTTAGATAGCACAGGAATTATAGGCTGTGTGCTCTGTAAACAGCAGCCTGGAATTCCACAACAGTAATGGCGGGCCAGGATTTTTGGGAATAGATGGAGTCCCTTTGGACATCGGATCGAGATGGGGGGAAGTGTGGATCTACGTTCCGATGTGGGGGGCTCTACTCTTTAAAAGAACATTTTTTTTTGTCTTTTTGAAATAATGCTTTAAGTTTGCAGCGTGTGTATGTGTGCGTGTGTATGTCTGCGAATCGTATGTGTGTGTGTGATTTTGTCATGGATCGTATGCCTGTGAATTTGATTGTGTGTTGGTATGCCTGCATGTGCCTGTGTGATTAGATTGTTTGTGTGATGTAGGACATGTGTACCCATGAGTGTGATTGAAATTGTGTAACTAAGCGAGAAATATATAGACTGTTTGTGCGATGTATTGAGCAGTTTGCAGCCAGCCATGGCTGCTGCATTGTTCTGGTCCCTGTGTGAGAGAAGCTGAAAATGGCTGCCCCCATGAGGTTTAGTGGGGGAGGGGCGGGCAGCATTTCAGTTACAAGGGTGAAAGTTGGTGACTTTCTGTAAATAGCATGCAGGAGTTTTGTAGTGGAAGGGCCCTGAGAGATGATCTGATGTTACAAGCAACAATATACTGTATGTGTGTGGTGTTTGTGATTTCTATGAAAAATAGAAATGGTTAGATTGTGATTTTTGCCTTTATAGGGGACAAAGACACATGTCCCCATAAGTGTAAAAATATTTTAACGAAAGTGTTTGGTTTTTGAGTTGAAAGTTCCCGCCGCATATCCAAGTGGCCAGGCATTGCTAGAAGGCAGACATAGTATGTCTCTGCAATGGCTTGTTATGGAAGCTGAGGCCACTGTGTGTGAACTTTAGGTAGAGAAAAGTGGTGAATATGTCAGAGTATATGAACTTAGAGAAATGAATATGTTTTTAATATTGTCATGTAACTCACATTTATTGAATGTGCTGTTTAGTTGGCAAAAGGGAGGCTAAGTTTGTAAGTGTACATGTGGTCCTTGTAGAGTGTAGCTGACACCTTTTTCAGTGGATTTTGATGATAATTTAGAAAAACCTCAACTGTGTAGTCTGTCTTTGTGGAGAAAAACATTTTTGGTTCTCTAGTGAAGAGATCCTGGTTTTGACAGGAAAAAGTAATGGCGCCATTCTTGGTTTTTGTTAGCCTTGCAGGTTTGTCTGCCATTTTGAGGCACAGTTTTTCCTTAGTGTCAGGGTCACCTGTGGCCAGGTGACAGATGCACACCATAGGGGGACAGGAGTGCACCGCGAGGTAGTGAACCCTATGGCTGGCTTCTGCGGATAGGAAACTGGGTGGTTGTGGAAAGCGGGACCAGAGGAGCACAACCGGGATCCCAACGGAAGCGAGAGCCAAGATTCCCCAGGGCGCGGAGTCTAAGACCCAGCTGGTCTTCTCCAGGGCCTCTAGTGGTGAGGATGTTACGCTGCAGGCTGGGACCAGGTCGCGGCCCCTGGAGTTTCCTAGCTCACGCCCCGTAGGATAAGGGGAAAAGAGGGGAAGCAGCAGCACACGATAGAGAGAACCGAATAACAAGCTGAAGGTCAGGGGCCACAAGCAGACAAGGATAACGAAGAACGAGCCGAAGGTCAAGGGTCACGAGCAGACAGGGATAGTCGGGGACAAGCCAATAACGTAACAGAGAGACAGACGTAGCACACGGCAGGCAGGAACCCAAACACACAATGCCTAACAAACACGTTGATCAGCAAAGCAGGCTTGCAGTGCACAGGTTAATATAGTGTTCAGTGATAGGGCCTGGGGTGGAGTCAGGCTGGGAGGAGATTATAAAGGAAGCCAGGTGAAGGAGGTCTGGTCTCTAGATGAACACATGAGGAGGAAGGTAAGATGGCAGACAGACATTAATGCATATCCATGACAGTACCCTCCCTCTTACGAGGCCTCCCCCTTCCCCGCCTGGGCCCAGGTTTAGAGGGAAACTTCAGATGAAACTCCTTTAACAGACGAGGTGCAAAGACCTCAGATGCAGTGATCCAAGACCTCTCCTCAGGACCAAACCCTTTCCAATGAACGAGGTACTGAAGAACGCCTTTACAGAGTCGGGAGTCCAGAATTTGACTGATCTCGTACTCCTGATTATCCTCAGAGACAGGCGCCACGGTAGGGAGAGGACGAGAGAATTTATTGAGGACTAAAGGCTTTAGAAGAGCAACATGAAAGGAGTTAGTGATTTTAAGGCTCTTAGGAATCTGGAGTTTGAAACAAACCGGATTCAGTTTAGCAGTTACCGTGTATGGACCGATGAATCGTGGAGCAAACTTCAGAGAAGGAACTCGGAGCTTGATGTTCCTGGTAGAGAGCCAGACTTTGTCCCCTGGCTGAAGAGAAGGCGGTTTACGCCTGCGGCGGTCGGCAAAGCCTTTGAATTTTTCAGCAGCTGCCCGGAGGGAATCATGAACGTGACCCCAAACGGAATTGAGAGACTTCTGAACCGAAGCCAAAGCTGGAATGTCTGGAGAACAGATCATGGGAAGAGGAAGTTGAGGGTGTTTTCCATAAACTGTGAAAAAGGGTGTCTTCTGCGAACTGGTATTCACATGATTGTTATGGGAGAATTCTGCCCACGGGAGTAGAGAGGACCAATCGTCATGGTGAGAAGACACAAAGGTGCGAAGAAAGACCTCTAACTCCTGATTAACCCTCTCAGTCTGTCCATTGGATTGGGGATGGTAAGAAGAAGAAAAATCCAAGACAATATTGAGGGATTTGCAAAAGGCTCTCCAAAAACGAGACGTGAATTGGACTCCCCTGTCGGAAACAATATGAGAAGGGACCCCATGTAGGCGGAGAATTTCCCGAATGAAAATGGGAACCAAGGCAGGGGCAGAAGGAAGACCAGGAAGAGGAACAAAATGAGCCATCTTGGAGAATCGATCGATTACCACCCAAATGACTGTATTATTCTCAGACAGTGGGAGATCGGTGATAAAATCCATGGCAATATGGGCCCAGGGTTCCTTAGGAATGGGCAAGGGCATGAGGAGACCAGCAGGAGCTTGTGTGGAGGATTTGGACTGAGCACAGACATGACAAGCTTTAACGTAGTCTTTGACGTCTGAGCGGAGATTAGGCCACCAGTAGTGACGACTGATGAGTAGGAAGGATCGGAGGAATCCAGAATGCCCTGCCACCTTGGAATCATGTCCCCAACGAAGGATCTTAGCTCTTAGCTCAGTGGGGACAAAGGTCTTACCAGGCGGAATTTTAGACTTCAGGGTGGTAGAGTGGGCAACAATGCATGAGGTGGGAATGATCGGCTCAGGTTCAGGGGCGGACTCCTCGTCCAAAGTGTCAAATGACCTAGAGAGCGCATCAGCCCGACCGTTGCAGGAACCAGGTTTGTAGGTAATCGTGAAATTAAAACGGGCAAAGAAGAGACTCCACCTGGCCTGTCTAGGATTCAGACGTTTAGCATTCTGTAGATACTGTAAATTCTTGTGATCTGTAAAGATCGTTATGGAGTGAGGGGAACCCTCCAAGAGATGACGCCACTCCTCTAACGCCAATTTAATTGCGAGAAGTTCCCGATCACCGATGGCATAATTCCTCTCTGCCTGAGATTTTTTTTTGGAGAAGAACGCACATGGTTGGCGTCTCTTCTCAAAGATTTGAAGAAGCACAGCTCCCACCCCCATTGAAGAAGCGTCCATTTCAATAAAAAATGCATTCCCAGGATTTGGTCTCCTCAAGAGGGGGCCAGAAACAAAGGCCTGTTTCAGGTTGTGAAATGCAGAGACAGCTTCGGGAGGCCAGTCTCTGGCATTCACACCCTTCTTGGTCAAAGCGATAATAGGCGCGGCAATGGAAGAGTAATTCCTTATGAACTGCCTATAATAATTAGTGAAGCCAAGAAAGCGCTGTGTGGCCTTGAGGCTAGCAGGAAGAGGCCAGTTGGTGATAGCCAAGACCTTCCCAGGGTCCATACGAAGCCCCGAACATGAGACGAAGCACCCCAAAAACAGGACCTCAGAACATTCAAAGGAACATTTCTCCAGCTTGGCATAGAGATTGTTCTCTCTAAGACGGTGAAGTACAGTGCGGACATGGTTTCTGTGGACAAGCAGATTCTCAGAAAAGATCAGAATGTCATCCAGATAGATGACAACAAACTGGTACAGCAGATCTCTGAAGATTTTATTGACAAAGTTTTGAAACACGGCTGGAGCATTACACAGACCAAAAGGCATCACCAGATATTCGTAATGCCCGTCTCTAGTGTTGAATGCAGTCTTCCATTCGTCACCCTCCCGTATTCGAATGAGATTGTACGCGCCTCTGAGATCCAACTTGGTGAAAATGGAGGCACCCTTCAACCTATCGAATAGCTCAGATATTAAGGGTAAGGGGTATCGATTTTTAATAGTAACCGCATTTAAACCCCGATAATCGATGCAGGGTCTTAAGGTACCATCCTTTTTGGCAACAAAAAAGAACCCTGCCCCTGCAGGCGATGAGGATTTCCGGATGAAACCTCTCTCCAGATTCTCTGCTACATACTCCGACATGGCCTGGGTCTCTGGGATGGACAGAGGGTAGGCACGACCCCTGGGTAGAGTTGCTCCGGGGACAAGATCAATAGCACAGTCAAAAGACCTGTGGGGAGGAAGCACCTCAGCTGATTTTTTACAGAACACATCCCGGTAATCGCTGTATGCGGCGGGAAGATCAGAAGAAACAGAAGTGGCAGCAACCGGAAGACTCTCCTTGGGGGTCACCTTGAGAAGACACGACGAGAAACATGAGGAACCCCAGGCCAGGATCTGCCCAGAGACCCAGTCCACATGTGGAGAGTGGAGCTGTAGCCAAGGGAGGCCCAATACAACTGGGGTAGAGGCCTTGGGTAGAATAAGAAAGGATATCCACTCCTGGTGGAGAATCCCTACCGACATCCTAATGGGTAGCGTCTGGAAGCGAATAGGGCCCCCTGGGAGAACAGTGCCATCAATTGCCGAGACTACCAATGGGGTAGTGAGAGGTGAAAGGGTAAGCTTCATAGAAGAAGCAGTTCTCCAATCCATAAAATTGCCGGCAGCCCCGGAATCCAGGTATGCAAGGGTTGACTGAGGAGAAGTGCCTACATGAAGGAACACCGGCAAGAGCAGGCGAGAAGGTGATGTTTCTGGGTCCAATACTCCACCTTCCAAATGTATTAGACCCGAGCGTTTCCCGGACGAAGCGAGCAGGAGTCACGAAAATGACCCTTGCCCCCACAATAGAGGCACAAGCCCAGAGTTCTGCGCCTAGCACGTTCTTCGGGGGTTAGTCTGGTCCGGCCCAGCTGCATAGGTTCTTCAGCAGGTAGAGGATGCTCCACGGAATGAAGGGAGGGGAGCTCAGACTGGCTAGGACCCAGAGAGTGCTGGCGTCTTTTTTCTAAGGACCTCTCTTGAAAACGAATGTCGATCTGGTTGCATAATGAAATTACATCGTCCAGACCGACGGGAATGGCTCTTTCCGCTAATTCGTCTTTCACTCGGTCAGAGAGGCCATGTAAAAAGGTAGCGACCAGGGCCTCATTATTCCAGCTCAATTCAGCTGTGTGGATACGGAACTGAAGAGCATATTGCCCCACTGAACTAGATTCTTGGCGAAGACGTAAGACAGCACTAGCCACTGAAGAAGCCCGAGCCGGCTCTTCGAAGATATTACGAAAGAGCTTCAAGAATTCGGACAGACTGGAAACCACCGGATCATTCCTCTCCCACAGGGGGGCAGCCCAGGCCAAAGCTTCACCGGAGAGGAGGGAAATGATATAGGCTACCTTAGCCCGGTCAGACAGGAAGCTTTGAGGCTGAAGCTCAAAATGAATAGTGCATTGGCTGAGAAACCCCCTGCAGGCCTTGGAGTCCCCAGAGAAACGGAACGGAGCTGGCAATCTTAGTGAGTGTGAGGCTGCGACTGGTGCGATATGTACAGCCGCTGGTTGTACTTGGGGTTGCGGATTCGGGGTTCCCAAGGAGACCTGAAGCTGCTCGAATCGAGAAGCCAGATCCTGGAGGAATCGCATCATCTGGGTCTGATTTGATTCCTGGGTCTCAAGTCTGCGAACTATGCCCTGCAATGGATCATCCGCGGGAAGCGGGATGTCAACTGGGTTCATGGCTGATCAAACTGTCAGGGTCACCTGTGGCCAGGTGACAGATGCACACCGTAGGGGGACAGGAGTGCACTGCGAGTTAGTGAACCCTATGGCTGGC
The DNA here is from genome assembly GCA_029206835.1 of Rana muscosa. Lineage (NCBI taxonomy): Eukaryota > Metazoa > Chordata > Amphibia > Anura > Ranidae > Rana > Rana muscosa. The sequence continues at coordinate 1,252,162,958 of CM055122.1, forward strand.
TTCTGCGGATAGGAAACTGGGTGGTTGTGGAAAGCGGGACCAGAGGAGCACAACCGGGATCCCAACGGAAGCGAGAGCCAAGATTCCCCAGGGCGCGGAGTCTAAGACCCAGCTGGTCTTCTCCAGGGCCTCTAGTGGTGAGGATGTTACGCTGCAGGCTGGGACCAGTTCGCGGCCCCTGGAGTTTCCTAGCTCACGCCCCGTAGGATAAGGGGAAAAGAGGGGAAGCAGCAGCACACGATAGAGAGAACCGAATAACAAGCTGAAGGTCAGGGGCCACAAGCAGACAAGGATAACGAAGAACGAGCCGAAGGTCAAGGGTCACGAGCAGACAGGGATAGTCGGGGACAAGCCAATAACGTAACAGAGAGACAGACGTAGCACACGGCAGGCAGGAACCCAAACACACAATGCCTAACAAACACGTTGATCAGCAAAGCAGGCTTGCAGTGCACAGGTTAATATAGTGTTCAGTGATAGGGCCTGGGGTGGAGTCAGGCTGGGAGGAGATTATAAAGGAAGCCAGGTGAAGGAGGTCTGGTCTCTAGATGAACACATGAGGAGGAAGGTAAGATGGCAGACAGACATTAATGCATATCCATGACACTTAGCCTGTGGGTATCCTATAAGGGAAGGTGCAGCCACCTTTCTTTTGGGCACTATACCATGTGGCATTCGTCTGCTATTTCGCTGGTGGAATTTCTCAGCCTTTGGGGCAGATTTTGATGTTTGGTGCGAATATAGTGCGATCTTTTCTGCGTTGGAACCTGGTAGAGGCCATTTGTGTTTTTCTTTGTGTAGGGGAACCAATGTGGTGTTCATTGTGACGTCCCATGCTGGTTTTGGTGGGAAAAATTGCATGCATTAATGGCGCCATTGTCCATGAGGTGTGCGGTTTTCATCCACCATTTTGCTGTCCTGGCTTGTCGGCCATTTTGAGAGACGTTTACAGTTTGAGATAGGAAGTTCCAGTTTAGCAAACACGGCTCCTGAATATGCTGTATTGGCATTTGTTGATCGGCGCAGTTTTCTTATGTTTTATGCGTTTACAGTTTGACCTGTGCACTGCTGGGAAGAGTAGTGAGACACCAGGGTGACATACTGAGGGGCTGTTTTTTGTTTAATGAATTCGCTGGTTTAAATTGTTTTTCTAAGCATCGCCTTTTGAGTTGAGTGGTATCTTGAAATAGCGCGGTCTTACCCCGAGGGGCCACGACGCGCTTGCGGACACACGCACATGCTGGGGCCTATTTATGGATGGGATCTGGCTGGCCTACCAGCATTTGGAGTGTGGAGGGAGGCCAACGCAGACACAGGGAGGACATGCAAACTCCATGCACATGAAGTTAGGTTGGGGATTTCTCTGTTTTCATTTGGGTGAGTGTGGGCTATTGCAGGATCGGCTGACTTAGCAGTATATGAGCAGGGGTTTGGGGTTTTGGATTTTGGTTTTAAGAAAAAACTTCACTTTACACTGAATTTTGATAGATTGTAAGACTAACAGAGTTTTTGTACAATGATGTGTTTTTATGTTTAAATATTTGGGAGTTTCCCAGAGGGCAATTAATTTTTTGGAACTTGTACTGTATAGCCATCTCTTGGCAGGAGTTTGTATTTTGAGTCCCAACTTATGGTCTGACTTCCAGGGAATGTGGGTCAGGGGGGATTCCCTCCCATTTGCAAAGGGGGGTTTACTCCATCATTTCCTTGACAAGGTTTTAAATGGTTGAAATATATATAATGTGTAGCCATGAATTTTTTGGAGTCTTAATAGACAAGGCGATTAAGGCTAAGGCCTCCCCTCCCCCTCCCTCTTCCTGAACAATTGATATGTAAATAAACCAGTTTGGTTTTTTTAAGTAGCTGAGCATGTAACCGGAAGTTTCTTTTCAGCATTTATATATCAGCAGAAAGTTGGTGGGAGGAGCTTGGGGTTGTCTGAATGAGATTTGTGCTTGGAAGGAAAATGGAAAGCATTTTGGCGTTTAAAAGACTTTTATATTTTGTTCCAGTTTTGTACTGAAATACAGTTTTGGGTAGAGAGAAAAACAGGGGGCATCACCATTATTTTATCATCTAGATACAGAGAGAAGCCACATTGTTCTGCAGGTGGTAAACTGGCGTAAGTGTTCTGTGTGGTTTAGTCTGACAACGCAGTGTATGGGTGTATAGCGGAAAATGCTTGTGTATGCATGCACTGTGAGGGGTAGAGGCCTAATTCGGGGGTTGATCTGTGGTTGTTCTGTAGTTCCAAAAGTGTTGGGACAACAAGCCATAAAGTTGACGCCTTGGTTAGGGTTTCTAGTTGGAGGACTTGACCATATAGTGGTTGTAGTTCTGCAATTCACCGTATAAGAAGACACCGGGCGGTGATCTCCGAAAATGGGTGCAACGGTTTAACCTGGACGCAGGTTTAAGACGATAAGCCGATTCGAATCGCCATGGACACAAGGAGGTCTGTGCAAAGGGAAGGAATGGAGGCTTCCCATAGTCAGACGGTCACACAGTGCACGAAGCCTAGTTTTGGGGCAAAGGCCTTTGAACCCCAAAAAGATTAACATAGGTGGTCCAAGGATACTATTTTGGGTATCCCTCTGGAATGGATGTAGTTGAGCTGCGGCTTCAGAAATCTGTAATGATGAGTGTTGATGGAGGTGTAGTCTCATGCCCGTTTGTTTGAACTTTGTATGGCTGGTCCATGCAAGCTTCTCGAGTTGCTCTTATATTCCCATTGTATTTTTTCCTATTGCTGAAAGAGTGAAGGTAGAATTCTGGCTGTTTTTGTTTTTGTTCATTTGTGGTTTTGGAAACTGTGAAGTATTTCCCCCACGTTTGTATCGGAATGTTTGTATGTAGTAACGTGAATATGTTCGAACTTACCGCGGCGATCCTCCGATGCGTCGCGGCTGTTGTATTTTTGTAGGAACGGGAAAAGTAAGGGTTACAGAGGGTTTTGTTTGAATCGGTTTTGAAAGAATGTCATTGACAATTTACCAATGTACAGGAATGTCATTATTATTTTACCATTCTTTGCAGGTTAAATATGAAGAATAGAGTAATGATTTTGCTTATAAGTATTTTTCAGGTCCAAGGAGTTTGTACACAGAGAACAGGTGTATGTAGACAGCTGTACATATGGATAAATCTAAGGGAGGTAAAAGTATCCCAGGCAATTTCATTGTTTCTTTTTTCCTGCACCACGCATTTCTTCCTTCAGTCTGTAATGAGGAAGAAAAGGGGGGAGAATGATAAATGTAAGAGTGACAGTTTTTTTTTTGTTAAACTAATAATAACCTCTGTAATTCTAACCAAGTTTGTGCCAAGACTGTCTTTCTTTAATAGAATTTGAATCGGCAAGCAGCAGTCTGGTGAAGTAGGTTCCCATCTCAGAGGCTAAGAACCTTTTGTCAATGGTTTCAGGTATTGTAAGCCACACACAGGTTATGCAGTGACCACAGTCCCGATGTCTGGGTTATTGTCATATGAGGGTTGTTTGGAGGTCAGTCAAAACCAGGGTCGTACTCTCCTCATTAGCTGTCACTTATATTCTCGGCTGATGGGGGGGGGGTGCGATCGTTGTGACATGAACTTCAAAATGTCCACCAATAGGTTTTCACGAGTCCCTCCTGGACCCGACTCAATAATCAGTTTACATTCTTTCCAACCAGGTGACTGGGTCGTTGTAAAGAAGCTTGAGGGATGAGACCACGCCAGCCACTGCAAGAAGCGGCTCAACCACACCAAAGAATGAGGAGTATCTTTGTTTATTTATATTTTTGTTGTTTAGTAAATTTTAGCGAGGGTAAAGGTGAAAAGCATCCCAAGTTATTTAAAGTGTATGTCCTGACTAGCTCAGAAAGCGAACAGGACCGATGGTCTGTTCTGAGTCTTCACCGAGTTTTAGTCCCCAGCGATGACAGCGGTACATGTCATTTATGATGATGTTATGGGTATGAGGAGTTTTTGACAAACTAGTGAAGACTCCAGACAGACACTTATCAATGGAATCTAACGATGCATTTTTAGAGGGTAAAATTGGTTTTAGTTTTAATGGCTCTGTCTCTTGTCGGTTTGGGTATCTAGGCAGCCCACAAGTGTGTTTGAACTTTAGTTTGGTGTTTATGCGGATCTGCAGCTTATAAAGGTAATTCCCCCAAAGCAAGAGGTTCATGCGCGATGGTGAAGCTGTCCCAACATTTTAGATCGCGGCCGATCGCGAGGATCTGATGGCGCAGGAAATTAAGAATGGCAGGGACAGCTAGAAGGGATTTGTTCACCAATCCCGACCAGGTCTGGGCATGGGGTCCTGCATGTACAAGGTGGGGGGGGCTTGGGATACGATTGAACAATTCTCATCCGTTAAGGATAGGGCTCTTCATGTAATTGTTGAAGCCAGAGCTGTAGCTAAGTGAAGGTTGGGAGTCCTTTTTAAGGGTCTGGGAATCTTTGGGGATCTAATTTTTATTTCACAGCGGATCGTGGTTAAAGGAAGTGGGAATATATATACTCATGTCGTTTCTCTTTCTATTCTTTCTATGTCGCGACGAGAGGCTCCTGTTGCCTGATTTGACGCGTGACCATAGTTTCCTTGATGAGACGCCCCAAAACCGGACCCACATACAAGACACAGAGGATCACAGACGGATCAGCGATTACTACAGCTCACCATGTCGTGTCCTCCTTTATAAGTCATGCCCCTGAAGAGTAGAGTCTACATGTCAAGCCGTGTTTTCCTTTTTATGGACTAAGGACTGATTCATTTCCAGGTGTAAGAAGCATATCAAATTTAATCGATGGACACATGGGGTGCATATGACAAAAAAGGGAGGACTGTTGTGGAGATTTTTATGGAAATGTATTAATGTATGTTGTCAGATGTCCCCCCAGTGTCAGTTTTGCTGTAATGCGCTCATCTGAGCGTATTTGCACATACAGACGTTGGTGGAAGATTGGTGGCGGGAAAATCTTCCTATGGAAACAGCGATGTTTGCTGCATTTAGAGATGTTGTTTTGCGCCCCGTTGGGGGAACTGGCCGGCCCCTGGCGGGGGGGGGGCGTTGAATGACTCCGAGCGCACATATCTGTGTCCACAGGAAAAGTAGCATATCTATAGAATAATTGTGGTCAATTTGAGGCATAATTGTTGTGTAGTTTCTGTCATTTGGTAGCAGTCTGTCACTGTTAGTCAATTTGAATGAACATTGTATCTGTTTGGAAGGATGTCCTTGTATGGTCATTCTCATGTGGAAGGAATATCCTGTGATGTTCCCGCCCATGGGGGGAGGTGACTGGTTGCTGCAACCAATCACCTCTTGTCTTGAGATCTTTTGAGTTTAATAAAAGCCTATGATTAGGCGTCGGCTGAACAGTCTTTGCTGGAATGGCCTGATAAGAAGATAAGCTTTCGTGGTGCTGCCTTTCTTGGATGAATGATGGGAATGAACGGTGAGTGGACTTTAGCAAACTTAGGCTAAAGGGAGCGTTATTGCAAAAAGATGAAATCTGATGTGTGCTTAGATAGCACAGGAATTATAGGCTGTGTGCTCTGTAAACAGCAGCCTGGAATTCCACAACAGTGTCACCTTCCTCTCCTGTCTGACACCACTCATCAACCTTCCAGGAGAGAAGATCTTCCCTGATCATGTCTGCTGTCACCTTCCTCTCCTCCCTGACACCACTCATCAACCTTCCAGGAGACGAGATCTCCCCTCATCATGTGAGGTGTCACCTTCCTCTCCTGTCTGACACCACTCATCAACCTTCCAGGAGAGGAGATCTTCCCTGATCATGTCTGCTGTCACCTTCCTCTCCTCCCTGACACCACTCATCAATCTTCCAAGAGAGGAGATCTCCCCCATCATGTCTGGTGTCACCTTCCTCTCCTGTCTGACACCATTCATCAACCTTCCAGGAGACAAGATCTCCCCTGATCATGTGTGGTGTCACCTTCCTATCCTGTCTGACACCACTCATCAACCTTCCAGGAGACGAGATCTCCGCCGATCATGTGTGGTGTCACCTTCCTATCCTGTCTGACACCACTCATCAACCTTCCAGGAGAGGAGATCTTCCCCGATCATGTCTGCTGTCACCTTCCTCTCCTGTCTGACACCACTCATCAACCTTCCAGGAGACGAGATCTCCCCCGATCATGTGTGGTGTCACCTTCCTCTCCTGTCTGACACCATTCATCAACCTTCCAGGAGACGAGATCTCCCCCGATCATGTGTGGTGTCCCCTTCCTCTCCTCCCTGACACCACTCACCAACCTTCCAGGAGAGGAGATCTTCCCCGATCATGTCTGCTGTCACCTTCCTCTCCTCCCTGACACCAGTCATCAACCTTCCAGGAGACGAGATCTCCCCTCATCATGTGTGGTGTCACCTTCCTCTCCTGTCTGACACCATTCATCAACCTTCCAGGAGAGGAGATCTTCCCCAATCATGTCTGCTGTCACCTTCCTCTCCTCCCTGACACCACTCATCAACCTTCCAAGAGAGGAGATCTCCCCCATCATGTCTGGTGTCACCTTCCTCTCCTGTCTGACACCATTCATCAACCTTCCAGGAGACAAGATCTCCCCTGATCATGTGTGGTGTCACCTTCCTCTCCTCCCTGACACCACTCATCAACCTTCCAGGAGACAAGATCTCCCCTCATCATGTGTGGTATCACCTTCCTATCCTCCCTGACACCACTCATCAACCTTCCAGGAGACGAGATCTCCGCCGATCATGTGTGGTGTCACCTTCCTATCCTCCCTGACACCACTCATCAACCTTCCAGGAGAGGAGATCTTCCCCGATCATGTCTGCTGTCACCTTCCTCTCCTGTCTGACACCACTCATCAACCTTCCAGGAGACGAGATCTCCCCCGATCATGTGTGGTGTCACCTTCCTCTCCTGTCTGACACCACTCATCAACCTTCCAGGAGACGAGATCTTCCCCGATCATGTGTGGTGTCACTTTCCTCTCCTCCCTGACACCACTCACCAACCTTCCAGGAGAGGAGATCTTCCCCGATCATGTCTGCTGTCACCTTCCTCTCCTGTCTGACACCACTCATCAACCTTCCAGGAGAGGAGATCTTCCCCGATCATGTCTGCTGTCACCTTCCTCTCCTCCCTGACACCACTCACCAACCTTCCAGGAGACAAGATCTCCCCTGATCATGTGTGGTGTCACCTTCCTCTCCTCCCTGACACCACTCATCAACCTTCCAGGAGACAAGATCTCCCCTCATCATGTGTGGTATCACCTTCCTTTCCTGTCTGACACCATTCATCAACCTTCCAGGAGACGAGATCTTCCCCGATCATGTGTGGTGTCACCTTCCTCCTGTCTGTCACCACTCATCAACCTTCCAGGAGACGAGATCTCCCCTGATCATGTGTGGTGTCACCTTCCTCTCCTGTCTGACACCACTCATCAACCTTCCAGGTGTCGTGGAATTTCAGGCTGCTGTTTACAGAGCACACAGCCTATAATTCCTGTGCTATCTAAGCACACATCAGTTTTCATCTTTTTGAAGTAATGCTATCTTTAAGTTTGCTAAGATCCACTCACCGTTCATTCCATCATTCAATCAAGGAAACCACCTACACAGGTCTTATCTTCTTATCAGGCCATTCCAGCAAAGACTGACTAGCCGACGCCTAATCATAGGCTTTTATTAAACTCAAAAGATCTCACACAGGAGGTGATTGGCTGCAGCAACCAATCCCTTCCCCCATGGGCGGGAACCTCACAGGATGTTCCCTCCTCACAGGAAAATGACCATACAAGGAAAATGGCAGTACCTGGACATTCCTTCCAACAGGAGATGTCATACATGAATACAATAACGTATGATGGCTAAAGTTACCGTTGATAGGAATTCTTATTCTGCGCTATTCCATAGAATAACGCATATTAAGATTATACTATTATTGAATGGGGGAGGGAGGCTATCTGCAGACGCACGCTACGAATTCCAACCAATGTTGATCAGACATAGCAGAGACAAGAGCGCCCATCCGCCTATAACCAATGATGTCATTGCAGAGCGAGCATATCCCCTCCTTAACGATCGTCCATGCTAATGCACAGAGGGCCCCCGTTGGTGGACATATCCGCCCCCTGCAAACATCACACTCCAACCTCAAGACGTTTTCCCCTATCAGACGGGATTCAACCAGCCTCAGACTACCCCAATCAGCTCTTTTAGAGCGGGTTGCGGAAGTACTAACACTGGGTGACACTATGACAATACATATTAAATACATCTCCATAAAAATCTCCACAACACATGAGACGAGATCTCCCCCGATCATGTCTGCTGTCATCCTCCTCCTGTCTGACACCACTCATCAACCTTCCAGGAGAGGAGATCTCCCCCATCATGTCTGCTGTCACCTTCCTCTCCTGTCTGACACCATTCATCAACCTTCCAGGAGACGAGATCTCCCCTGATCATGTCTGATGTCACCTTCCTCTCCTGTCTGACACCACTCATCAACCTTCCAGGAGAGGCGATCTCCCCCAATCATGTCTGCTGTCACCTTCCTCTCCTGTCTGACACCACTCATCAACCTTCCAGGAGACGAGATCTCCCCTGATCATGTCTGATGTCACCTTCCTCTCCTGTCTGACACTATTCATCAACCTTCCAGGAGACGAGATCTCCCCCGATCATGTGTGGTGTCACCTTCCTCCTGTCTGACACCACTCATCAACCTTCCAGGAGACGAGATCTCCCCCGATCATATGTGGTATCACCTTCCTTTCCTGTCTGACACCATTCATCAACCTTCCAGGAGACGAGATCTCCCCCGATCATGTCTGCTGTCACCTTCCTCTCCTCCCTGATACCACTCATCAACCTTCCAGGAGAGGAGATCTTCCTCGATCATGTCTGCTGTCACCTTCCTCTCCTCCCTGACACCACTCATCAACCTTCCAGGAGAGGAGATCTTCCCCGATCATGTCTGCTGTCACCTTCCTCTCCTCCCTGACACCACTCATCATTCTTCCAGGAGACGAGATCTCCCCCGATCATGTCTGCTGTCACCTTCCTCTCCTGTCTGACACCACTCATCAACCTTCCAGGAGAGGAGATCTCCCTCGATCATGTCTAGTGTCACCTTCCTCTCCTGTCTGACACCACTCATCAACCTTCCAGGAGAGGAGATCTCCCCCGATCATGTCTGCTGTCACCTTCCTCTCCTGTCTGACACCACTCATCAACCTTCCAGGAGACGAGATCTCCCCCGATCATGTGTTGTGTCACCTTCCTCTCCTGTCTGACACCACTCATCAACCTTCCAGGAGACGAGATCTCCCCCGATCATGTGTGGTGTCACCTTCCTCTCCTCCCTGACACCACTCATCAACCTTCCAGGAGAGGAGATCTTCCCCGATCATGTCTGCTGTCACCTTCCTCTCCTGTCTGACACCACTCATCAACCTTCCAGGAGAGGAGATCTTCCCCGATCATGTCTGCTGTCACCTTCCTCTCCTGTCTGACACCACTCATCAACCTTCCAGGAGACGAGATCTCCCCCGATCATGTGTGGTGTCACCTTCCTCTCCTGTCTGACACCACTCATCAACCTTCCAGGAGACGAGATCTCCCCCGATCATGTGTGGTGTCACCTTCCTCTCCTGTCTGACACCACTCATCAACCTTCCAGGAGACGAGATCTCCCCCGATCATGTGTGGTGTCACCTTCCTCTCCTCCCTGACACCACTCATTAACCTTCCAGGAGAGGAGATCTTCCCCGATCATGTCTGCTGTCACCTTCCTCTCCTCCCTGACACCACTCATCAACCTTCCAGGAGACGAGATCTCCCCCGATCATGTGTGGTGTCACCTTCCTCTCCTGTCTGACACCACTCATCAACCTTCCAGGAGAGGAGATCTTCCCCGATCATGTCTGCTGTCACCTTCCTCTCCTCCCTGACACCACTCATCAACCTTCCAGGAGACGAGATCTCCCCTCATCATGTGTGGTGTCACCTTCCTCTCCTGTCTGACACCACTCATCAACCTTCCAGGAGAGGAGATCTTCCCCGATCATGTCTGCTGTCACCTTCCTCTCCTCCCTGACACCACTCATCAACCTTCCAAGAGAGGAGATCTCCCCCATCATGTCTGCTGTCACCTTCTACTCCTGTCTGACACCATTCATCAACCTTCCAGGAGACGAGATCTCCCCTGATCATGTCTGATGTCACCTTCCTCTCCTGTCTGACACCACTCATCAACCTTCCAGGAGAGGAGATCTCCCCCGATCATGTCTGATGTCACCTTCCTCTCCTGTCTGACACCATTCATCAACCTTCCAGGAGACGAGATCTCCCCTGATCATGTCTGATGTCACCTTCCTCTCCTGTCTGACACCACTCATCAACCTTCCAGGAGAGGAGATCTCCCCCAATCATGTCTGATGTCACCTTCCTCTCCTGTCTGACACCATTCATCAACCTTCCAGGAGACGAGATTTCCCCTGATCATGTCTGATGTCACCTTCCTCTCCTCCCTGACACCACTCATCAACCTTCCAGGAGAGGAGATCTTCCCCGATCATGTCTGCTGTCACCTTCCTCTCCTCCCTGACACCACTCATCAACCTTCCAGGAGACGAGATCTCCCCTCATCATGTGTGGTGTCACCTTCCTCTCCTCCCTGACACCACTCATCAACCTTCCAGGAGAGGAGATCTTCCCCGATCATGTCTGCTGTCACCTTCCTCTCCTGTCTGACACCACTCATCAACCTTCCAGGAGACGAGATCTCCCCCGATCATGTGTGGTGTCACCTTCCTCTCCTGTCTGACACCACTCATCAACCTTCCAGGAGACGAGATCTCCCCCGATCATGTGTGGTGTCACCTTCCTCTCCTGTCTGACACCACTCATCAACCTTCCACGAGACGAGATCTCCCCCGATCATGTGTGGTGTCACCTTCCTCTCCTCCCTGACACCACTCATTAACCTTCCAGGAGAGGAGATCTTCCCCGATCATGTCTGCTGTCACCTTCCTCTCCTCCCTGACACCACTCATCAACCTTCCAGGAGACGAGATCTCCCCCGATCATGTGTGGTGTCACCTTCCTCTCCTGTCTGACACCACTCATCAACCTTCCAGGAGAGGAGATCTTCCCCGATCATGTCTGCTGTCACCTTCCTCTCCTCCCTGACACCACTCATCAACCTTCCAGGAGACGAGATCTCCCCTCATCATGTGTGGTGTCACCTTCCTCTCCTGTCTGACACCACTCATCAACCTTCCAGGAGAGGAGATCTTCCCCGATCATGTCTGCTGTCACCTTCCTCTCCTCCCTGACACCACTCATCAACCTTCCAAGAGAGGAGATCTCCCCCATCATGTCTGCTGTCACCTTCTACTCCTGTCTGACACCATTCATCAACCTTCCAGGAGACGAGATCTCCCCTGATCATGTCTGATGTCACCTTCCTCTCCTGTCTGACACCACTCATCAACCTTCCAGGAGAGGAGATCTCCCCCGATCATGTCTGCTGTCACCTTCCTCTCCTCCCTGACACCACTCATCAACCTTCCAGGAGACGAGATCTCCCCCGATCAAGTGTGGTGTCACCTTCCTCTCCTGTCTGACACCACTCATCAACCTTCCAGGAGACGAGATCTCCCCCGATCATGTGTTGTGTAACTTTCCTCTCCTCCCTGACACCACTCATTAACCTTCCAGGAGAGGAGATCTTCCCCGATCATGTCTGCTGTCACCTTCCTCTCCTCCCTGACACCACTCATCAACCTTCCAGGAGACGAGATCTTCCCCGATCATGTGTGGTGTCACCTTCCTCTCCTGTCTGACACCACTCATCAACCTTCCAGGAGAGGAGATCTTCCCCGATCATGTCTGCTGTCACCTTCCTCTCCTCCCTGACACCACTCATCAACCTTCCAGGAGACGAGATCTCCCCTCATCATGTGTGGTGTCACCTTCCTCTCCTGTCTGACACCACTCATCAACCTTCCAGGAGAGGAGATCTTCCCCGATCATGTCTGCTGTCACCTTCCTCTCCTCCGTGACACCACTCATCAACCTTCCAAGAGAGGAGATCTCCCCCATCATGTCTGCTGTCACCTTCCTCTCCTGTCTGACACCATTTATCAACCTTCCAGGAGACGAGATTTCCCCTGATCATGTCTGATGTCACCTTCCTCTCCTGTCTGACACTACTCATCAACCTTCCAGGAGAGGAGATCTCCCCCGATCATGTCTGATGTCACCTTCCTCTCCTGTCTGACACCATTCATCAACCTTCCAGGAGACAAGATCTCCCCTGATCATGTCTGATGTCACCTTCCTCTCCTCCCTGACACCACTCATCAACCTTCCAGGAGACAAGATCTCCCCTCATCATGTGTGGTGTCGCCTTCCTCTCCTCCCTGACACCACTCATCAACCTTCCAGGAGAGGAGATCTTCCCCGATCATGTCTGCTGTCACCTTCCTCTCCTGTCTGACACCACTCATCAACCTTCCAGGAGACAAGATCTCCCCCGATCATGTGTGGTGTCACCTTCCTCTCCTGTCTGACACCACTCATCAACCTTCCAGGAGACGAGATCTCCCCCGATCATGTGTTGTGTCACCTTCCTCTCCTGTCTGACACCACTCATCAACCTTCCAGGAGAGGAGATCTTCCCCGATCATGTCTGCTGTCACCTTCCTCTCCTCCCTGACACCACTCATCAACCTTCCAGGAGACGAGATCTCCCCTCATCATGTGTGGTGTCACCTTCCTCTCCTGTCTGACACCACTCATCAACCTTCCAGGAGAGGAGATCTTCCCCGATCATGTGTGCTGTCACCTTCCTCTCCTCCCTGACACCACTCATCAACCTTCCAAGAGAGGAGATCTCCCCTATCATGTCTGCTGTCACCTTCCTCTCCTGTCTGACACCATTCATCAACCTTCCAGGAGACGAGATCTCCCCTGATCATGTCTGATGTCACCTTCCTCTCCTGTCTGACACCACTCATCAACCTTCCAGGAGAGGAGATCTTCCCCGATCATGTCTGCTGTCACCTTCCTCTCCTCCCTGACACCACTCATCAACCTTCCAAGAGAGGAGATCTCCCCTATCATGTCTGCTGTCACCCTCCTCTCCTGTCTGACACCATTCATCAACCTTCCAGGAGAGGCGATCTCCCCCAATCATGTCTGCTGTCACCTTCCTCTCCTGTCTGACACCACTCATCAACCTTCCAGGAGACAAGATCTCCCCTCATCATGTGTGGTGTCACCTTCCTCTCCTGTCTGACACCACTCATCAACCTTCCAGGAGAGGAGATCTTCCCCAATCATGTCTGCTGTCACCTTCCTCTCCTCCCTGACACCATTCATCAACCTTCCAGGAGACAAGATCTCCCCTGATCATGTCTGATGTCACCTTCCTCTCCTGTCTGACACCACTCATCAACCTTCCAGGAGAGGCGATCTCCCCCAATCATGTCTGCTGTCACCTTCCTCTCCTGTCTGACACCACTCATCAACCTTCCAGGAGACAAGATCTCCCCTCATCATGTGTGGTGTCGCCTTCCTCTCCTGTCTGACACCACTCATCAACCTTCCAGGAGAGGAGATTTCCCCCAATCATGTCTGCTGTCACCTTCCTTTCCTGTCTGACACCACTCATCAACCTTCCAGGAGACGAGATCTTCCCCGATCATGTGTGGTTTCACCTTCCTCCTGTCTGACACCACTCATCAACCTTCCAGGAGAGGAGATCTTCCCCGATCATGTGTGGTGTCACCCTCCTCTCCTGTCTGACACCACTCATCAACCTTCCAGGAGACGAGATCTCCCCTGATCATGTGTGGTGTCACCTTCCTCCTGTCTGACACCACTCATCAACCTTCCAGGAGACGAGATCTTCCCTGATCATGTGTGGTGTCACCTTCCTCTCCTGTCTGACACCACTCATCAACCTTCCAGGAGACGAGATCTCCCCTGATCGTGTGTGGTGTCACCCTCCTCCTGTCTGACACCACTCATCAACCTTCCAGGAGACGAGATCTCCCCCGATCATGTCTGCTGTCACCCTCCTCCTGTCTGACACCACTCATCAACCTTCCAGGAGAGGAGATCTCCCCCATCATGTCTGTTGTCACCTTCCTCTCCTGTCTGACACCATTCATCAACCTTCCAGGAGACGAGATCTCCCCTGATCATGTCTGATGTCACCTTCCTCTCCTGTCTGACACCACTCATCAACCTTCCAGGAGACGAGATCTCCCCTGATCATGTGTGGTGTCACCCTCCTCCTGTCTGACACCACTCATCAACCTTCCAGGAGACGAGATCTCCCCCGATCATGTCTGCTGTCACCCTCCTCCTGTCTGACACCACTCATCAACCTTCCAGGAGAGGAGATCTCCCCCAATCATGTCTGCTGTCACCTTCCTCTCCTTTCTGACACCACTCATCAACCTTCCAGGAGACGAGATCTCCCCTCATCATGTGTGGTGTCACCTTCCTCTCCTGTCTGACACCACTCATCAACCTTCCAGGAGACGAGATCTCCCCCGATCATATGTGGTATCACCTTCCTTTCCTGTCTGACACCATTCATCAACCTTCCAGGAGACGAGATCTCCCCCGATCATGTGTGGTGTCACCTTCCTCCTGTCTGACACCACTCATCAACCTTCCAGGAGACGAGATCTTCCCCGATCATGTGTGGTGTCACCTTCCTCTCCTGTCTGACACCACTCACCAACCTTCCAGGAGAGGAGATCTTCCCCGATCATGTCTGCTGTCACCTTCCTCTCCTCCGTGACACCACTCATCAACCTTCCAGGAGACGAGATCTCCGCACATCATGTGTGGTGTCTCCTTCCTTTCCTGTCTGACACCACTCATCAACCTTCCAGGAGAGGAGATCTTCCCCGATCATGTCTGCTGTCACCTTCCTCTCCTCCCTGAGACCACTCATCAACCTTCCAAGAGAGGAGATCTCCCCCATCATGTCTGCTGTCACCTTCCTCTCCTGTCTGACACCATTCATCAACCTTCCAGGAGACGAGATCTCCCCTGATCATGTCTGATGTCACCTTCCTCTCCTGTCTGACACCACTCATCAACCTTCCAGGAGGGGAGATCTCCCCCGATCATGTGTGGTGTCACCTTCCTCTCCTCCCTGACACCACTCACCAACCTTCCAGGAGATGAGATCTCCCTCATCATGTCTGATGTCACCTTCCTCTCCTCCCTGACACCACTCATCAACCTTCCAGGAGACGAGATCTCCCCTGATCATGTCTGATGTCACCTTCCTCTCCTGTCTGACACCACTCATCAACCTTCCAGGAGAGGAGATCTCCCCCGATCAGGTCTGATGTCACCTTCCTCTCCTGTCTGACACCACTCATCAACCTTCCAGGAGACGAGATCTCCCCCGATCATGTGTGGTGTCACCTTCCTCTCCTCCCTGACACCACTCATCAACCTTCCAGGAGAGGAGATCTTCCCCGATCATGTCTGCTGTCACCTTCCTCTCCTCCCTGACACCACTCATCAACCTTCCAGGAGACGAGATCTCCCCTCATCATGTGTGGTGTCACCCTCCTCTCCTGTCTGACACCACTCATCAACCTTCCAGGAGAGGAGATCTTCCCCAATCATGTCTGCTGTCACCTTCCTCTCCTCCCTGACACCACTCATCAACCTTCCAAGAGAGGAGATCTCCCCCATCATGTCTGCTGTCACCTTCCTCTCCTGTCTGACACCACTCATCAACCTTCCAGGAGACGAGATCTCCCCCGATCATGTCTGCTGTCACCTTCCTCCTGTCTGACACCACACATCAACCTTCCAGGAGAGGAGATCTCCCCTGATCATGTGTGGTGTCACCTTCCTCTCCTGTCTGACACCACTCATCAACCTTCCAGGAGACGAGATCTCCCCCGATCTTGTCTCCTGTCACCTTCCTCTCCTGTCTGACACCACTCATCAACCTCATCATGTCTGGTGTCACCCTCCGATTATCATACGATCAATTTGAAAGCGGTATTTTGTGTCCGATTTTCTGATCGTGTGTACGGGGCTTTAATAAGCCTCATACACGCGATCAGATTATCAGACGAATAATCGTCCGTTTTTTTGTTGTTTGCTAGTCTCATATCGAAAGTGAAGAGACTACTCAACTCACGAAACTTCTCATACGACAAATACAACTTCGTAAGTGATGTAATGGGTTGAATTGTTTTGTAATGTATTCTTTCGTTTAAGAGTATGCGTAGTTTTTGCTTTTACGATTTTTTGGGGATGAAAACTGTACTAATTAAACTTTTGTAGCCTGTGCCTAAGGTTTTGTTGTCCAAAAATACGAAATTGGGTGTCGAAAAGCACTATACTAACAATCAGATGATCAATAGTTGTACAAAATGTTACTTCTGATCCTCTTATCGTGTGAAAGGGACTTAACCACTTGCCGACCAGCCACCTTCATTATATGGAGGCAGGTCGGCTCGTTCCCGTGAATCGCCGTACTGGTACGTCGACTCCTTTTAAGAGCCTGCTGCACGGCGGGGGACCCGATGTGCGCGGCCGGCAGCCGCTATGTTTGCCGGCCATCCGCGATCGTGGGCACAAGAGCCAGAATGGTGTTCTGTGTATGTAAACACACAAATCCCTGTTCTGACGGGAGGAGAGACAGATCTGCTGTTCCTAGTAATTAGGAATGGCGATCTGTCTCCTCCTCCAGTCAGTCCCCTCCCCCCACAGTTAGAAACACACACGAGGGAACACATGTAACCCCTTGTCTGCCCCCTAGTGTTAACCCCTTCCCTGCCAGTGACATTTACACAGTAATCAGTGTATTTTTATAGCACTGATCGCTGTATAAATGTCAATGGTTTCAAAAAAAGTGTCCGATCTGTCCGATGCAATGCCGCTAAAAATCGCAGATCGCCGCCATTACTAGTAAAAAATAAAGAAATAATAAAAATGCCACAAATCTATCCCCTATTTTGTAGACGCTATAACTTTTGTGTAAACCATTGAATATACACTTATTGCAATTTTTTTTTTTTTACCAAGAATATGTATGTAGCGGGTGTCAAATTTAGTGGGGTGTATCTGGGCTGTAGATGGCCCAGATAAATTGATTTTTAGGGATTTATAGACATTTTTGAGTGTGGGAGGTATGAATGGTGTCATGTTCCCTGCAGTCCCTGGGTGGCGCTGCCACCTGGGACCGGGGTTGAACTACCATTCCAGAGCCGTGCCCTTTTTGTCCTCTCGCGGCGGTAGTACAGTGGGGCGGGGAACCCGCTGTGCCTGCTGGGAGAGGATATAAAAGGGGGCAGACATCTGGCGCACGAGGTCCATTCCCCAGGCACCTTCGGCCTGGGGGCTGCTGTGGTTCGTCTGTGCCCAGGCGCCCTTGGCCTGGGCACGTGGAGTCGAGTTCCATCCAAGGCACCTTCAGCCTGGGGTGAGGTACTATACCAGGAGGCCTGAGGCTCAGTACCTTCGACTGGGTCCTGTGAGGGCGAAGCATTCCTAAGGTGCCCCCGGTATTGGGTGCCTGAATCCAGGGCGTTAGGGACCGGAGACGTGACCTCCCCGTAGAGCCAGCGCAGCATTTGCTGGTGCCGGTGGAGGCCTCTGGTAACCGTCCGGATGGATGTCTTCCTCTGACAGGGGTCGTTTATTCTAAAGGAGGTACTTCATGTTCTCATGGTCTGTGGCAGAGACCCATCTTCCTCAGGTCAGTGGCAGGCCTCATCCAAGGCCTGTGGCAGGGGCCTCAACGTTCACCCAGGTCAGTGGCAGTGACCAAATTCACAGTCGGTGGCAGCAACTGTGCGCCAAGCCTGTTTGCACTAAACGGAACAGGAGGAACTTTAATTCATCAGTTGTGCCTGGACCTACTCTTCCCTACACCTTGTCTGTTCTTTTAAAAGTCAACCAGTTCAAGTCAATAAAACAGAGTTGGACTTTTCTTGGTGTGGAACTCGTGTTACTGGAAGCTAAGTGTCCCTGTCAGTGACAGTGGCAATCATCCTCCATAGGAGAAACTGAGGTTCCGGCCTAAAGCGCAGACCCGATGGTAAACGGTTAGCTCATATCTCTGCATCCTACATCAGAGAGCCGAGCTGGTGGTTTGCATCTTTCCCCTTCTCCCAGATACCCCTAGACGAGTAAAACCAGCCGTGAATAGAGGGGAGAAGCTGGGGAAAGGACCGCTACATGTAGAAGAATACATATTGGCCTAAACTGGTGAAGAAATTTGTTTTTAAAAAAAATTTGGGGGGATATTTATGTAGCGGCCTCCTCTCTCCCCTCTCTTCTATCAGCTCGTCTCTCTCTTGTCTAGGGGTACTTTAGAGGAGAGCGAGCGGGGTCACCACGCCAAGCCCTCACCGCAGATGTTTGTGTGGTGGAAGCAAAGTTCTTGTTTTACCTTCGGGTCAGTGTTCTGCACCTGGAACCTCCAAAGAGAGTTACCTTGAACAATGTCTGCCAGAAAATGAGCCCCACACCATTAAAGTCCAACACTCCTTTATTCTTCCTGAATGAACACAATCAGTTGGACTCCCTTGGAGAACAGAACAGAAAAAAAGGTGTGGATGCGAATAGGCCCAGACACAATGAACTCTCCACGTTCCTTCCTGAAAGTGGGTTGCGGTCTCCGAGCGAGGGGGAATTTCCTTCCAGGCGGTCTCCGATGAGAGGCTCACCTGTCACTGGCAATATGCTGCACCGGGTCTTCAAGCGAGTATCTCCCACCGGTCCATTACGCCTTCCGGATTTGGGTACCCACTCCCGGGGTTCCCTAGGATCTCCTTCCCTCGCGGAACTCAGTGTTGGGCACTGAGCTCCAGACCTCCATTCCGAGTACCTCACCCCAGGCTAAAGGTGCCTGGAATGGAACACGACCTCCGAACGTCCTCTAGGCCTAGGCCGCCAAGGGGACCGACACAAACCACCGCCCTCAGGCTGAAGGTGCCCAGGACTCAACTCCCACCACCAAAAATGGCCGCCCCTTTATACCCCCTCCCAGCAAGCACGGCGGGTTCCCCGCCCCACCATACAACCGCTGAGAGAGACCAAAAGAGGTACGCCACCGCAACGATGGCTCAACCCCGGGCCCAAAGCGACAGTGCCACCTGGTGGGCCCCAGGGAACCATACATCACAGTTTCCCCACCAGATAAAAAAAAAAAATAGAAAGCATATACCCGCTACACTTATTATAGCAAAAAGTAAAAAATATATATTTTTTTCCAAAATGTACGCTCTTTTTTTGTTTATAGCACAAAAAATAAAAATCTCAGATGTGATCAAATACCAGAAAAAGAAAGCTCTATTTGTGGTGAAAAAAAGGACGTCACCTTTGTTTGGGTACAACATTGTACGACCGCGCAACTGTGCGTTAAATCGACGCAGTGCCGTATTGCAAAAAAATGGCCTGGTCATTAAAGGGGATAATCTTCTGGGGCTGAAGTGGTTAAAGAGGTTGCATACTAGCTCATTTAGAAATACTTACCTTAGAACGATGCCCTGAATCGGCGCTAGCACACTTTCCCTGACATCTTTCACCGGAGTTACTTCCGGGTTCGCTGGTTCCGGCGCTGTGATTGGCCTAAACGGCATGCGAGTGGGAGCCGCCGGTCACAGCACGGGCTCTGAAAAAACGTCACCAGCGGGCCATTTCTTCAGTGTGCATGCGCCGATGACGTCGGGCAAAAGCATATATAGTAAATTTCTCCTAAAACGATTAGGAGATATTTACAGACTAGTACCTACAGTTAAGTCTTGTTATAGGCTTACCTGAAGGTAAAAGTGGTGTAACAGAGTTTACAACCACTTTACATTGCACAGCAACTACTGTACACTGGTAGCGAGACTGCACACATCACAAAAGGTAATTTCAACATCTAAGGCTGCATTCACACTTCAGCGTTTTGAATCACAGATCTGTGAATGACAAATCGCGGGACTCGCATTTGAGATGCCATTCATTTGAATGACACCTCAAATCGCGGCGCGGGTCTGCCACATTTGTCACGCGATAAAACGTGCTGCAATCGTGGCAATCCGCATAGCAGGAAGCATGTCGCCCAAAAGAAGCTCCAGAACTTTTTCGGGGCGACATGCTTTCCCGCAATGCGGTTTGCCGCGATTGCAGCACGTGTTATCATGCGACAATCGCGGCAGACCGGCACCACGATTTGAGGTGTCATTCAAGTGAATGGCATCTCAAATGCGAGTTCCGCGATTTGTCATTCACATATTAGCGCTGTCAAATTACAGGCAGGTTTGCGACAAATCTGCCCGCCATTCAAAGCGCTGTAGTGTGAATGCAGCCTTACAGAAAAAAATTGTTACGGTACATACATGGGATTGCAGAGCCCATAAGCACCCTTTTTTCAAGAAATCAACTGAAATAAATGGTGTTAAATAAATGAAACAACAAACATCTTTGCAAATAAATATTAGCTTGTTGCCTTTGGGGATAAAAGCTGATAAATAACGTATTTTTTAAATTAAACTTCTTTGAAAACTTTTATATAAATTGTGACAGCAGGAAGGTAAAGTCACCTGGTTGCATCCAGGGGGGTAGATATATTTCGCCCAGATTCAGGCTTTACGCCGACTTATACAACTAGGTGGAGAGTTGTATAAGGCTAGTGGGCTCATGGATGACTCATACCTCTAGGGAGAGGGCTGGGCGTCGTGCAGACAGGGAGTTGATGAGACCAGCTGAAGCTTGTCAGCTCATTTAGGCCTCTATAAGAACTCCCAGCTTCATTAGATGTTAGCTCATGCCTGGAACCAGACCTGTGTGGACTGTCTAGGGAGAGTGAACCCCTGTGCGGTGAGACAAAGCCTGTGTGGCTATTTGCTTGGACATTTAAAACCAGGGACTTAGGGACTAGGACAGCACTAGGCTGATCCCAGTTGTTAGTTAGGAAACCTGTATGTTTAGTCAGAGGTCAACTTGACCAGGATTTATTTTGGTTATGTTTCTTTTGCTTTGCTGTGTTTTGTCACTGTAAATAGAAAATAAACCGCACCTTTTTGATTTTGAAAACCACAACCTCCGTTTGCTGGGCCTGTTTTGTGTGGGGAGCCCATCCCGGGGGTCACACACACCCGCTGCCGAGCTAACCCCCTCACAGTTGGTGGAGAACCAGTGGCAGTTTTTTTTTAAGCCAGCATGGAGGAGATACTGAAACAGCTGGCTCTAGCAAATGCCAATCAACAGCAGACAAATGCAGGTTTGCAAAGGAGCCTTGCAGCCCAGCAGCAAGCTCATCAACAGAGCCTTGCAGCCCAGCAGCAAGCTCACCAACAGAGTCTGGAAGCTCAGCAACAAGCCCAGCAGCAATCTGAGGCCCGCTTCATAGACCTGTTACAGAAGCAAGAGCAGAGACTACAACAAATGGAAGCAGTAATGCAGCAACGTCCGCAGACCAGTGAGGAAAGCCGTCCCACTAATACCGCGTCCTTTGGGGTGAGTCGTTTATTGACAAAAATGACTGGAGAGGATGATCCAGAGGTATTTTTGACCACATTTGAAAGGACCGCTGAAAGAGAAAAGCCTGAGGAGCAGTGGGCTGGACTGGTGGCTCCTCTGTTAACTGGTGAATCGCAGAAAGCTTACTATGACCTAGAGCCTAACCAAGCAAAAGACTATGTGATGCTAAAAGCTGAAATTTTGGCAAGGCTGGGTGTCACCCAGGCTGTCCGGGCTCAGCGTGTGCATAACTGGACTTTCCAGCTTGGAAAACCCCCCAGGTCTCAAATGTATGATCTCATTCACCTGAGCAGAAAGTGGCTACAGCCAGAGACTTTGTCCGCACCAAAGATTGTGGAACGTGTTGTAATGGATCGGTTTTTGAGAGCTCTTCCTACTGCCATCCAAAAGTGGGTAAGCCATGGAGACCCAGAGACGGCCGATGGTCTTGTGGATCGTGTGGAGAAATACTTGGCTACAGAGAACCTGACGGCCTCTTCCAGAGACACTCGGACTTTCCACCCTAAGACCAGACCATCCCCAGGGGCGGATAAGAGGATTCCAAGGGGTGAGGGTGGAGAGAGTGAGAGGGTGGGAGCTCTACCCCAAGTTTGGCGAGAACAGCCTGGGAAATCAGCGGCTCAAGAGGCGGCAAGAAGGATCGTTTGCTACCGCTGCCGGCAAGCGGGACATATTGCAGCCAATTGCCCGGTTGTGGAGGAACCCATGCAGTGTGACTTTCTGACGGGCAGACGTCAGTCGCTGTGTGCGACAGTCGCATGCACTGCCATTCGAGGAACTGAGAAACATTTATGCAAAATGTGTGTTAATGGTAGAAATGTTGTGGTATTGCTGGATTCAGGTAGCCTTGTGACCCTGATAAAGGCTGAGTTAGTTAAAACAGAGGTCTCTGGGAATAGCAAGGTAGCTGTTATTTGTGTGCATGGGGACACCCGAGAGTATCCAGTGACTACAGTGTGTTTCGAGACCCCCAAAGGTACCCTCTCTCATCCAGTGGGCTTAGTATCTCAGTTACCGCATGACGCCATTGTGGGAAGGGATTTTCCGAAGTTCTGGGAACTGTGGGATGATCCTGAGCCCCTCACTGGTGCCCCTATGTACCAGGAATGTGATAGCCAGAACTCCCCTGAGAGTGGTGAGGACTCTCCGGAATTTCCCTTATCAGTATTGGCAGGGGAGACTCAAGAAACTGGAGAGGAGCCCACCTCCTCAGACGAAAACCTACCGTCTGTGGAGTTTTCTGATCTTGAGGTTCACAGGGAAAACTTTGCCACAGAACAGTTGAAAGACCCCGCCCTAATAAAGGCACGGGAAAACGTAGTGAAAATAGATGGCGAGTTAGTGAACCCAGATAATACCTGCACTTACCCATACTTCAGCGTAGAGAAGGACCTACTGTATCGGGTGGCAAAAAGGGCAGAAGAAACCGTTGAGCAGCTTGTGGTGCCCAAACCTTACAGGAAGTTGGTGTTGGAGTTGGCCCATGGGCACATTCTTGGAGGTCATCTGGGGACAGAGAAAACCCGAGAGAGGGTATTACAGAGATTCTATTGGCCGGGGGTGATGAAGGACGTAGAAAATTATTGTTCCTCCTGCCCTGTGTGTCAGAGGTTGGCCCCGATGCCACATTTCCGTAGCCCGCTGGTCCCTCTACCCATCATTGAGGTCCCGTTTGAGAGGATCGCCATGGATTTGGTAGGTCCTATAATCAAGTCCGCTAGGGGGCACCAGTACATATTAGTTATAATGGACTATGCCACCCGTTATCCAGAAGCGATCCCTCTCCGAAATACCTCGGCCAAAACCATAGCCAAAGAGCTATCTCTTGTTTTTAGCCGGGTGGGTATTTGTAAAGAACTGCTTACGGACCAAGGTACACCCTTTATGTCCCGGGTTATGAAAGAGCTGTGTAAATTGTTCAAAGTGACGCAATTGCGTACGTCTGTGTATCACCCCCAAACCGATGGGCTGGTTGAAAGATTCAACAAAACCCTAAAACAAATGTTGAAGAAAGTGGTGGATAGAGATGGAAAGGATTGGGACTGTTTACTTCCTTATTTGATGTTTGCTATTAGGGAGGTGCCCCAATCCTCTACGGGATTCTCCCCCTTTGAGTTACTGTATGGGAGACACCCAAGAGGGCTGTTGGATATTGCCAAGGAAACTTGGGAAAGTGAGAGTTCTCCCCACAGGAGTGTGATTGAGCATGTCGCCCTGATGCAAGATCGAATTGCACAGGTAATGCCCATCGTGAAGGAACATTTGGCCCAAGCGCAGTTGGCACAGCAGAGAGTGTACAACCGTGGAGCCAAGACCCGTACCTTTTCCCCGGGGGATAGGATATTGGTACTTGTCCCTACGGTTGAAAGTAAATTCCTTGCCAAATGGCAAGGCCCCTACGAGATAATGGAAAAAGTGAGCGAAGTGAATTACAAGGTCAGACAACCAGGAAGGCGAAAGCCCGAACAGATCTATCACGTTAATCTGTTGAAAGCCTGGAGGGATAGAGAGTCCCTAGTCGCAGACACTTGGTCACCAGCTCAAACTGGTTGCGTGATTCCTGAGGTTGGAATAGCAGCCACCTTGTCACAACCCCAACAACAGGAGGTTAAGGAGTTTGTGCTTCGCAACAAGGAGGTATTCTCTGAGCTGCCGGGACAAACATCTGGGGTAGAGCATGACATCATTACCCCGCCCGGTGAAAGGGTGAAGTTAAAACCCTATCGGATCCCAGAGGCTCGACGGGAGGCAATACGGGAGGAAGTACAGAAAATGCTGAACTTAGGGGTGATAGAGGAGTCCCAAAGTGATTGGTCTAGTCCCATCGTGTTGGTGCCTAAACCGGATGGGAGCTGGCGATTTTGTAACGATTTTCGTCAGTTGAACAAAGTTACAAAATTTGACACCTACCCCATGCCACGTATAGATGAGTTGATCGACCGGCTGGGAACAGCCCGATACATGACGACTCTTGACCTCACAAAAGGGTATTGGCAAATCCCCCTGGCCAAGTCGGCCAAAGAGAAAACCGCATTTGTAACCCCAGACGGGGCGTTCCAATATAAAAGAATGCCGTTCGGGTTACAGAATGCGCCGGCCACATTCCAGCGGAAAATGGACCAGATGCTGAGGCCCCATCGGAAGTATGCTGCGGCTTACCTGGATGACGTAATTGTCCATAGCACAGATTGGGCCTCACATCTGCCAAAAGTGCAAGCAGTCCTGGACTCTGTTCGGGAAGCGGGGTTTACGGCTAACCCCAAGAAGTGTACCATTGGGCAGGAGGAGGCCAAATATCTTGGGTACACCATTGGGAGGGGAGTAATAAAACCCCAACTCAACAAAGTCGAGGCCATCCAGAGTTGGCCACGTCCCAACAGCAAGAAGCAGGTACGAGCCTTTCTGGGAATCGCTGGGTATTATCGGCGATTCATTCCCCACTTTGCTTCTAAGGCTGTGCCCCTAACCAACCTGACGAAGGGGAAAGGGTCGGTCATGATTAAATGGACCCCCGAGGCTGAGGCAGCATTCCAATTCTTGAAACAAGCCTTATGTAGCCAGCCAGTGTTGTACTCACCCGACTTCTCTAAAGACTTTGTCGTACAAAGTGATGCGTCAGATGTGGGGTTAGGAGCAGTATTGTCCCAGGTCTGGAACGGGGAAGAGCACCCAGTCATTTACCTCAGCAGGAAGTTGAAGTCCCATGAGGTAAATTACGCCACCGTTGAAAAGGAGTGTTTAGCGGTGAAGTGGGCTCTAGATTCCCTTCGGTACTACCTGCTAGGTAGGCACTTTGACATGGTTACGGATCACGCTCCGTTAAAGTGGATGGCTCAAAACAAGGAAACAAATAGAAGAGTGAATAGGTGGTTCCTGGCCCTCCAGGAATTCAACTTCACAGTAAAGCATCGCCCTGGCGTTCAAATGGGAAATGTGGATGCTTTGTCTCGAGTACATGAATGCCTGATTGCTGGTGTTCCAACCCCGAGGTTAAAACAAGAGGGGGGGGTATGTGACAGCAGGAAGGTAAAGTCACCTGGTTGCATCCAGGGGGGTAGATATATTTCGCCCAGATTCAGGCTTTACGCCGACTTATACAACTAGGTGGAGAGTTTTATAAGGCTAGTGGGCTCATGGATGACTCATACCTCTAGGGAGAGGGCTGGGCGTCGTGCAGACAGGGAGTTGATGAGACCAGCTGAAGCTTGTCAGCTCATTTAGGCCTCTATAAGAACTCCCAGCTTCATTAGATGTTAGCTCATGCCTGGAACCAGACCTGTGTGGACTGTCTAGGGAGAGTGAACCCCTGTGCGGTGAGACAAAGCCTGTGTGGCTATTTGCTTGGACATTTAAAACCAGGGACTTAGGGACTAGGACAGCATTAGGCTGATCCCAGTTGTTAGTTAGGAAACCTGTATGTTTAGTCAGAGGTCAACTTGACCAGGATTTACTTTGGTTATGTTTCTTTTGCTTTGCTGTGTTTTGTCACTGTAAATAGAAAATAAACCGCACCTTTTTGATTTTGAAAACCACAACCTCCGTTTGCTGGGCCTGTTTTGTGTGGGGAGCCCATCCCGGGGGTCACACACACCCGCTGCCGAGCTAACCCCCTCACAAAATATAAACAAACCAATAATTTTTGAAACAAATAGCAAACACCAAAGCGCAGCCATCAAGACTTAGGCTGAACCAACTGTCCATTATAGTCCTGAGTCACACTGCCCACCCACAATGGGTGACAATACCCCCAAAAAAGGATAGCCACGAATAAGGCTCAGTTCACATATATGCAAATTGGATTTGTTTTAAACCGCATCCAGTTGGCATTACATGTGAATGGGACTGGCTCTTAATGGAGTCGGTTCACACATGTCCAGGGTGACCGTTTCGAAGCTCCTGTACAGAGTCAAAATTCTCATTGGATTACTCCACAGATCTAGAGGGGGGATGAGAGTTAGGTATGGTTAAAAAAAGAGTTTTTGCCTGGAGTGGGGCTGTAACCCAACACAGTGGCCTGTTGTGGAGTTGTACACATGCCAGCAAAAATGATACCACCTGCAAGTGAATAGGGTCACACCGCAACCACATGCACTGCACACGTTCGCGCATGGCAATACAACCTTTTTAGGCTTAAAGGAGAAGTCCAGCCTGAGCTCGTTTGGCTGGGCTTCTCCTATGAATCACAGGAGTGCAATTTGTTTTGCTGAGCTGGCAGCTCCCCGCACCTCCACAGCTCAGCGCTCCAGTGAGCGTGGAGGAGCAGAGTGGAGAGATGCTGATTGACAGTCAGCAGCTCTCTGCTCCAAGAGCTGTGAGAATCGGCTGTGTTCGATCGCTCGGTTCTCAGTGCAGAGGGGCCGGGGGACAGATGCAGCATCAGAGCAATGCTGCATCCACCTAGGTAAGTATGATGGAGGAAAAAACCCCAAACCCATACTTCTCCTTTAAGTCAGGCAGGTCTCCCACCCACTGTCAACCATCATCTCAAAAGTAATCAACCGCAGCAGTGTGAAAGTGCCCTCAAAGAGATTCACTCTATCTATTCTTCCTAATTGAAACCATTAAAGTGAAAGAAACTCCCACATTATAAGTAGTCACCAGAACAGGAACAGAGGGGAAATATTACAATGGGGACACTAGTTTTAGTGATCCTGGAGACTACCGGGGATTCCCTCACTTTGGGGGGGGGGATTTCCCCAATGGGAAACAGAAGAAATAACTGAACTGACAGCAGTTATAACCCTCCCTTACTTTATACCAGGGGTGTCCAAACTTTTTTCAAAGAGGGACAGATTTGATGAAGTGAACATGTGTGAGGGCCGAACATTTTGCCTGACATTCTTTAAACCATTAAAATTAAATGCAAATTAAATATATAAAAAACCGAGCAGTGTGTACCAGGCTATAGGCTGTACTGCGAGACTGTCAGAGTTGAGAAGGTCAGTTACTGACCTCTCAATGCATGTCCATAAGATCTCGTTAACCTGAAAAATATGTATTCTAAAAGTTGTCACTGCAAACAGTTTTTTTTGGATTGAGTGTGTAGACACGTTAA
Source organism: Rana muscosa (assembly GCA_029206835.1). Taxonomy (NCBI): domain Eukaryota; kingdom Metazoa; phylum Chordata; class Amphibia; order Anura; family Ranidae; genus Rana; species Rana muscosa. Next base: position 1,252,190,537 of record CM055122.1, read on the forward strand.
AAAAAAAAAAAACTTCCTTAAAAGTTGGTTTGAATTATTAAAACACTCCTGGCATTGTGGGCATTTCCATGCTTGTTGTCAGTATCCATATCAACCTGAAAATTACAATAAGTTCACAAGTTCCAAGCAGCTCAATCCACACAGAGGGTGCTGCAGTACCATCAAGACACTTGCAAAGACTAATGAACTCTAAAAGGTTTGATAAAACTAAGTGAAATGCTAGTTGACAAGGTGACTTATCTTATTATCTGCTGAGAAATCCCCAATTGCCTCTCACTGCAAGGATGACCTCGGCGTGTTCGCAAGTTGATGTGCCCGAACCCGCTAGGATGCTGACAGCGTGCAGCACCGCCGCCAATCACAGGCACTGAGAGCTCTGCAGCTGTGGACCAGGAAATTACTCAAGCCCTGTACACACGATCGGATTTCCTATGGTTTTTAAACCAATGGATTTTTCCATCGGAAAACCGATAAAGCTGACTTCCATCAGTCTTGCCAAAAAACCGACCGTTCCAAAAGCGTGGTGACGTAAAACACTCCGATGAGCCAAGAAAAATGAAGTTCAATGCTTCTGAGCATGCTTCGACTTGATTCTGAGCATGCTTGGGTTTTTTATCCAATGGAGTTCCCCACAGACGATAGTAAATTGCTATCGGTTTTTTAACCATCGGATAAATTTAAAACATGTTCTATTTTTAAACACTGATGGAAAAAAGACCGATGGGGCCCATACACGATCGGTTTGTCCGATGAAAAAAGTCCATCGGACTGTTTTCATCTGTAAAACCTATCGTGTGTACACGGCTTCAGTGCCTATTATTGGTGCTCCGTGCTGTCAGCTTCCCAACGGGCTTTGGAACACCACCCAGCAACACCCAGCAACAAGCCCCAGCTCATCCTTACAGTGAGAGATGCTCGGATTTGTCAGTTGATAAGAGAATATATATTTATTTAAAAAAAAAAAGCTCATCCTTACCCTGTGCAGAGCTTGGGGGCCACAGAAGTGAATAAAGCTAATTGCAAGTGGGGGCCGTATAAAATCCGACCACGCGCCGCAACTGGCCCGCAGGCCGGACTTTGGACATGACTGCTTTATACAAAAGGAAAACATGTTTTATGTGTAGCGGACCCCCCATATTTGGGGTCGCTATGCCTAAATTTAAGAGGTAGCCTGAGCAAATATTTAGTCTGAGGCTGTTTGAATTCTTTAAATTGGTTTCTGCTTTGTTGTGGTGTTGCCTGGCAGTGCAGTTCCCTTTGACCTGTGGGGGGGATGCTGTCACCCAGGTCTCAGGTTGAACCACAGGTAGCTTTGCAGCGTAATTGGGTGTTCTCTCTCGGCAGGTGTGCAGTGGGCGTGGTCTACCCGCTGTGCATGCTGGGAGAGGGTACTTAAGGGGTGGACGCCATTAGGTCCGGGAGTTCGGAGGCGATCCAGAGGCGCATACCCCACCTTCGGTGGCCCTCATGGCCAGGGGTACGTGTGTGTGTATTCAGCCCCGGCACCTTCGGCCCGAGGCTACATCGTTCCAGGTAGGCCCAGCACCTTTAGTTGAGGCCTACATCAGAAAAGGAGTCCCAGGGTGCCCAAGTGAGGGTGACCCGCTCTGAAGGAGAGGAAACCAGGGGAGGACCTGTCCGCAGGGATCGGTGAGGGAAGTCACTGTCTCAGGAGAGGCCTGGTTGCCTATCGGAGGGAAGGATTCCATAAGCCGCCAAAAGCCTTGTAACATGCCCACTGGCACCTATGGTCTCAAGTGTTACAAGTGCTGGGAAGTTCAGGATTCAGAAGTTCATATCCTGATCGTATCCTTAGGAAATTTAAAGTGAATGTTCCGTGCTCCACACCGGCTGCAAGGACCGTGAGAGGGGACTATCCGGGTGAGCAAAGCCCACTCAGGACTGAGTGGAGATAACTGACAGTTAAGTGCCGCGTGCCTGAACCTGCCTCCCTGTTAAAATTCTCTAACTCCAACTTTCCTATCAAGTTTCTACGCAAGAAAAATAAACCTGTCTTTATTGGGTTTAATACTGTTTGGACAATGGCCTTATTGAATACAAAGAGAGATTAGACTTTACCCTACACTCTAGGGGAGAGAACCAATGGAAGGAGGTAACTCGCTGCAGGACCCAAAACAGATAACACCACTCACCCTCTTTTATCAGGAGGATATTGGGCTTGTGGCATGGTGTGTCCCATTCTGCTTGTGGAGGTAAGCAGGGTAAAGGATCTGTGTGCTAGATATCTTTAGTTCTCCTTTAAAGGTGAATGCGTTAAGGTGAAAAACCTCCTGTAATGCAGCTGCCCTCCAGAGCCCCCATTTTACTTACCTGCACCCGGTCTTTCCAGCGACAGGGACGAGCACACCCGCTCCAGCCGGTGTCTCAAGTCCTGATTGGATAGATTCATAGCAGCGCAGCCATTGACACAGCCAGTGAGCCAATCAGGAACCGAAGGGGTGGGCCAAGCCGCGGCTCCGTGTGTGAATGGATTTGGGAGCACGCCTGCTTGGGTGCCCCTAGAGCAAGCTGCTTGCTGTGGAGGCACTCGGCAGGAGAAAGGAGCCAGGAGCGCTGGCGTGGGACCTGAGAAGAGGAGGATTTGGGGTGCTCTGTACAAAACCACTATACAGAGCAGGTATGACATGTTTGTTGTTGAAAAAAAAAACAAGGCTTTAACTAGTAGCAGCCCGCCCACTGTCAAATGACCGTGGGGTGGTGCGGCTCTCGTTCTGGGATGACGTCATATGACGACGTCCCAGAACAGCCGCTCTCGCACGCCCGCGGGGGCGCTCAGCGATCGTGGCCGAGCTGTGTTGCTAGGACACTGCGCGACCCCGAGCTCTGTATCAATCACTGGCTGTGATTGACAGCAGCGGAAGCCAATGGCTCCCTCTGCTGCCAAAAGCCAATCAGGAATGCGAGTCCCCGGAGAGGCAAGGCTCTCGTGGACATCGCTGGATCGAGAGGGGGCTCAGGTAAGTATTAGGGGGTCTGGTGGGGAGGCTGCTGCATGTAGCAGGTTTTTTACCTTTACAACCACTTTAACCGCTTGCCGACCGCCTCCTGCACATAAACGTCGGCAGAATGGCAAAAATATGTAGAAGAATAAATATCGGCCTAAACTGAGAAATAATTTTTTTTTTAAATATTGCTTTTTTTTCAAAATTGTCACACTTTTTTGTTTATAGCGCAATTGTCAGTTAAAGCGACACAGTGCCGAATCGCAAAAAACTGTCCTGGTCATTGGGCAGCCAAATCCTCCGGGGCTGAAGGGGTTAAGGCCTCGTTCACACCATGGTGCAGAGATGGCTAGGTCCTCGCTACCTTCCCCTTCCCCTCCCTCCCCTATATTTCACTTCTTTTCTTTTGGCTTCTAATTATATTCTTTCTGCTTTTTTCTTTCATCAAATTACTTGTCATTTTTGCAGTGCTAATTTCATAATGTTAACAGTGTATTTACTGTATGCACTTTTTTATCCACATAAAACGTACCCGGGTAACGAGAGGGATTCTCACTGGCCCATTGCATTCTTTTTTTTTTGTCTTTTTTTTGCCCCTTGCTTTCTAGTGCTCAATTGATAATTGAAACCATCACTATTTACACCAGAACTCTTTTCATGTGACAATCTCATCACTTGCTCTAAGCCTTGTCACGTTATTGCATTGCTGCTACTTTACCATGGAATTGCTGTAATTTCAGTCTTATTTGAACTGTATTTGATTGCTAAAAACTCAATAAAAAATTTTTGGGAAAAGAAAAATCACACATAATTATGAGGAAAGCAATAGACCATTAAACGAGTGGCACCATTTTTTTAACAAGGAAAACATAACCTCTAAATATCAGTCTCAGATCATTATCCTGTTAAAGCTTTGTACAGTAGTTAGATATGTAATCCTCGTATCCTTTGATTGGACTAATTCATGCACAAAATATTTACATATAATGCAAATCTTAAAGGGGTTGTAAAGCTTTGTGTTTTTTAACCTAAATGCATCCTATGCATTAAGGTGAAAAAACACCTTGCAGTGTCCGCCCCCCCCCCCCCCAGCCCCCGTTTTACTTACCTGAGCTCCGAATTTCTGAGGGCGCGATCCCGCGTCGTTCTTCCCATGCCTGATCGACTCTTCATTGGATAGATTGATAGAAGCGCAGCCATTGGCTCCCGCTGCTGTCAATCAAATCCAATGATGCGGCCACCGGGGGGTGGGGCCGAGTCATACAATTGGCAGCAATTGTATGACACGGGAGCGCACCCGCAAGGTAACCCCCTCGGGAGAGAGCTTCCAAGAGGGGGTTAGCTTTTGCGGGGAGGAGCCGAGAGAGCCACCGCGGGACCCCAGAAGAGGGCGATCGGGGCCACTCTGTGCAAAACAAACTGCACAGTGGAGGCAAGTATGACATGTTTGTTATTTGAAAAAAAGTGAACCTTTAGGCCGGGTTCACACTTGTCCGACAAACGCTTCGACATTGGGAGCTCATGTTGCATGACGTGTGAAACTGAATGTTTCCCTATGGGAGCTGTCTTAACTGGTCCGACACATGTCGGCCCGACTTTGAAAATGCTCCCTGTACTACTTTGGTCCGACTTTGATCCGACTTCAGCCCATTGACTATCATTGAAGTCGGATCAAAGTCGGAACGCCGTCTTGCTTGATCCGACCTTGGAATGTGACTTGTGCTGTGCTGATCTTGAGGGGTAACTCCACACCAAATTTTAAATAAAAAAACGGCACAGGTTCCCCCACCAAGAGCATACCAGGGCCTTGGGTCTGGTATGGATTTTAAGGGGAACCCCCTATGCCGAAAAAATGGCATGGGGGTTCCCCCAAAATCCATACCAGACCCTTATCCGAGCACGCAGCCTGGCCGGTCAGGAAGGGGGTGGGGACAAGCAAGCGCCCCCCCCTCCTGAACCGTACAAGGCCGCATGCCCTCAACATGGGGGGTGGGTGCTTTGGGGCAGGGGGGCGCCCTGCGGCCCCCCACTTCAAAGCACCCTGTCCCCATGTTGATGAGGATAAGGGCCTCTTCCCGACAATCCTGGCCGTTGGTTGTCAGGGTCTGCGGGCGTGGGGCTTTTCGGAATTCGGGAGCCCACTTTAATAAGGGGACCCCCACCCTATGTGAATGAGTATGGGGTACATCATACCCCTACCCATTCACCTGGGGGGAAAAATGTCAAGAAAAAAAATCACACTAGACAGGTTTTTAAAGTAATTTATTAGGCAGCTCCGGGGGTCCTCTACAGACTTCGGGGGGCTTCTTCCGACTTCGGGGGTCTCTTCCGACTCTCCGGCCTCTTCTCCCGCTCTCCGGTGCCTTCTCCACGCTCTCCGGTTCTTCTTCAGCTCTCCGGTGCTTTCTGCCTTCTGCCGGGCACCTCCGTTTTTTTCTGCCAGCTCTTTTGCTAGCGGTGGCTCAGTCTTCCCTTTCGCCTTCTTCCCTCTTCTCTTGTCCCGATGTTGACACGCCACTATCTCCCGCTGTAATGCCGCGTGCGCGGCGTGCAGCGACTTATATAGGCATGGGGCGTGGTCACCGGGTGATGTGACCACACCCCCTTATGACGCCACATTCCCATAATGCCCCAGGGCTGTGACATCATAAGGGGGCGGGGTCACCGGGTGACATCACCCAGTGACCACGCCCCATGCCCCCAGGCAGAAAGCACCGGAGAGCGGGAGAAGAACCGGAGAGCGCGGAGAAGGCACCGGAGAGCGGGACAAGAGGCCAAAGAGTCGAAAGAGACCCCCGAAGTCGGAAGAAGACCCCAGAAGTCGGAAGAAGACCCCTGGAGCTGCTGTTGAGGGCATGCGGCCTGGTACGGTTCAGGAAGGGGGGGGGCTTTCATTAAATTAGCACAGTCAGACATGCTGATTGATAATTCTGGGTTACTTGAATTTGTCATTTACTCTTTATCTTCATCTAACTAGTTATGTTAATCAGAGGCTCTATCAGTCTTAACAATAGGCCCTCATGCAAAAAAAAAAAAGAAAAAACCACACCATCAGACATGCCTCTCTCCTACCTCCTTATCAGCAGATACATCACGTTGTGTGAGAACCCCTGCCTCCCTCATGCCTTCAAGTGAGCATTACCTAGCCGACTCTCAATACCTGCACTTGTTCAACGAAAACATAAAACTTTGTTTCCTGATTATTTAGCTTACTCTGGATTGGTCAGCACCTCTTTAAACACTTCCTTACCGGGCCTATTCTGGCACTCCTCTCCTACATGCAAAAATCATAATTTTTTTGTTATAAAATTACTCAGAACCCCCAAACACTATATATATATATATATATATATATATAATTTATATTTATATATGTAGCGGGTATGTACTTTCCCGGGTGTAATTCAAACTGGCAGAGACACCAGTGATGTGCAGTTCCTTGCGGTCCAGTGGGTGGCGCTGTCGCCTCGGGCTGGGGTTGAACCATCATTGTGTGCTGTGCCTCCTTTTTGTCCTCCCTCGGCAGCGGTATGGTGGGGCGGGGAACCCGCCGTGCTTGCTGGGGGAGGGTATAAAGGGGCCAGCCATCTTTGTCACGGGGTCGAGTCCCAGGCACCTTCAGCCTGAGGGCGTGTGGTTCGTGTCGGTCCTGTAGGCGGCCTAGGCCTAGAGGATGTCCGGAGATCGTGTTCCATCCCAGGCACCTTTAGCCTGGGGTGAGGTACTCCGATGGAGGTCTGGAGCTCAGTGCCCAACACTGAGTTCCGCGAGGGAAGGAGGTCCTAGGGAACCCAGGGATTGGGTACCCAAATCCAGAAGGCGTAATGGACCGGGGGGAGCTCCTCACTTGAAGACCGGGTGCAGCAGATTGCCAGTGACAGGTGAGCCTCCCATCGGAGACCGCCTGGAAGGAAACCCCCCCCACTCTGAGACCTCAGCCCACTTTCAGGAAGGAAAGTGGAGAGTTCATTGTGTCTGGGCCTATTCGCATCCACACCTCCTTGTTTGTTCTGTTCTCCGGCGAGTCTAGGCCCCAATTGGTGAGAAGGCACTTGCCTATCCACATAGTTAACTGAGTTATTAAAAAGGAGGGTTTGCTTACAGCTCTACCCGCGCTTGCTGGCATCTGCAATACCACGAGCGGGAATACACTACACCTGAGAGCAGTATAGCGGTGTGGGAGAACTGACGTTTCTGTTACCGCTCCACTTTATACACCAAGTGGTTGATTTTCTTCACCCTATTGTTGGATTACAAATAACTAAGTGCACCAACAGAGCTAGCAGAAGATTACTGGAAACTTGAAGGAACAATCATCAGTTCTGTTCATTTCTTAAATTGATACAACGGGAGACGCACCAGTTGAGCTGCCTACTAGAGGGAGCCAAATAGTTTGCGAACTCACATATGTGATACAACTGTTTGCATTACTTTTATTAATGCTTTGCTGTTTCAGTGAGCTGGGTGGGACTTGGTGGAGAGGTATCCCATTTCTGGCGTCATTGCATTGGGAGATTCCTCCACCGCGCACTTACCCAGGTCTGGCCCCAGGTTGTGCCAATTGGGTCTTTTGTACAGTAAAATACTGAAACTGACATATATGTGTATATCATCGACTCTCACAGGGATCGGTTTGTAGTCAAATGTTATTTGTGTAACCTCTATTCTGTTTTCTTTGCCAAGTAAAACGACATCTTGTGTGGGACTCTGTCTGTTGCAGTTGTGAGGCAGGTGACCAACACCAAGGTAACAATATTCAAGTATATATATTATTGTATGGTATCATTGTGGTTCCTTACTGCCAGTGGGTCCCACAATCACGTTATTGTCCAGTTGTGCCAAGGGAGGGCTCGAGCCAAACTTTTGGGGTTGATAGGCAGAGCGCAGGCCCAAATCTAAACCAGCAGCTCCTACGGGGGTAGTGAAACAATAGGAATAAACATGACAGGTCCTCTTTACAGTGAGAAATGGGGTCAATAAGACCCCACATCTCACCTCTAGGCTGGGAAGCCTGAAATAAAACAAAAAACAAAAAAAACATCCTGGCTTCCCAGCCAAGGCGGTGCCGTTTTTTTGAATGCAGAGGCCGGGCATGACGTCATAACATCGCGCCCGGCCTCCGAACGATCATAGAGACATATTACATTTTTAGCAATTTTTTTTTTTTTTTTTAGACAGATAGAGCTTTCCACTGGGTTTTTATAATTTTTTTGCTAAATAAATGAACAAAGACCGACCATCTTGAAAAAAATATATGTTTTTCTTGATTTCTGTTATAAACAAATTCAAATAAATATAGCGCACTCACCCCAGGCTTTACCTGCTTTTCTTTATTTGGCTCCTCCGCAGGAAAGACTAAGGCACACCGCACTACAAGCCCGTACCCTCCTGGATGGGGAGGTTGAGCGGTGTTAGCTTTCTCGGGCTTGCCTGCGGCTGGTGTTTGAATTCTCCCGAGCTGATCTCACTTCTGGCTTGGCCAGAAGCAAGTCCTTAATTCTCCCCAGTAAAGCCATTGTCCACACCAACTGAAAGTCCAACTTCTGTATTTATTTCACATGGATAATAAATAGTCCCTTTAAGAGCAGACAGGTTGAGACGAGACACAGGTCAGATAAGGTGGGAGGGAGGTCCAGGCACAAACTCAAATCTTGGTTCTCTTGCTGTTCTGATATGCATGAACAGGTTTGGCGTGCGATCTTTATCACAGGCCTAATGAATATGGAAGTCACTGCCACTGACTTGTTGAAGATGGTCACTGCCACTGACCGGGTGAATAGGGCCTTGCCCTATTTGGTCACTGCCACTGACCTGGTGTGCGTAGAGTCACTGCCACTATGACCTACAGAACATGCACTTCCTTCTTGGAGAACTTGGCCCATGTGAAAGAGAAAAACATCCCTCCAGAGAGTTACCAGAGGCCCTCACTGTCACCACGACTCTGCGCTGGGTCTTCAGAAAGGGTCACCTCCCTGGCCTCCTCGATCCAAGATACGGGTCCCCTCGCAAGGCGGTACCCTGGGAGCTCTTGATCCTTAGCGGACCCCAGCCGAAGGTTGCTGGGCCCCGGGCCTCCTATTTAGTACCTCACCCCAGACTGAAGGTGTCTGGGATTAAACAGCAACTCTGCCTCCAGGCCTAGGGCACCCGGAGGCAACACACACGCCCAGGCCTCCGGGCCTAGGACACCCGGAGGCGACACCCACACCCAGGCCTAAGGTGCCTGGGTGCGGAACGACGACGACCGACCCCTCTGGAAGATGGCCGCCCCTTTTATACCCTCTCCCGACAGGCACAGCAGGTTCCCCGTCCCGCCGCACTGCTGTCAAGAGGGGACAAGAAAAGGCACAATCCTGTACTGTGGTTCAACCCGGGCCTATGGCAACAGCGCCACCTATAGGCCCCAGGGAACTGCACATCAGTACTATCTCCCAGGGACAGAAATGGTCCATGAACCCTAACAATTTGTGTATCTGAGCCTGATTACCACTCAGATACTTCCCTTAAATATAGCACCCCGCTACACAAATAATCTTTCTTCATAAATTTGAAAATAAATGTGAAAATCATAAAACGTCAAAATGGAGTCTGCCACATTTCTTTGCTAAAAATAGCTGTAGCGGACCTCCAAATTTGGGGTCGCTATGCTTGAAATTTAGAGGGTGGCCTGAGCAATAGTTTGGCTCAGGTCTTCTGATTCTTTGAATTGGACTCTGCTCTGCTGTGGTGCTGCCTGGATGTATAGTTCCCCTTGACCTGTAGGTGGCGCTGTTGCCCAGGTCTCTGGTTGAACCACAGGTGGCATTGTAGCGTGATTGGGTGTCCTCTCCCGGAGGCTGTGCGGTGGGCGTGGTCTGCCTGCTGTGCATGCCGGGAGGGGGTACATAAGGGGCAGACACCATTAGGGAAGAATTCCAGGGGGACCCCTGGTGGTGGAGTCGCGCCTTTGGCCCTGCTAGCCATGGGTGCGTGTGTTGATCGAAAAGTCTCGGGCACCTTTAGCCTGAGGCTACAGCGTTCCAGGTAGGCCCAGTACCTTCAACTGGGTCTACAATCAGAATCCCAGGGTACCCGTGGGAGGGTGGCCTGCTCTGAAAGAGAGGAAACCAGGGAAGGACCTGTCCGGAGGACTGGTGAAGGAAGTCACTGTTCCGGGAGAGGCCTGGTTGCCTATCAGAGGGAAGGATTCCATAAGTCGCAAGATAGCTCCTGTAATGTGCCCCATTGGCACTTATGGTCTCTAAAAGTTACAGGCGCTAAAGAGTTCTGGATTCAGGAACTAAAGGATTCTGTGGCACAGGATCTCCTGATCCTGTCCTTGGAGGGGACGAATCCAAAGTAATTGTTCGTGTTTCACTCCGGCTGCTAGAACCGTGAGAGGGGACTATCCGGGTGAGCAAGGCCCACTCAGGCTTGAGTGGCGAGGAATATAGATAGATGTTGAGTGCCTGAACCTACCTCCCTATTCAACTTATTTTCTCTCTTCAACTTTCCCTGTTGATTGCAAACAAAGGAAAATAAACTATTTTGTTGGAGTTGATTAGACATGTGCACTGCCGAAAAATTCATTTTTTTCGTCTTTTTTGCTTTTTTCGGAAATTCGGAAATTTGAAAATAAAAAAAAATCGTTTGTTTTTTTAGTTTTTTTGCTTTTTTCGGAAATTCGGAAAATTCGAAAAATGTATTTTTGTTTTTTTTGTAATTTCCCGAATTTCCAAAAAAAGCAAAATTAGGAATTCGGAAATTCGGAATTCCGAATTTCCGAATTTCCAAAAAACCAAATTTTTCGAATTTCCGAAAAAAGCAAAAAAACGAAAAAAAAAAATAATTTCTGATTTTCGGAAATTCTAAAAATTCGGAATTCGGAAATTCAAATTTCCCATTTTCGAATTTTAGATTTTCGAATTTTGCAATTTCAAATTTTTGAAATTCCAAATTTCGGAATGTCGAAAATCGGAATTTAGAAAATCGGAAATTCTGAATTTCGAAAATCGGAAATTCTGAATTTCGAAAATCCGAATTTCCGAAAATTCTGAAATTCTGAAATTCGTAAATTCGAAAACCTGAAAATTCGTAAATCCGAAAATTCGTAAATTAAAAAATTCGTAAATCCCAAAATTTGTAAATTTAAAAATTCGGAAATTCGGAAATTTCGGAATGAACTAATTTCTCTAAATTTGTGAAAAACAAATTAGAAACTAAAAGAATTGCACATGTCTAGAGTTGATATTTTCTGGACATTGGCCTTCTTAACCACTTAAGCCCCGGACCATTTGGTAGCTAAAGGACCAGAGGTGAATTCAGAATTTTGCACTGCGCTGCTTTAACTGTAAATTGTGCGGACATGCAATGTTGTACCCAAACGAAATTTGCGTCCTTTTCTTCCCACAAATAGAGCTTTTTTTTAATGGTATTTGATTGCCTCTGCGATTTTTATTTTTTGCGATATAAACGGAAAAAGACCGAAAATTTTGAAAAAAAATGATATTTTCTACTTTTTGTTATAAGAAAAATCAAATAAACTCAATTGTAGTCATACATTTAGGCCAAAATGTATTCAGCCACATGTCTTTAGTAAAAAAAATGTCAATAAGCGTATATTTATCGGTTTGCGCAAAAGTTATAGCGTTTACAAACTAGGGTACATTTTCTGGAATTTACACAGCTTTTAATTTATGACTGCCTATCTCATTTCTTGAGGTGCTAAAATGACAGGGCAGTACAAAACCCCCCCAAATGACCCCATTTTAGAAAGTAGACACCCCAAGGAAATTGCTGAGAGGCCTGTTGAGCCCATTGAATATTTTTTTTTTGTCCCAAGTGATTGAATAATGACAAAAAAAAAAAAAAAAAAAAAAATACAAAAAGTTGTCACTAAATGATATATTGCTCACACATGCCATGGTTATATGTGGAATTGCACCCCAAAATACATTCTGCTGCTTCTCCTGAGTACGGGGATACCACATGTGTGGGACTTTTTAGGAGCCTAGCCACGTACGGGACCCCGGAAACCAAGCACCGCCTCCAGGATTTCTAAGGGCGCAAATTTTTGATTTCACTCCTCACTACCTATCACAGTTTTGAAGGCCATAAAATGCCAAAATAGCACAAACCCCCCCAAATGACCCCATTTTGGAAAGTAGACACCCCAAGCTGTTTGCTGAGAGGCATGGTGAGTATTTTACAGCTCTCATTTGTTTTTGAAAATGAAGAAAGAACATTTTTTTTTTCTTTTTTTTTTCAATTTTCAAAACTTTGTGACAAAAAGCGAGATCTGCAAAATACTCACAATACCTCTCAGCAAATAGCTTGGGGTGTCTACTTTCCAAAATGGGGTCATTTTGTGCCATCTGGGCATTCCATGGCTTCCGAAACTGTGATAGGCAGTGAGAAGTGAAATCAAAAATTGACACCCATAGAAAGCCTGAAGGCGGTGCTTGGTTTTTGGGGTCCCGTACGCGGCTAGGCTCCCAAAAAGTCTCACACATGTGGTATCCCCGTACTCAGGAGAAGCAACAGAATGTATTTTGGGGTGTAATTCCACATATGCCCATGGCATGTTTGAGCAATATATCATTTAGTGACAACTTTGTGCAACAAAAAAAAAAAAAAATTATATTTTCCGCAACTTGTGTCAACATATAAAATATTCCATGGACTCGACATGCCTCTCAGTATATAGCTTGGGGTGTTTACTTTCCAAAATGGGGTCATTTGGGGGGGTTTTGAACTGTTCTGGCATTTTATACACAACATTAGGAAGCTTACATCCACTCTTCTAACCACTTGAAGACAAAGCCCTTTTTGACACTTTTTGTTTACATGAAAACATATTTTTTTTTGCAAGAAAATTATGTTGAACCCCCAAACATTATATATATTTTTAAAGCAAAGGCCCTACAGAATAAAATGGTGGGTGTTGCATTTTTTTTTCTACACAGTATTTGCGCAGCGATTTTTCAAACGCATTTTTTGGGGAAAAAATACACTTTTTTAAATTTAATTGCACTAAAACACACTATATTGCCCAAATGTTTGATGAAATAAAAAAGATGATCTTAGGCCGAGTACATAGATACCAAACACGACATGCTTTAAAATTTCGCACAAACGCGCATTGGCGACAAACTACATACATTTTTAAAAGCCTTTAAAAGCATTTACAGGTTACCCCGTTAGATTTACAGAGGAGGTCTACTGCTAAAATTACTGCCCTCGATCTGACCTTCGCGGTGATACCTCACATGCATGGTGCAATTGCTGTTTACATATGACGCCAGACCGACGCTTGCGTTCGCCATTGGGCAAGAGCAGGGCAGGACAGGGGTGCTTTTTTTTTTTTTTATTATTAATTTTGCTTTTTTATTTTATTTTTAAACTGTTGCTTCCATATTTATTCATTTTTATCACTTTTATTGTTATCTCAGGGAATGTAAATATCCCCTATGATAGCAATAGGTAATGACAGGTACTCTTTTTTGAAAAAACTGGGGTCTTTTGGACCCTAGATCTTTCCTCTGCCCTCAAAGCATCTGACCACACCAAGATCGGTGTGATAAAATGCTTTCCCAATTTCCCAATGGCGCTTTTTATATCCGGGGGGGGGGGCATTCCCTCCCACTGCTTGTAAAAGCAGTCCAGAGGCTAATTAGCCACTAGGATTGCTTTTACATGAAAGCCGGCCGCTGGCTGAAAAGAATGATACCAAGATGATACCTAAACCCGCAGGCATCATTCTGGTATAAACATTCAAAGTCCAGCAACATACCAGTACGTTGCTGGTCCTTGTTGGACATGTATTGTAATCTTTTTTTTCATGCAGCCTGTTGGCTGAACGAAAAAAAAAGATTGATCGGTGGGCATACATGCACCATTTATATATGCCGAAGCATGGGGGCATCTTCTCGCAAAAGTTATGCCGCGTACACATGGTCAGACTTTTCCACGGGCAAGCCTCCGTCGGAATTTTGACCGTATGTACGCGGCATTAGGAGCAAAATCGCTCCTCCGCTCCTGCTGCCCCAATGCTTCGGCATATATGCTTTTTTTTTTAACTGTGGTGGTGAAATCACCTCCTACAGCACTGGAGTCGCAGGGATCAGGCCTGTCTCTGCGAACGCTGCAGTTATGTGTGTTGTGTTTTGTAAGTGACAGTGATCGATCGATACTGCACTTCGGTGGCCTGGGCTGGACGGAGGGGCAAAACGCAGGTGCTAGCAGGTATCTGGGCTGATCCCGCTAACACTGCGTTTTTGGGAACCCTAAACTGCTGGGGACGCTAGTATAGATCTGATCAGATCAGATATTGAGCTGATCAGATACTATACCACTAAGGGGGGTGTATGCTTCACGCGTGAGTGTTAGCGCTACTGGCACTAACCTGACGCTGCCTGGGGTGTGACGCAGACCCTCTCTGACGCTAAAACCTAACTGATATCACCCGCCGGGCGATCAGGGGGTTAAACCTTTATTGGGTTATATACGGCGGGTGCCCTGACACTATAAAAAGCAAACTAACTAACCAGCGTCACCCGTAACACTTATATGATGATCACTGGTGAAAGGGTTAACTAGGGGCAATTAGGGGGTTAAAACCTTTATTAGGGTAATATATGGGGGTACCTGACGCTATATAAAAACCTGACGGCGAACCTAAAAAAAAATTACTGGCTACCTATCGGCATCACCGACACTAAGACAACGATCATAAAAACGATTGCTTAGCGACAGTGGTGCTAGGGGGTGAAAGGGTTACCTGGGGGGCGATCAGGGGGTTAAACCTTTATTAGATAATATATGGGGGTACCTGACGCTATAAAAACCTGCGGCGAACCTAAAAAAAATTACTGGCTACCGATCAGCATCGCCGACGCTAAGACATCGATCAGAAAAATTATCGCTTAGTGACAGTGGTGATAGGGGGTGAAAGGGTTACCTGGGGGGGCGATCAAGGGGGTTAAACCTTTATTAGGTAATATATGGGGGTACCCGACGCTATAAAAACCTGCGGCGAACCTAAAAAAAATTACTGGCTACCGATCAGCATCACTGACGTTAAGACATCGATCAGAAAAATGATCGCATAGCCACGGCGGTGCTAGGGGGTGAAAGGGTTACCTGGGGGGTGATCAAGGGGGTTAAACCTTTATTAGGTAATATATGGGGGTACCCGACGCTATAAAAACCTGCGGCGAACCTAAAAAAAATTACTGGCTACCGATCAGCATCGCCGACGCTAAGACATCGATCAGAAAAATTATAACTTAGTGACAGTGGTGATAGGGGGTGAAAGGGTTACCTGGGGGGCGATCAAGGGGGTTAAACCTTTATTAGGTAATATATGGGGGTACCCGACGCTATAAAAACCTGCGGCGAACCTAAAAAAAATTACTGGCTACCGATCAGCATCACCGACGCTAAGACATCGATCAGAAAAATGATTGCTTAGTGACAGTGGTGATAGGGGGTGAAAGGGTTATCTGGGGGGTGATCAGGGGGTTAAACCTTTATTAGGGGGGGGTTAGGGGGCTACACTGGACCTAAGACTAAACTTTGGTGACACTTTTACAGTCACAAATGTCACTGATTGCAGTGATCACTAAATAAATGGTCACTGCAATCAGTGACACTGTGACTGGGGGGTGGGGGGGGGGGCTGGGGGGTGATCTGGGGGTGTCTGGGGGGGCCTGGGGGGGCGATTTATGTGCCTATGTGTCCTGGTGTCAGTGTAGTGTTGTGTGTACTAACCTGGCATCTTCTCCTGTACGGCGCTCGGTATATGTGAGCGCCCCAGGAGAGATGACATCACTTCCTCCTTCCTGGCAGGCAGGGGAAGCTCTCTCATTCGCCGGGAGCGATCGAGAGGGGGTGGCCGGAATCGAACGGCCGTCCCCTCATGCCGGATCGCTCCCGAAGGTAAAACGACCGCTCACTGTAAAGAAGGGGGGTCCGATCGGACCCCCCAACTATACAAAGGCAATCACGTATATATACGTGATTGTGCCTGTCGGTGCCATTCTGCCGACGTATATTTACAGTGGGCGGTCGTTAAGTGGTTAAGGAGAGAAGATAGACTTTTCCCTACATTCTAGGGACGAGAACCAACGGAAGGAGGTAACTTGCTGCAGGACCCAAAAACATTGTTAACACCGCTCACCCTCTACAAATGGAGGATATTTGGCATGTGGCATGGTGTGTCTCGCTCTGCAGATGGAGGTAAACTTGGGCAAGAGAGAGATGGGTGTGCTATATAGCCCAAATCAGTGTATAGGGCACCCTCCGTATATAACCCAATAAAGGTTTAACCCCCTGATCGCCCGGCGGGTGATATCAATTAGGTTTTAGTGTCAGAGAGGGTCTGCGTCACACCCCAGGCAGCGTCAGGTTAGTGCCAGTAGTGCTAACACCCACGCGTGAAGCATACACCTCCCTTAGTGGTATAGTATCTAAACAGATCAATATCTGATCTGATCAGATCTATACTAGCGTCCCCAGCAGTTTAGGGTTCCCAAAAATGCAGTGTTAGCGGGATCAGCCCAGATACCTGCTAGCACCTGCGTTTTGCCCCTCTGTCCAGCCCAGGCCACCCAAGTGCAGTATCGATCGATCACTGTCACTTACAAAACACAACACACATAACTGCAGCGTTCGCAGAGAAAGGCCTGATCCCTGCGACTCCAGTGCTGTAGGAGGTGATTTCACCACCACAGTTAAAAAAAAGAGCATATATGCCGAAAAATGGGGGCAGCAGGGGCGGAGGAGCGATTTTGCTCCTAATGCCGCGTACATACGGTCGAAAT
The DNA here is from genome assembly GCA_029206835.1 of Rana muscosa. Classification (NCBI taxonomy): domain Eukaryota; kingdom Metazoa; phylum Chordata; class Amphibia; order Anura; family Ranidae; genus Rana; species Rana muscosa. The sequence goes on from CM055122.1 coordinate 1,252,207,302, forward strand.
TCCGACGGAGGCTTGCCCGTGGAAAAGTCCGACCATGTGTACGCGGCATAACTTTTGCGGGAGGATGCCCCCATGCTTCGGCATATATAAATGGTGCATGTATGCCCATCATTAGAAGTGGGTGAATGAAGGGAGGTATTCTAATGGTGGGCATACCCACCGATCAATCTCTTTTTTTCATTCAGCCAACAGGCTGCATGAAAAAAAAGATTACAATACATGTCCAACAAGGACCAGCAACATACTGGTATGTTGCTGGACTTTGAATGGTTATACCAGAATGATGCCTGCGGGTTTAGGTATCATCTTGGTATCATTCTTTTCAGCCAGCGGCCGGCTTTCATGTAAAAGCAATCCTAGCAGCTAATTAGCCTCTGGACTGCTTATACAAGCAGTGGGAGGGAATGTCCCCCCCCGGATATAAAAAGCTCCATTGGGAAATTGGGAAAGCATTTTATTACACCGATCTTGGTGTGGTCAGATGCTTTGAGGGCAGAGGAAAGATCTAGGGTCTAATAGACCCCAGTTTTTTCAAAAAAAGAGTACCTGTCACTACCTATTGCTATCATAGGGGATATTTACATTCCCTGAGATAACAATAAAAATTATTAAAAAAAAATAAAAATGGAAGGAACAGTTTAAAAATAAAATAAAAAAGCAAATTAAATAAAAAAAAAAAAAAAAAAAAAAAAAAGCACCCCTGTCCCGCCCTGCTCTTGCGCAAAGGCGAAAGCAAGCGTGGGTCTGGCGTCATATGTAAACAGCAATTGCACCATGCATGTGAGGTATCACCGCGAAGGTCAGATCGAGGGCAGTAATTTTAGCATTAGACCTCCTCTGTAAATGGAATGTGGTAACCTGTAAAGGCTTTTAAAGGCTTTTAAAAATGTATGTAGTTTGTCGCCACTGCGCGTTTGTGCAAAATTTTAAAGCATGTAGTGTTTGGTATCGATGTACTCGGCCTATGATCATCTTTTTTATTTCATCAAACATTTGGGCAATATAGTGTGTTTTAGTGCATTAAAATTAAAAAAAGTGTATTTTTTCCCCAAAAAATGCGTTTGAAAAATCGCTGCGCAAATACTGTGTGAAAAAAAAATGCAACACCCACTATTTTAATCTGTAGGGCCTTTGCGTTAAAAAAATATATAACGTTTGGGGGTTCAACGTAATTTTCTTGCAAAAAAATTTTTTTTTTCATGTAAACAAAAAAGTGTCAGAAAGGGCTTTGTCTTCAAGTGGTTAGAAGAGTGGATGATGTGTGACATAAGCTTCCTAATGTTGTGTATAAAATGCCAGGACAGTTCAAACCCCCCCCAATGACCCCATTTTGGAAAGTAGACACCCCAAGCTATTTGCTGAGAGACATGTCGAGTCCATGGAATATTTTATATGTTGACAGAAGTTGCGGAAAAAATCATTATTCAATCACTTGGGACAAAAAAAAAATATATTCAATGGGCTCAACATGCCTCTCAGCAATTTCCTTGGGGTGTCTACTTTACAAAATGGGGTCATTTGGGGGGTTTTTGTACTGCCCTGCCATTTTAGCACCTCAAGAAATGAGATAGGCAGTCATAAATTAAAAGCTGTGTAAATTCCAGAAAATGTACCCTAGTTTGTAGACGCTATAACTTTTGCACAAACCAATAAATATACGCTTATTGACATTTTTTTTTTACTAAAGACATGTGGCTGAATACATTTTGGCCTAAATGTATGACTAAAATTTAGTTTATTCGATTTTTCTTATAACAAAACGTAGAAAATAGCATTTTTTTTTTCAAAATTTTCGTTTTTTTCCCATTTATATCGCAAAAAAAAATAATCGCAGAGGCAATCAAATACCATTAAAAGACAGCTCTTGTGGGAAGAAAAGGACGCAAATTTGGTTTGGGTACAACATTGCATGTCCGCGCAATTTCCAGTTAAATCAGCGCAGTGCCAAATTGTAAAAACACCCCTGGTCATTAAGCTGCGTAATGGGCCGGGGCTTAATTGGTTAAGAAAATACAAGAATATGTAATATGTTATTGTTTTAATTAAATAAAATAATTTGAGTAGTTCTCCAACTATGTGTGATTAACCTATTAACCTAAAATCGGTTCTGATATCGCTGTGTTACTAACCCGACAGCTTATTATTCTAAATAGGAGACCTTTATTTTGTTTGCATATATTAAAGATTCCAGCTACCAGCAAGCATGAGTCCTTACATTTAAAGAACACATGTCATTTCACATCCATCATGACAGCGCCTGTTAGTGGGCATCCACTCACCTGCTGCCGCCACGTCCCTTATGCGGCGTACACACGATAGTTTTTCATGCCATTTTTTTTGCCGACGTTTTTCACGTCGTTTTTTTTCATGTTTCCTCTCAAGCCTGTCTTGCGTACACACGATCATTTTAAAAAACGTTCTAGCAAAGCGCAGTGACGTACACCACGTACGATGGCACTATAAAGGGGAAGTTCCGTTCTAATGACGCCACCCTTTGGGACGCTTTTGCTAATTTCGTGTTACCGCGTGTTAGTAAAAGTTTGGTGAGAGACGATTCGCGCTTTTCAGTCTTCGTGCTTTGAAGATCGTTTTGTGGAGTTCAGTTTGTGCCTGTGGGTTCGTATCTGTCTTGCAGTGCTTGTAGTCAGTTCGTATCTGTTTATTCAGTGCGTTCTTGTCTGCTCGTTCCTGTTTTTCAGCTTGTTCTTCATAGGCCTTGCTGTTCTTCCGTTCGTTCTTCTAGTTCGTTCTGAGCTGCCGACCGTTATCTAGCCATGTTGCGGCTACGTACTCGTCGTAGAGTTCGTGCTGTAGTTGGTGCAGGGGTTCATGCTGTATCCCGACTCCATGCCATGAGCAGGGTCAGGAGTTCATGGACCAAGAATTAGTTGCTCCAGCGGCACCAGTTCTGTCATATGCCTTTGTTGCGGGAGATCAGGGAGAATAATCCTGATGACTACAGGAATTTTCTCCGGATGTCTGACCCCGTATTTCAGCATCTGTTGGCTTTGGTGTCCCCCTACATTACCAGGCAGGACACCGTTATGCGTGAAGCCATCAGTGCTGAGCAGAGGCTCATTGCCACGTTGCGACACCTGGCGACTGGGAGAAGCCTGCAGGACTTAAAGTTCTCCACAGGCATATCCCCCCAGGCTCTGGGTATCATTATACCAGAGACGTGTTCTGCCATCCTCCAAGTTTTGCAGGAGGACTATATTAAGGTAAGTGTTCTTATTTCAAACATCACATTGTATGTATTTATTTGTTTTTATTGTTATTTTGGGTTTATTAGCAGTCCCTAATTCCCATGATTCTTAGCTGCAGGGAATGTCCCCTTTCTCCACATGGTAATTTATTTTTGGGATTTGTTTTATTAGGCCTACATTTAAATTTGCCTTATCTAACCTCTCCAGCATGCTATCCTGGGGCCATACCCACCTTGCCTACTCATTTCTATGTATTTTAATCTATGCTCCATCGTAGTGCTTTACCCTAAACACCCCCTAAAGATTGCCTAGGAATGTTACATTTTTCACTAAATCATACAGAGTGCTACAGCCTTCATTTGTGATCTCCCCAACTCATCTTCAACCCCCCCCCCCCATTTTTTTTGTTGGGTTTGTTGTTGCTTACTAATAATGTTTTAATTTTTTGGTTTCTCCCAATGTTGGCCATGAATTATTTTCTTAAATCTGCTTTCAATGTTTCTGTCTCAAAGTATTAAATTTTTTATTTATTTAATTCCACAGTTCCCTTCTACGCCACATGAATGGCAGAATGTGGCATCGGAGTTTGCCCAACGATGGAACTTTCCGAACTGTGGAGGGGCCATCGACAGCAAACATGTTCGGGTCGTCCCACCACCCCATTCGGGATCCTTTTATTACAATTATAAGGGGTTCCACAGCATCGTGATGATGGCAGTGGTGTCGGCCACCTACCAATTCCTCTATGTGGACGTTGGCAAGAATGGCAGGATGTCTGATGGAGGAGTCTTTGCACAGACGGAGTTTGGGGAACGGCTCCTTTTGGATCAGCTGGCCTTGCCACCAGCGGAGCAGAATGTGGAGGGACTCCCATTTGTGTTTGATGAGGCGTTTGGCCTGGGTCCCCTTTTGGCGAGGCCATTCCCGCAACGCACCCTCACCCCTGAGAGGAGGGTGTACAACTATCGGCTGGCCAGAGCAAGAAGGGTGGTTGAAAATGCCTTTGGCATCATGGCCAGCCGCTTCCGCCTGTTCCTCACCTCCATCCACCTTGCTCCTTACAAATGGAACCATGTTGTAATGGCGTGTTGTGTGCTCCATAATTATCTCCGGGTGCATTCAACAAATTATCTGACTTTGACTGGGCCTGAGGCCTCATTATTGGAAGCAGAACATCTTGTGGCCCTGGAAGCTGGCCGTCCAGGCTTGGCCCCCCAAACCGGACGTGAGGTCCGTGACAAATATGTGGATTATTTTGTGGGTAGGGGGGCCATTGAAATGCCTGATGACTTTTAACCTTATTATTTGGAAAAATAAAACAATTTTTTTATCAAAGATTGGTTTGGTGTTTTAATTTAATAATGTTTTATGTTTCTCGTAGGTTTACTTAATGCACTAGTATTGCCATGTGTATTTTGCATTCTTAATTAGCCTTCATTGTCAGTGTAAACACAAAACATTGATTAGTTCACTTTGCACAACATTTACATAATGAAGCCACAATTTCTTAATAAGAAAATACAATTTTTTATTATTTTTTAGGACTATTCCTTTTAAATGTAGATGTCCAAAACATTTTTTGTTTGTTAAAACGAATGAACAGCCATGCATACAAAAAAGATCTTTAAAAATATCGTGAAAAATTAAACATGTACTAGTCCTTAAAGGTTAAAAGAAAAACAAACCTGCCAAAACATAGCAAGTTCAACGTTATTTTGTGGAAAAACATTATACACGCCCAAGCACAGGCATGATCTTTTGTAGCCTTTCCTCCACCCGCTTGATATTTTCCCTGATCTCTATCAAGTCTCCCTTTAATTTTTTAAGGTCACGACAGCAGACCATGAGGTATTGGATCAGGATCTGGGCACTGTGATGTGTAAACTTTTCGGGGTCTTCGGCCAGAACTGCACCTAAATAAAAAAAAATCATGTAGTATAGAATATGTAGGCCTACATCTATTAACCTGCATCTGTCTGGTTTGACACTGACCTGTTGTGGTGCCACTTTCCACTTCCACAACCTCATGTTCCTCTCCATCATGTGGTTCTGGGGGTATTGTTGAAGGTCTTGGATTTAGAGGCTCATCTGACGTAGCTTTTTGAAGCCCTATGGAGATTGCAAGAAAAGGTATACTTTCATTAGTAACGAATATATTTTTGAGAAAATTAAACCATGAACAAATAATTTGTAAACATTATTTGGAAGTGTGGTCCATTTTTAAATGTACCCCCAGTGACAACCGGAACACATGATTGGATACATAGCGAAAATCATAGCATATACTTTTTGAAACAAAGTTTGACACATTGTAACACCCCAAAGTATATACACAGGATCATCTGTGTGTGACACCCTCAAACTTTGGGGCTTTTGGCCCACACTTGTACTATTGCGTTCAGATGTTTCATCAGCTGCTGAGCATTCTCTCCCTTAACATTACCATGCATATCCTTTTTTTTTTTTTTTTTAATTGTCCTTTGGATTTGATCCCAAAAACGAATTGGTTACCAAATTTGCTCCCCCAAATAAAATGAAATAAATGCGTGTTCACACTGGATGATCCCAAAACATCGTTTTATGAACTGGACGGAGAAAGAGGTTTAATACGTCCGTTTACTGTGCGGACGAACCTGAAAGATGGTATCTTTCACTGTACTATATCAAAGACAAAATTACACGACATAATACAAGTAATAATCTTTAGCAGGGATAATAGCCAAAAAGTACTTACTTTTTCCTATAACTTTCTTGATTCTTTTGTATTGGTCGGGCTCCCGCAACTTCAGATCAGACCATCGTTTTCTGAGCTGTTCCTTCGTTCTGCACACCCCGAATTTTTGGTGAAGACTTTTGACCACTTTGCCCATAATTTTTGACTTGACCAGATTAGGCCTTTTATACGGCCCATGCTTGGCATCATAATCCTCCCTCTTCAAAATGGCGACCATCTCCACCATTTCCTCGAATGACATGTTGGATGCCTTATATCTCCTGGATTGGGATTTGGGCTCCTCAGGAATTTCATCCTCTGTAGAGGTAATCTCAGCCACCTGTGTCTCCACCATGTTACTAAGCACTACGACGAGTGAGAAGGGGCGGGGAAAGTACAATATCGAACGTCAGGGGCGGGGAAAGCGTGCGGAGTGTCACGCATGCACAGTGTATATCAAGTGAAGATCCATGTGTCGAAAATACGTTCATTTGGCGGGAGAGGGAGTTCGCAACGAACGTGTTGACCAAGGTACATAACATTTTAAGGATTTGGGTTTCCTCAGAGGAGGAGATTTGGGGCTTTTATATCTGTCCAAAATGCTGATTTGATGAATGGTGCCTGAAACATATGTATTTTCTTTGTTCTTGATTTTACAGAGAGAATGAATACATTCAAAAACCCTGAGTTTATGGGGGAGTTCATTGATAAATGGAAGGAACTCCCTATCCTGTGGCAGACCAAAAGTGGTTCCAATAAAAACAAAACGGCCAGGACAGCAGCACTGGAGAGCCTGCTTGCATTTGTCCAAACCCAGATACCCACAACAACGCTCCAAGATGTGAAAACCAAAATTGGTACCATCAGGGGGACATACAGGACCCAGAGGAATATGGTCCTGAAGTCCCAGAGGTCAGGTGCTGCAGCAGATAAGGTTTATAAACCCACTCTGTGGTACTACAGCAAGCTATCTTTTCTGGATGACCAGCTGGAAGTGCGGGAATCTCTGTCCACCCTTCCCCCCCAGAGGTCAATCCAGCCTTCCTTGTAGCCAAACCTCCAGCCTTCCTTGCAGCCAGCCCTCCAGCCTTCCTGGCAACCCTGCTCTGGCTTCCTCTGAGGATCAGGATCAGGTCCTTGAGGAGGCATATTTGGATATATGGAGCCAGGTAAAGTATTGATATCTACATTTATATGTTACAAAAGTGATGAATTTAAATTGATGTTAGTATTGTTAGGTATTTAATGTTCAAAAAAAAAAGGATTTAAAGAGCAAGATACAGTAGTGGTCAAATTTGATGTGGACAAGGCAACAATATCAGGAGGCGGAATCTCTGAAAATGTACAAATTTTTCACATTCAATTAAAAAATGTCTGGAGGTGAACAATGTGTGTGATTGATGGTGGCAAAAAATAAATAAAGTCCCTTTCTTTTTTTACAGCCAGAGCAGAGCCAGGAAGAGGGTGATGTTGGGGACCAGGAGGAGGCAGGGCCCAGTGGCACCCAGGAGGAGGCTGGGCCCAGTGGCACCCAGGAGGAGGCTGGGCCCAGCACAAGAGCCCAGATGCCTCCCCTGATAATAAAACCACGAGGGCCAAGGAGAGGTAGGCAGGTGGAGGAGGAAACAAGAGCCTTCATCAAAGAGGCTACTGCGGCCCTCAGAGAGGCACCCTCTGCTGAGGAGGGCTTTGCCGCAGTCCTCGCACATAAGCTAGCCCAAATGGACCTGCGTCAAAAGCTCTATAGTGAGACCCTTCTCCTGAAGGTAATTAACAAGGGATTGCTCGGTGAACTCACCAAGTTCACCGACATCACGGAGGTTGTCCCTGCTCCTCCACCTCCTCCTCCTCCTCCTACTACTCCTCCTGCCACAACCTCTCCTCCTGATCCCCAGCCTCCGAGGAAGAAACCAACCAAGGCTGCAGAGAAGGCTGGAGAGAAGGCTACAAGGAAGAGGAGAAAATAATGCCTGCTGTAGTACCACAGACTGGGGACATATATGATTTATCTGCTGCGGTTCCTGACCTCTGGGAGTTCAAGCCAAGATTGGGCTCCTTTTTGATTTCTTTCAATCAATAGTTTGGTTTTCACATCTTGGATGGTTGTTGTGGGGTCCAAAGGATGCACAAATGCAAGCAGGCTCTCCAGTGCTGTCTTCCCCTTTAATTTGTTATGTTCCTAAATAAAGGATACTTTTTTTTGGCTTAAAATACTTGACTTTGTTATTTGTATTTCAAAAGAGACTTTGCTAGGGAGTCGGCAGGGACATTTAAAATAATATTATTGTTATTAACAAGGGACACAAACCTCCTTGAGGCAAAATGAGACAAATTTTGAAGGTTGGTGTGGTAACTTTACACAAGAATAATTTAAGCAAAAAACCAAAAAAAAAAAGGAACAAAAAATAAATAAGCTAACTTAATTACTAAAATAAACTGCAAAAACATAAAAAAACAAAAAAATTGATCTTTACGTTTATTCATGAATTTATGAGGGAGATGTGGCTTGAAAATAATATTTTTCTATCATTAAATCAATTAGGAATTACTTTAGAAACAAGTTTGGCATAACTCTCAATGTCATTAGCAAAAGAAGGTAATTGTTTAAGCATTATCAAAAGAAGAACGGAATGCGCAGCATTAAAACGATGCAATTAATTCCACCGTGACGAATGTGCCATATCTAGTTCCAACGCTAGCTTTACCAAAACGAGCGCTCCCATCTCATACTTGATTCTGAGCATGCGCGTTTTTTTTCACCTCGTTAAAGCATACACACTATCGTTTTTCACGTCGTTAAAAAAAACGACATGAAAAACGACGTGAAAAAAGAGAGCATGTTCGAAATTTTTAATGGCCGTTTTTCACGTCGTTAAAAATGCTCTGGAGCATACACACGATTATTTTTAATGCCCATTTTTAAAAATGGCATTTTTAACGGCATGAAAAACGATCGTGTGTATGGGGCATTACTTTTAAAGTGAATGGGACTGTCGGTGATTCAACAGCGGGTCAGAGGAGGAGCCGCTGCTGGACAAAGATGACAGTTGCTCTTCAAAAATTATGAATTATAAATTGAGTTGATTTAAATCAAGCCTTTTTACTATTGATTTAAATCAGGATTTACATCCTGATTTAAATCGACTTGATTTCAATCAAATCCACCCTGTCACAAAGAAACAATTCATGGTAATATTGTGGAATTGGGAGAAAAAAGGAGCATTCTAAACGACCATTTGAGCTGCTACAACAAATCAGGGAGTTGGAACATTTTCACAAGAAATCTCAATAATTTTCTCACTTCCATCAACTGGCTCAAAAAAGAGAAGAATTGAAAACTCTTCTTAACCGCAAACCAAACGTTCCTTACACTTAGGACATTTATGAGTGGGGCAGCAAACCAGAAAGAATAGAAAACACTACAAAAGACATTGCACATACTTTTAAAAGCTTTTATCAGCAACAATATATAACGTTAGGAAAGATAACCCTAATATCTCTCGTAAGGCTCATTGTTAGCTTATACATGATTTATCCAGGGCTCATCTTTCTCCATTACCCAAAGAAACCCTTGGAAGCACATCTCTGAAGTGGAACTTACACTTGCTTCAAAATCTATGACTGGGGTAAAGCTCTAGGCCCTGATGGCTATATTACCTACCACCAAACGTTCCAGGATATTCTGATTCCACATCTTCAATCTTATGTAAACTCCATCTGTAGTGGTGAAAACTTGAGAGCTGAGACCCTATCACTCACATTACTGTCCTCCCCAAACCTGGAAAGGACCCCACCTCCTTTAGTAGCTATGGGCAAATTTTCTTATTAAACCTTAACACTAAAATATACGCTAATGTGCTAGCCAGCAGGTTGCTCTCCCTTCTTCCTAAATGGGTAGCTCTTGAACAAATAGGGTTTATACTTGGTAGGGAAGCTAGGGACAACGTTCTTTTCACACTTTCACTTATAGTCTATGTTTGTCACCACTTCCAGCCCACCTTACTCCGTTCCACTGATGCTAAAAAAAAAAACAGTGTTTGATAGGGTGGACTGGGACTACCGCATGTCTACTTTATCACCGCCAAGGCTGCCCCTTCTTTCGAATTTTATTTTATCTTTAATTTGAACCATTCCTATCCACTATCCACCATAACCTGAATATGCACAGAATTCAGATGAAGAAAACAGAACACAAATAAGCAGAATATACGGACAATATTTTATTTTATATTCAACAGTTTTTAATCCCTCTCCCAAACCTAATGTCTTAATGTCTGCCTTGGAATTTCAAAATTTATTTAAACAAGTCTGATATTTTTAATATTTCCCTCACAGCCGAAGTCCAACAGCTTAAACCATTCTTCCCCTTCACCTGGCAACTAAAATCCTTGAAATCTCCTGGGATCCTTCTCACACCAAGTCTATCTAGCCTTTTCAAAACTAATAATATGCCACTTCTGAATGCTATTAAGAAAGGTTTTCAACCATGGATCTCAGTGTCTCACTCTTGGCTAGGAAGGATCAACGTTATTAAAATAAATGTTTTATCCACAGTACTTTTCTTTTTTCAGATGTTACCTATATAAGTTTCTTCAGGCTTCCTCTTATAGCAATCTTTAATTACTAAATATGTATTGAATAGAGCTAAACCAAGAATCTCTGGTCTCTCCTTGTCCGAACTAAAATATATGGTGGTTTAGTGCTGCCAGATCTTTAAAAAATATTATCATGCAGTTGTTCTTAATAGAATCTCAGACTGGAAATATTTTTATAACCATAAATTGTGGGTTAAGTTAAAATACGATTTATAGTATGTGACTTCGCTCTCTTGGTGCTATCATGGATACCAAAGGGTTTTGGAACCTACAGTACCTCAAAATCCTTTCCTCTAGCAATTTCCTAACAGTGTGGGACTCTATTCATGTGAAATATTTTTCATTCCAATTCTCTACCAGGATCCCTGGATGCTCACTTTCATACACAGCTTCCACATCAACCACTGCTACAACATCATACAGTATGCTGGGAAACTCCACATTATTACCCTTGGGAACACTTAAAAGCCCATCCACACTTTAATTTATGGATAAATGGTGCTATGCACAACTGTCAATCCCTAAAATCTCTAGCTAAACCTCCACGGTCACTAAAAGATCTTAACCCTATGAAAAAAGTCCTCATCTCCTCCAAGCAATGGCATTTTCCAATTTTACCATGCTCACTTAAACCTAAACACTTCCTCCTATCCAAATTACCTAACTTTTTGGGAACTAGATTTACAAGCTAATCTCACAGACGACCAGAGGCATGTATCCTCCATCTCGTCAAAAATTACATTTTATCCCACTGACATTATACACCTGTTAAGCTAGATAACATGTAAAAGAATGAATGAGAGACCTTATCCCTGACTTTACAGCCCACCAAATGGAAGTGGATCGCATTCATCGGGCACTGACAGCCCAGAGGATTGACGGACTACCACGCGACATTATTGTTAAAGGGGTTGTAAAGGTTCGTTTTTTATTTTCTAAATAGGTTCCTAGTGCATTATAATGAATGTGCTATGAGTATCAAAAAAATATATAAAAAATAAATATATAATGGGTGCCTTCGTCCTATCAATTGTTGTGTAGAAAAGGAGAGGGAGAGGCTTGGGTGGACTATATTGGCACCATAAGTAAACTGATAGACAGTCAAAATATTAAATTTAAAAGATTTTTATTTACAAGGATATATAGAAAGTAGATTTTTTCCATGTACATATTTATAGAAAAAGGAGATAGTTTGTGACAATAATTGAATCATATCATTGTGACCAATGGGAAATCATACAGACATAGTTACATAATAGACAGTGCTCAACATGTTTCGCGTTCGTGATTCCAGAAAGAATCCGCTTCTTCAAGAGCTGAATATAAGTACTATTTTCAGTAGATATACAGAAAAAATTGTCACGTGACTATAAATAAGGAAAAACATGATTAAGAATAGAAAAGATATACATAAGAGAAATAGTGGATGTATATAGTAACATTTCATAGTAAAAAGACACAGGCATTATTTGAACCATAGAACCAGACTGCATCCATATTCTCACCGTGGGAGCTGGGCCAATGGGCCAGAGTGTGGATCAATGGATCATCAATCCAGGTGTGCCATCAGGGACACAGACAACCAGGAGGAAATAATCTAGAGTGATCATAAAACTATATCAGACAGATATCCTTTAATTAAGCCAGGGGAAGGGAAAGGGGGGGTGGGGGAGGGAAGGAAGGGGGAGGGAAGGGAAGGGGGAAGAGGAGAAAAAGGGATTGAGAGGAAAGGGGGGCCAATTGGTGCTAGGGTGTAAAGTAGGGGCTGATATCGTTGCATATATGTAACTAACTAACCTCCTAGGAGGACACATCCAAAACCATCCTTGTAGATGGACGTATAGAATGAAGAAAAAAGGGAAAAACCAAGACACAAGTATGGATAGTGGACCCCTCTGGATATAGGGAGGTCTGTAAAAGATAAGTTAAAGAATGACGTTTGTAAACAGACATTTGCCATATCTTTCATAGGGTATAGTAAAGGGTTGATCATGAATGTGAGTAGAAGTCACATGACCATATAAATACTTTTAATCTTGTTCAGGGCAATGATAGATATGGATGGGGAGTATTTGATAAAATAGCAAGCTGATAGGGTCCGCTGGAACATACTGCAAAGACCTATATAGAAAGGTATAGGGTATCGCTACAAGGGATACCGAAAAATACCAAAAATACCAAATGAATGGACATAATATGTATTGGGGGTAAATGATGAAAAAAAGGTAATTTCAAAGACAAAAATAGTTACCAGAAACATTTAGTATGGCATGGACTAATGCAGCCAGACAGGATATAAAGCATGGATCCCAGGTGCCTGTGTCCATCAGATTACCCAGATAGGAAAGGATTCTAAAAAGTATGTAAATATAATTTCATGTCAGATAGTATATGCGCACACCCTTTATTTAACAAGTTCTTGGGCAGGAGGGAGAATGTAGAGAAAATAGACTTAGTACTTACTGAAGCATCCACGGGGATGTGTCAGGATGCTCCAAGCAGCACACAGCTGATGTGTCAGCTGTTGTGTCTGCTTTTATCTGGGCCATCAGGAGTCCCACCCATCGGCGCTGCAGACGTGCAACGTCCAACGTCATCGCTCGCACGCGTCGGGGGACGCATGCGCAAAAGTCCTAAATGGTGGATACGCAGTATGCGTTCCATCAGATGGACAATGTATGCCCCAAAGAGATGAATATCACAGGGGCATCTCCTATGGGACATATTGCTATAGCCACTCTCTTTTTAGGTTTTCTTCTTCATCTCTATATTTTCAATTTTAATGTCTATGTGACGTTTTTATATATTCTTACATCGAATTGTATATATCTATGATGTGGGGGATGATTGTCTTGTTGGTCTGTTAATGTCATAAGGGCGGGTATTTAATGCAACATTCACTTGTTTTATGTATATGTATGTTTTTGTATTGAAACACTATATGTATTCATGCTATTTAATGTTATATTATAATAATATGTTCATTATATCACTCAGCAGCAGCAGCAGAAGAGGACTCAGCCGAGGAGGTTATCGAAGAGGATGGAGTAGGAGGAGTAGAGGAGGTGGCAGCAGGCCTGCCTACAAGTCGTGGCGGTGTCACCACCAACTCCTCTGCAGAGCCACGCATTACATGCTTGGCAGCCGTCAGCAGGTTTACCCAATGCGCAGTGTAGGTGATATACCTGCCCTGACCGTGCTTTGCAGACCAGGTATCAGTGGTCAGATGGACCCTTGCCCCAACACTGTGTGCCAGACATGCCATGACTTCCTTTTGCACAATAGAGTACAGGTTGGGGATTGCCTTTTGTGAAAAGAAATTTTGCCCGGGTACCTTCCACTGCGGTGTCCCAATAGCTACAAATTTTTTGAAGGCCTCAGACTCCACCAGCTTGTATGGTAAAAGCTGGCGGGCTAAGAGTTCCGACAAGCCAGCTGTCAGACACCGGGCAAGGGGGTGACTCTGTGACATAGGCTTCTTACGCTCAAACATGTCCTTGACAGACACCTGACTGTGGGCAGATGAGCAAGAACTGCTCAAGGCGAGAGACGGAGTGGCGGATGGTTGAGAGGGGGCAAGGAGGACAGCAGTGGTTAACGTGGCTGAAGATGCTGGACCAGGAGGAGGATGGTGGCTTTGAGCTTGTGTGCTCCTTCTACGCGTCATCATGTGTTGATCCCATAGGCGTTTGTGATGTGCGATCATGTGCCTTCGCAAAGCAGTTGTACTTAGGTGGGTGTTGGATTTCCCACGACTCAGTTTCTTTTGGCACAGGTTGCAAATGGCATCGCTGTTATCAGAGGCAGACACACAAAAAAAATGCCACACTGCTGAGCTTTGCAATGACGGCATTCTGGTGGTAGCAACAGCATGCGTTGATTGGCGTGCTATCTGGCTGACCCCGGGTGCCGATACATGCTGTCTGACTGTGCCACTAGCTCCTTACGACGACCTACCCCTGCTTCCAACTCTTCTCCTCCTCCTCTCTGTCTCCCCATCTGAACTTTCCCCCTGTTCTTCTTCTCTTCGAGCGGGCACCCAGGTGACATCCACGGACACATCGTCATCATCAACCGCTTCACTTGTATCTGACAACTCAGCAAATGAAGCAGCAGTGGGTACAACATCATCATCATCACACCGTAAGTCCATGTGTGTAATGCTGCCTGACTGAGACATATCCCTTTAATCTACATCCTCTGGCAATAATGGTTGCGCATCAGTCATTTCTTCCAACTCATGTGTAAATAACTCCTCTGACAGATCAAGTGAAGCAGCTGTGGTGCTAGTGTTGGTGGTGGCGGCAGGTGGGCGAGTGGTAACTTGAGAGGCGCCCGAAGCTGAGCTGGAGGAGGATGGTGCGTCAAGGTTCCGAGCGGAAGCTGTAGAAGATTGGGTGTCCTGTGTTAGCCAGTCAACTATGTCCTCAGAACTTTTCGAGTTCAGGGTACGTGGCCTCTGAACACTGGGCATTATTCTAGGGCCAAAGGGAATCACAGCACCACGACCACGACGGCCCCTGTGGGGTGGCCTGCTTCTGCCTGTCATTTTTTTTAGATTAGTTTAGTTGTACTATGCATGCAAGCTACTGTGACACCAGATATGATTGGCACTTTGCACTGGCAGAAGTTGGCAGAGTAGACGCTGTAGGCCTGACACACACGCTGGCAGGCAACTGACTACTATTCTATTGCAGTCAAATTTTTTTTTTTTTTATGTAATCTACTGTGACACAAGATATATGAGTGGTGGCACTGGGCAAGTGGGCACAGTATACTCTGTGAGCCTGACACACACACGCTGGCAGGCAACTGCAATTAGATTACAGAGGAAAAAAAAAAAAAAAGCAGACTGATGTACTAGCCCTAAAAAGTGCTTTTTGGGGTGCTGTCAGGACGCTGTCCTGACAGCAGAGATCAGATGAGTCTTACTGGAGTGGACACTGAATACACACACGCTGGCAGGCAACTGCAATTAGATTACAGAGGAAAAAAAAAAAGAAGCAGACTGATGTACTAGCCCTAAAAAGTGATTTTTGGGGTGCTGTAAGTACGCTGTCCTTACAGCAGAGATCAGATGAGTCTTTCAGGACTGGAGTGGACACTGAATACACACACGCTGGCAGGCAACTGCAATTAGATTACAGAGGAAGAAAAAAAAAAAAGCAGACTGATGTACTAGCCCTAAAAAGGGCTTTTTGGGGTGCTGTCAGGACGCTGTCCTGACAGCAGAGATCAGATGAGTCTTACTGGAGTGGACACTGAATACACACACGCTGGCAGGCAACTGCAATTAGATTACAGAGAAAAAAAAAAAAGCAGACTGATGTACTAGCCCTAAAAAGTGATTTTTGGGGTGCTGTAAGTACGCTGTCCTTACAGCAGAGATCAGATGAGTCTTTCAGGACTGGAGTGGACACTGAATACACACACGCTGGCAGGCAACTGCAATTAGATTACAGAGGAAAAAAAAAAAAAGCAGACTGATGTACTAGCCCTAAAAAGTGCTTTTTGGGGTGCTGTCAGGACGCTGTCCTTACAGCAGAGATCAGATGAGTCTTTCAGGACTGGAGTGGACACTGAATACACACACGCTGGCAGGCAACTGCAATTAGATTACAGAGGAAAAAAAAAGCAGAATGATGTACTAGCCCTAAAAAGTGCTTTTTGGGGTGCTGTCAGGATGCTTTCCTTACAGCAGAGATCAGATGAGTCTTTCAGGACTGGAGTGGACACTGAATACACACACGCTGGCAGGCAACTGCAATTAGATTACAGAGAAAAAAAAAAAAGCAGAATGATGTACTAGCCCTAAAAAGGGCTTTTTGGGGTGCTCTCATTATGCTGTCCTTACAACTGAGATCAGATGAGTCTTTGAGGACTGGAGTGGACACTGAATACACACACGCTGGCAGGCAACTGCAATTAGATTACAGAGGAAAAAAAAAAGAAGCAGACTGATGTACTAGCCCCAAAAAGTGCTTTTTGGGGTGCTGTCAGGACACTGTCCTTACAGCAGAGATCAGATGAGTCTTTCAGGACTGGAGTGGACACTGAATACACACACGCTGGCAGGCAACTGCAATTAGATTACAGAGGGAAAAAAAAGAAGCAGACTGATGTACTAGCCCTAAAAAGGGCTTTTTGGGGTGCTGTCATGACGCTGTCCTTACAGCAGAGATCAGATGAGTCTTTCAGGACTGGAGTGGACACTGAATACACACACGCTGGCAGGCAACTGCAATTAGATTACAGAGGGGAAAAAAAAAGCAGACTGATGTACTAGCCCTAAAAAGGACTTTTTGGGGTGCTGTCAGGACGCTGTCCTGACAGCAGAGATCAGAGGAGTCTTTCAGGACTGGAGTGGACACTGAATACACACATGCTGGCAGGCAACTGCAATTAGATTACAGAGAAAAAAAAAAAGCAGACTGATGTACTAGCCCTAAAAAGGGCTTTTTGGGGTGCTGTCAGGACGCTGTCCTTACAGCAGAGATCAGATGAGTCTTTCAGGACTGGAGTGGACACTGAATACACTGGCCTAGCTATAGATTTCCCTATTAAATCAGCAGCAGCTACACTGTCCTTCCTCTCACTAAGACCGCAGCTTCCGAATTAATCAAAAATGGATGCTGTCCAGGAGGTGGGAGGGTCTGGGAGGGAGGGTATGATGCTGATTGGCTGGAATGTGTCTGCTGACTGTGAGGTACAGGGTCAAAGTTTGCTCAATGATGACGAATAGGGGGCGGACCGAACATCGCATATGTTCGCCCGCCGTGGCGAACGCGAACAAGCTATGTTCGCCGGGAACTATTCGCCGGCGAATAGTTCGGGACATCTCTAACGATAAGTAGTTTCCCTGCTGGGTGGTGACTTGGGGGCAGGAACAACTGATGGGGACCCTTCCTGCCCTGGCGTCACAGACCTTGGGGACATGTGTTATTACAGGCAGCCTGATGTGTTATAATATGTCAATTGGTTTATGTCATTCCCGATATGACCTCGAATGACCTGTTTAAATAGGGATTATTCATGTTTGGGTCAGGGTGGTCACACATGCCACCCAATTGCGAGACCATCTATTCTCTGATGAGTATGGTACCCTTGCACCTAATATGCCAGATGTTGTCTCCGATAGGGGTTATTCCCCATACCTTTATACATCAGTTAAGATTGTTTCAGGTAGGATGTTTGGGCCTATGGCCTATCAACATTTTCTTTAAATTTTTCTGTTTTTCTAATACCTTTTCTTCTCACCCCTTCCCCTTTCTTCTTGCGAGCCTCCCCACATAGCTTGGTCTGGAAGGTTACAGAAGCTGACAGCCTTCACTCCAGTGGCCCAGTGGTAAGAGTGCTCTGCCCTACCACGATGGTTACAATATACACTACTGACTATTTAATAGTTAGCCACAATGTACATAGCTTTAATTCCCCTGCTAAGAAGATTAAAGCTTTCCAGTTTTATCATAAACAGAAGGCTGAAGTCCTTCTTGTACAGGAGACTCATTTCTCAAACACCTCTGCGCCCCGTTACCTTAATGTAAAGTATCCGCAGTTTTATCTAGCCGGGAAAAAAAGGGAGGTGCAGCTATCTGTTTTTCGAAGCGGACCCCCTTTACCCCTATCACTATTATTAAAGACAAAGGTGGCAGGTATTTTATGGCAGTGGGGCGGCTCCATGACCAGGAGGTTTCCTTTATATCGTATTATGCCCCGAATACTGGACAGCCGGAATTTTTTAGTAACATGCTTCGGATACTGATGCCCAAGGTCCAGGGACAGGTTGTAATGGGGGGCAGGGGCGTACCAATAGGGGGGCGGTCCGCCCCAGGTAGCACACATTGGGGGGTGTCAGTGGCCGAGTGACTTTGCTATATGGGGTGCGCTCGGCACCCGAGTCGGGTGACACCGTCCGATCATCCCAAGGGCATCCCTGCTGGCTCTGGCTGCTCCCTTTCCCTTTAGGTGTTTTTTAGAACACCCCCACCGCCAGGGCCGCAATGGACTGGTCCAGACTGTCCACTCGTTCAGTGACTGAATTCCCTCCTGCTAGCTCCACCTCCACCCACCACTGCGGCCTCAGCCTGACTGTGTCTGTCATCATCTCTCTCCGCTGGGGCGGCTCAGCTGCTACCACACACACAGTCAGGATTCCTGGTGAGCGGGGAGGGGGGGAGCTGGGGGGTGTTGTAAGAAGAAGAGCCTGGAGGAGTGTGTGTCTTTCTGCTCTACCACGCTGTGCTGACCTGATTGGGGGGGGGGTGATTGCTGTGTCCACCCCCTGCCATGTGTACTAGCACAGTCCTGTATGTAGCTGACCTGATTTGGGGGGGGGATTGCTGTGTCCACCCCCTGCCATGTGTACTAGCACAGTCCTGTATGTAGCTGACCTGATTTGGGGGGGGGGGATTGCTGTGTCCACCCCCTGCCATGTGTACTAGCACTGTATGTAGCTGACCTGATTTGGGGGGAGGGGGGTGATTGCTGTGTCCACCACCCCCTGCCATGTGTATAGTGTAGTACTGTAGCTGACCTGATTGGGGGGTTGCAGAATGCAGATATGTGTGATTTACAGGGTGCAGAATGCAGACATGTGCGATTTACAGGGTGCAGAATGCAGACGTGCGATTTACAGGGTGCAGAATGTAGACATGTGCGATTTACAGGGTGCAAAATGCAGATATGTGCGATTTACAGGGTGCAAAATGCAGATATGTGCGATTTACAGGGTACAAAATGCAGATACGTGCGATTTACAGGGTGCAGAATGTAGACATGTGCGATTTACAGGGTGCAGAAGCAGATATGTGCGATTTATAGGGTGCAGAATGCAGACATGTGCGATTTACAGGGTGCAGAATGTAGACATGTGCGATTTACAGGGTGCAGACTGCAGACATGTGCGATTTACAGGGTGCAGAATGCAGACATGTGCGATTTACAGGGTGCAGAATGTAGACATCTGCGATTTACAGGGTGCAGAATGCAGACATGTGTGATTTACAGGGTGCAGAATGTAGACATGTGCGATTTACAGGGTGCAGAATGTAGACATGTGCGATTTACAGGGTGCAGAATCCAGGCGTTTGCTGTATATTACCCACCTGAAGTAGCTGAGCTGTGAGCTTACCTAATAAGGGGGGGGGGTGTTGCTTTGTTCACAACCCAGGTATAGTAGATGAGCTGGTCTGATAAGGGGGGATGTCTGTATCCCAGGTGTAAATAGACATTGACCTACACCAGGGCTTGACAAATTTGCTTGGAATCTAGGAGCCAGCTAAAAAAGTTAGGAGCCAGGAACGCGCCCTGTCCCGCCGAGCTCGCGCGCAGAAGCGAACGCATACGTGAGTAGCGCCCGCATATGAAAGCGGTGTTCAAACCACACGTGAGGTATCGCCGCGATCGGTAGAGCGAGAGCAATAATTCTAGCCCTAGACCTCCTCTGTAACTCAAAACATGCAACCTGTAGAATTTTTTAAACGTCGCCTATGGAGATTTTAAAGGGTAAAAGTTAGTCGCCATTCCACGAGCGGACGCAATTTTGAAGCGTGACATGTTGGGTATCAATTTACTCAGCGTAACATTATCTTTCACAATATAAAAAAAAATTGGGCTAACTTTACTGTTGTCTTATTTTTTTATTTAAAAAAAAGTGTATTTTTTCCCAAAAAAGTGCGCTTGTAAGACCGCTGCGCAAATACGGTGTGACAGAAAGTATTGCAACGACCGCCATTTTATTCTCTAGGGTGTTAGAATAAAAAATATATATAATGTTTGGGGGTTCTAATTAGAGGGAAGGAGATGGCAGGGAAAACAGACAGGGAAACTCCATTAGCATTGCTGGTTGTCATACCAACTGCCACCACAAGATGGCACTAGTTCACAGAAGGAAGCATAGGCCTGCAGAAGGCCGCAAAGCCGCGGCCTCAATTACCGGCCGGCGCGGCCCGACGCGATCCCGCGGCGCGGAGGTGGGGGGGCACGGAGACACAGGATACCCCAGCTGTGCTGCCCCAGGCGCCAGGTCACTAATTCTAGTCGCAATGGCAACCTGGCGCCCGGGGTTTGTCGAGCCCTGACCTACACCCACATCTTGCAGCCATCAGATCGGTCCAGCAAGCAGCAGGTCACAGCAGCATCTTCCCTGCGGCCATCAGATCCCGTCCGCGGTCCAGCAAGCAATACGCCTTGTCAGCAGGTCAGTTCCAAAATCCGGATCAAATCATCAATGTCTGCTGTCCCTGGATGGGGGATCGCCATACAGTGGAATCGCTGGATCGGATCTGTCCCTGAGGAGTCGGACAACAGATAATGCAAAGTATGGGCCATACTTTGTATTGTCAGCTGTCTCCCCATCTCACTCTGATGTCTCCCTCATAGCAGCTCCAGTCCAGCTCTCCACTTCCCTGACCGTGGCACCGATTTGTCTAAATATGTGGGATCTGCTCACCTGAGTGACTGACACCTCTTGCCTGTCCCGTCTATTTTCACTGGCTGCCATGAATGAACAGCATCAGCTGTCATTACAAGGAGCGGGAGGGGACGTCCCCATCCCCCCACAGCTCCGCCCAGGTCTCCCATCCCACCCGGAGACCTGAGCCACCAGCTGGCACGTCCGGGTTTGCCTTTGATCAGGTCTCCAATGTAGAAACTCGGAAACGACATCACAGCGTCACTTCCGGTTTACTCTGCAGCCAACGGCGCCATTTAAAAAAAAATCATAATTCAAAAACACTGATCTTGGCAGAGGAGGGGTTTGGGGTCTTTTAGATCCCCACTCCCTCCATAAAGAGTACCTGTCACTGCCTATTACTGTCACAACTTTGTTTACATTCCCTGTGACAATAAAAGTGATCATAATTTTTATTTTAAGGGACAGTGTAAAAAAAAAAAAAATGAAATAATAAAAAAAAAATAAAAAAAGGTTTAATGCACCCAATCCCTCCATGTTCGCATGCCAAAGAAAACGTATACCTATGTCACGCCCGCAAATATAATAAGTGTTCAAACCACACATGTGAGGTATCACCACGATCGCTCAAGTGAGAGCAATAATTCTAGCACTAGACCTCCCCTGTTACTCTAAACAGGTAACCGTTTAAAAATTTTAAAACGTTGCCTATGGAGATTTTTAAGTACCATAGTTTGTCGCCATTCCATGAGTGTGTGCAATTTTAAAGTGTGACATGTTCGGTACCCATTTACTCAGTGTAACATCATCTTTCACATTAGTGTATTTTTTTACACAAAATTTGCGTTTGAGAGACAGCTGCGCAAATATCGTGTGACATAAAATATTGCAATGACTGTCATTTGCTAAAAAAAATATATATAATGTTTGGGGGTTCTAAGTAATTTTTTAGGTATAAATTCATTAAAAAATTCTTCTCTGGAAGGGTTCATTCACACCACAGTAACACCTACTAGTGCGCACATTATGAACATGTGATTGTGGGCGTTTTACCTTGTGCTGACAGGTAATACACATTGCAATATTTTTCTTTTCTTTTTACTTCTATTGTTATTACTTAGTGCTGTAGCACATTGTGATGCATTCAGCATGTCAGATTGCACGGTGCAAAAATGTCTATGCTATGTAGAGCTATAAGCTCCACTTATCTGTTTCCTCCCCCCCTTCGGTGCCACATTTGGCACCTTTTGGGGGGGAGCCTATCCTCACTTCCGTCAGACCTTGCCATGGCGAGGTACATCAGTTCAGCCCCTCTCCTCCTGCTGCCGGGCCAGTAAGAGAGTGCAGCGTGCTTCGCGTATGCGCAGTAGGGAACCTACCAAGGCTTCACTGCTGGGTTCCCTTACTACGAATGGCGGCGGCACCAGCCGAGAGCCAATGGAAACATTGGCTGCGGGTGCCGACATCGCTGGATTCCAGAACAGGTAAGTGTCCTATTATTAAAAGTCAGCAGCTACTGTATTTTTTTCCTCGTATGTGGGGGCAAAACTCCTCTTTAAACTATAGGGATTGCTTGGGACTACATTGGGCAATGTAGCCCAACACAACCTAACATTGGCGGTGTGAATGGGCCCTAATTGCTGTTATATCTTACAATATATATTTATTATTTTATCCAAATCTCAATACAGTATGTGCTCCAGTAAATCATGCGTGGTGGACTACAAAACACCTCCTTCCCAGAACACAAAACCCATGCTCTCTTGGTGCTCACACTCAAACTTTGCACTAACCAGACCTCCATGACCCTCTTTATTGTGTCCACAGTAGCTTAGGCTGGCCATACACGGTTTGATCGATCAGCTTGGGTACAACCAGCCTGCCGGATTCTATTGCGGCTGTTGCTAGCAGCTGCTATAATTCCAAGTCTGCAATAATATTGAAAATAAAAATGGCAGCATTCAGTATGGTTACTATACCACATGATTCCAAGATGGCCACCACTGACCCAACTTCCTGTTTGTTTCCTACGTGTGTTCCACGTAGGTGTAAAGATCAAAAACTGGATGGAAGGGACTCAGAAGGCTGCCTTGGATATCGTAAATGTAAGCTACTGTGGACCCACTAATTAAGTTAAGAGGGTTATGGAGGTCTGGTGAGTGCACAATTTGAGTGTGATCACCAAAAGCGCATTGGTTTTGTATTCTGAGAAGGAGTTGTTTTGTAGTCCACCATGCACAGTTTGCTGGTGCACATCTTGAGATTTGGATGAAGAAGCACTGGACTTGTGGGTGTTTTTCCATTTAAAAGTTGGGGGGGGGTGCCAGATGTAGGATCCACCCCGGGTGCCAAATGCTCTAGGTACGCCCCTGATGGGTAATATTCCCTTAGACAGAATTATGGACAAATCTGACTCCTCTAAACCAATTCTAAAGCGTCCACCGACCGGGAGCAGCAAGGTGGCGCGCCTATTTCATTTACATGACCTAATTGATGCTTGGCGGGAAAACAACCCCACGGTCAGAGACTTTACATACTTTTCGCAAGTCCATCATACATATTCTAGGATAGATCACCTTTTAGTACGCACACCTTTGCTCCCATATATTAAGTCGGTTAAAATTTTATCTACCCCTTGGTCGGACCATTCCCCGATCAAACTTTCTACTACGGGGCTGTGGACTAAATCTAAACCCTCCCCATGGAGACTTAATGTGAGCCTGCTGAACGACCCTATAATCTTTGTAGAGATTCAAAAGGAAATACAGGAGTACTTTAGACTTAATAAGGCATTGGACACATCCCCCGCAATTAACTGGGTAGCCCATAAAGCTGCGATACGGGGCAAATTATTACAATTGGCGGCCAGGGCGAAACGGAACAGAGAACAGGCAAATAAGCAATTGGAAGCAAACTTAGAGGACTTAATGAGTGAACAGAATAGGAACCCCTAGATAGATATAAGGCACAAAATAGATGAAGCTAGACTAGCACTCAATCTTAGTTTGACTACACAAGCGGAGAAACTTATCAGCTGGTCTAAACATAGGTTCTACACTATGGGGGATAAACCAACCACGATGTTAGCTAGAAAGCTGGTTCCTCGACCGTACACGCCGACCTTGCCTAAATTGAGATTATCCACAGGCCTTACCACCCAAAACCCCTAAAGGATAATTGGGGAATTTCAGTAATTTTACGCTAAGCTGTATGGCACGCCAAATGAGTTTGACCCATCCGGAGCGGAAACATTCTTCCGTGACTTTCAGCTGCATAAATTGATACAAGCTCATGCGTAATTGATGGACGGAACCTGAAATCAGGGCCGCAATCAAAACTATGCATCCTACTAAGTTACTACTACAGGAAATATCAAGATCTTCTTACCCCCCACAGTGGTACTTACTTTAATGACCTAAGTAGTGATAGTGGGCTTCCCTGCCACGAAAATGCAGCATATAATAGTGTTATCCCGAAGCCAGGGTAAGATCATGGGGACTGTGCCAATTACCGCCCGATTTCCTTGATTATTACAGATCTGAAAATCTTAACCAAAATACTGGCCCAAAGACTTAATACTTTTCTTCAGTGTTATATTCATCTTGACCAGGCAGGTTTTGTCCCGAATAGGCAGGCATCAGACCAAACCCGTCTTTCTGGATCTCCTCCGTACATTATATGACTCCCCGAGTGCTTCGCTAATGCTTAGGGGATATTCTTCTTAATCATTCGCAATCAGAAGGGGAACTAGACAGGGTTGCCCGTTATCGCCGTTATTATTCGCACTGACGATAGAGCCGCTAGCGATTTAAATTTGCGCATGCAGGGATATTCAAGGAATTTATTGCGGAGATTATGAGCACAAATGTTTACTCTTTGCAGATGATTTGTTGCTGACCTTGACTTCGCCGATCACCTCCCTGCCTAATTTATATGCTATTTTGAAACCATTTTCTGACATCTCTTTTTTTTTTATAAATCTCTTCATTAAATGTTTCCTTTTTCTTCTCATATTACATCATACATTTTACATCTTATACATCCTATCTTCTTATTTTAAATTATACATTTTGCATCATACATTTCACATCTTACAATCCAATTACTCCCAAAAAAAAAAAAGAATTGTCCCATCAGTCCTCACATTCTCAAAGATAGGTTTGTGTGTTCCCTAACCCTTTCCTCCATTGGTGTAGTTCTATCCCAATTCGGCACCCCCTCCCCTGCAGCTGTCATAGCATTCTCTATCCAATTGGCCCAGATTTTCCCATATTTCTCTTCCTTTCCTCTATTGCAGTATGTCTCCTAATACAATATCAGATTACTATTTACTAGATTTTTCCATTGTGCTAGTGGGGGAGCTTCAGCCTTCTTCCAGTTTAGCACTATTGCCTTTCTTGCCAAGAAAAGCAGAAGGCCAAGCTGTGTTCTTCTTTCTATAGAGAGCGTATTTTCCTCAACTAGTCCCAATAGGCAGATCTCTGCCTCTTGGTCCAGCTGTACTGACGTCACTTTATCAATTATTCTCAGGATCTCTCTCCAGAATACCATTATCTTCGGACAGGTCCAGAAAATATGGATAAAGTTTCCAGGGGGTACCTGCACATCTCCAGCAGTTTTGAGGATTAGATGATGATATTTTAGACAGTTTATACGGTGTAAAATAACTTCTATGTGTTATCTTAGATTGAATTAGTTTATCTCTAAGTGAGATTAAAATCTGAAATGGAAATTTATATATCTTTCCCCAATTTTCTGTTGATAATCTTGGAATATCTCTTAACCAACACTCACACAATTGATTCATATCTGATAGTTCTGTCTTTAATAGATGATTATATAGGATTTAAATCATCCCTCTTTCTCTTTTCTTTCTCATCATCTTTTCTAAACCTGTTTCCATTAACTGAGGGATACCCTGTGGGAACTGAGCTGACAACGCGTATACTAGCTGAATATATCTAAAGAGGTAGCTCTCGGGGATATTCCAATTTTTTCTCATATCTGTGAATGAAGATATTTTTTCCTTGTGTATTACTTGTGATATTTTTTTAACTTCAAATTTTGTCCATGCTCTAGGATCCGGAATAGAAGCTAAATGTCTAAGCTCAGGATTTCTCCATAATGGAGTATTTGGAGATATATCTGTGTAGCGGGGTCTCCGTTGAGGCCCCATGGACTACGTTACCCAGAAACCCGTTTGGCACCCAGGGTGCTTTGGGCTGCCGCAGAGACTCATGTCTCTTTGGACACCGCACGGCTGGCAAGAGGACTTCCTGTGCGGACATGCTGCGAGTGCAAAGCCCGAGGCCTGGGCCTTGCGCACTTCCAGAGAGCCTTCCACCTCGCTGCGGAGCCTGTGCGGCTACAGACATCTACCTGCTTCAGGGACGTCAGTGAACCGGAGATCAGGCGGTGGCAGATACTGTGTGTGTGGACACAGCGGTGGGAGTCCCGGACTAGGATCGAGTCCGGAGGGGTGAGAGAGCACCTGTTCACAACTATAACCGAGTACCTTATTAGGCCTATAGACTGCCTTGGCTCAGCGGGTTATATTATCCTTTTTCCTGTCAGGAGACTAGTTGTGGGACTGAGTTACATAGTCTCTGGGGAGTTGCTTACATTGCCTCAGGCCATAGTTGGATTACAAATATTGTTCCTGTATGTGCACCACCGATCATCCTGCATGCGAAGATTCCTTGCCTAAAAGACTGAGCTTTAACTGAGTCAGGCCTGACTGGGAGTTGATAGTATTGCTGGGCACCATATTGTTAACGGGACTTTAGCTAAATGTTAGTGTGAGATAGAACTATTTGTGCACTTAAGATAACCAGTATTAGTATTACTGCAAGGCTCTGCATACATGTGTTATATGTGATATTGATCGTTAATTCCTTTATTCACAAGTAAACCCCTTTTACAATTGATTAACCTGGTATTGGAGTCCATTAATCTATCTTATCACTGCTAGATAAGTATTGGGGGATTGTGCATGAACTGGTATAGAGCTATACAAAAACACCACCCCTAGACTAGCTGTGCCAGAGAAGGGTTGAGTAGATTGCCGGGGGTTGGCTGTGCTGTGTACAGGGCCCAAAAGCAAACCAGCGGCTCCCTTAGTTTGGGGGTATCGCTACATCTGTTTTTAGATTGCTCTGTCTTATCATGCCAGCTTTCCATGCTTTCACTGTCGTTATTATTGATGGGGTCAGTTCTCGACTGTTTTTCAACCCGCGGAATGGTAGTGCCTGCAGCGCCTCCAGAGACTGGACTACTGCAGCCTCCACCATTGTAGCGGGATCATATCTATCAGGATTCAACCACCTTCCTATTGTTACCAGCTGTGCTGCTAGATAATACCTATGTAGGTCAGGGAAAGCTAGCCCCCCTGTGACACCGGGTGCATGAGTGTATTTAATTTTATTCTAGCCAATTTATTTTGCCATATAAATGAGGATAACATACCATGTAGCTGTGTAAAAAAACGTTTTGGTAACCATTGTGGTGAATTTCTAAACAAATATAGCAACTGAGGGAGAATCTTCATCTTTATCAGATTTATACGTCCTAGTAGAGATAGGGGGAGCATTTCCCACATTTTACATTTTTTCTTATTTTCCTGTAACACTGGATCTAGATTCAACATTTTACATTTTTCAACCTGGCGCGATATCACAATACCCAGATATTTGAATTCTGTTACCCATTTTAATGGCAAGTTTGGGGTCGCTGTATCCTGTGCTCCTTGATCTATAGCAAATAGCAATGATTTACCCCAGTTTACTTTAAGTCCTGTGTACAGTGAAAAGATATTTAATAACTCCAGCGCCCCATTCAATGACGGACCCGCATCCCTCAAAAATAGCAGCATATCATCTGTGTACAGAGCTACCCTCTCATCCAGCCCTCCTATTCGGAGTCCCTGAATCTCTTGTGACATCCTCAGAGCCTCTGCCACTGGCTCTATTGCTACTGCAAAGAGTGCTGGAGAGAGAGGGAAGCCCTGTCTTGTACCTCTCTACAGCTCAAAGAAAGGTGACAGCCTTCCCCTGAGTTTAACCGCTGACATAGGTTTTCTATATATTGTTTGAACCCAGTTGATAAATTTTAAAGGGAACCCCATTCTTCTGAGTACTTCCCATAGAAAGGGCCATTCTATAGTATCAAAGGCCTTTTCTATATCTAGTGAAGCGACCGTCCTAGATCCTTCACAGTTAGGGTGTGCATGTATGTTCGTAAATAATCTACGCAGATTTACATCCGTCGTTCTCTGTGGCATAAATCCCGTCTGATCTGAGTGTATAATGGATTTTAATAAAGGCTGTAATCTAGATGTTAATATTTTAGTTAATATTTTGAAGTCTATATTTAGTAATACTATCGGCCTATATGAGGGACATAATTTTGCATCTTTTCCCTCTTTATATATTAGGGTGATATGTGCCTTTCTCATTGAGTCTGGCAATATCCCTTTCAGCAATCCCTCTGAATATACCTTTACTAATTTTGGAGCTAATAGATCTTTATATTTTTTATAGAATTCGACAGGTATTCCATCTGGACCTGGTGTTTTTTCCCCTGGGAATGTATTTATGGTCTTTATTATTTCTTCGCTTGTAATTGGGTCCACCATTGCCTCCCTCTCCCTATCCGACAACCACCCGAGGGCCACCCGGTCCAATAAGTCCGACATGGCCCCCGGATGGAAGTCCGAGGGGAGAGAGGAGGCATACAACCCAGCATAGTAATCGCCAAAAGGTCTTCAAAATCTCATCTGGTTCTTTTACTCTTATTCCTTCTGACGTTTCTATTTCTGCTATAGTTGTAGGTTGGTATTCCTGTTGTATCAGTCTCGCCAAGAACCTCCCGCTTTTGTCCCCTAATTCAAAAATATTTTGTTTCTTTTTGTATAATTATTGCCTTGTTATCTCCTCCATGTGTAGTTGTAGTTCTCTTTGTGCGGCCATCATTAAATCGAAATTGGAATTTGAGTCTTGACTATATATTTTTCCTTACTATGCTCTACCTGTATTTGTAACTCCTGTATCTTGACCTTCTGTTTTTTATTTATTGCTGCAATGTTTGATATTTATTGACCTCGTAGATATGCTTTGAACACATCCCAAACTATGTTTACTGAGGATGATCCCTCATTATTTTCCCAGTATTCATTTATTATAGTTATCATCTTTTCTGATATCTCTGGGTATGTCACCCATTGTGGGGGTAACCTCCACAATGCTATGTCCCTAAAGGTGGGGATGCGTATTGACACCCGCAGGGGAGCATGGTCTGACAGGCCGCTCGGTAAGTATTCAGCATCTACAATGTCTGTTAACATTGCAGAGTCCGTAAATGCCAGATCTATCCTAGAAGCTGTTTTATAAGATGTAGAATAGCAGGAATACATTATTTTTTCCGGATTTCTCCATCTCCATATCTCCGTCGCTTGTGCCCAATTATATAAATCGGCCGAGTGATTCTTGGAAGGTTTCGGTCTGTCCAATTCAGCGGACATCATCGAATTGAAATCTCCAATGAGCATCAATTTTGCTGGAAGATATTGGATAATTTTTTCCATTATCTCATTTAAGATTTCAACTGTGAATGGAGGTGGAATATATATTGCTACTATAATACACCTTTGTTGCCCGATCTTGTATAATAAGATCACATATTTCCCCTGTGGATCTATGTAAGCTTTTTCCACCTTTCCAGGAAAGGATTTATTGACTAACACTGATACCCCTCTAGCGTAGGATGAGTACGTGGCATGGTATTCTTTTTGTATCCAGTTTTTTTTTAGCGTTGTTGTTGTTTTTTCCCATTAGATGTGTCTCCTGTAATATAATTAGTTGCGGACTGTATTTTCTTATATACTGAAATATCAGAGCTCGCTTAAACCCAGAGTTCAATCCTCTGACATTCCATGATATTACTGAATAGCTATTATTATTACTTTTTTTACCTGACATTGTATTTAAAACCCAGGGGACTGCCTCCTACACCTTCCATTTTGGGGGGGGGAACCTCTTCTGAAATCTTAGACTACACCTCTGGGCATTTATACATCTCATTCTTACCATATATACCATATCTTTCCCTCCCTCCTCCCTTCCCACCCTAATCCTCTCCACCTCCTCCTTAGATCCAGAGTTCCATTCATACCTGGACGAGAGTGGAGAGGCATTTCGACTAACCCCTTTTTTACCGACCATGGTATCCATTCCATAGTCAATACCCAACATTTCTCAGACTCAACCCTCCTAACACAAAAAAACAGATACAGTTTCCTTTCATACAAGCATGTGGCGGGTTCAACACTCAATATAATATGCTATCGTTATTGCCCTAAGCAAGCATTTCTCCATAAAGAGATAACTACAGGGATATATAGACAAAAAGGAGGATACTGCCACTATAAATCATTTTCCCCTAAACATTGCTATTCAAATTATATTTGCTATGTGTACCCCTCCCCATTCTCTCCAAACTCCCCCCCCCCTCTCCATCATCTGAAAAAAAAGGAATAACACCCATCTCCAAAAACATAGCCGGGGGAGGAAGCATTACTAATAATACAATGATATAATGTACTTTCACTAAAACATTCCCATTCAATTTCAGATTATATTTGTCACTATTCATTATTCATACTTCCTCCTGTCTCCTTTCTTCCAAATATCTCCAAATATCTTTATATCTGGAGAGGGTGCTCAAAGAGCCTAAAAAAGAAAAAAAAGAAAAGAAAAAAAGAGGGGGAGGCAGACGATAGAGTGCTAAAGGGAACAACGACCCAGGGGAAAAGATCTAATCATTTCTCAATATCTTCAATATTGTTTTTAATTAAATATATATATATATATATATATATATATATATATATATATATATATATATATATATATATATATATAGGATAGAACCCCTCAACCACATCTTGGGGATCACATAACACTTCCTCCATATAAAAAAAAATACTTGCATAGCACCAAAAAAAAAGGAAAAAGAAAAAATGTTGGACCACATAGACAAGGCTATCTAGTATCCAACCACTCTGCCACCGCGTCTGGCGTTTCCAAAAAACGTGTTTGCATCTCATCATTCACCCTTAATTTACTAGGGTATAAAAGACTATATTTTAATCCCTTCTCTCTGAGTCTCTTCCGAACTTCATTATAGGCTCTTCTCCTTTCCTGTATTTCCGGGGGGTAGTCTGGAAAAAACATCAATTTCACATTCTGATATTGTATGTCCTCCTTCATTCTGGCTGCTGACAAGATTTTATCTCGGTCTCTATAATTCAGCAGGCGCAACAAGAAGGGTCTAGGAAATTCCCCTTGTTTGGGAGTACGGAAGGAGATTCTGTGTGCTCTCTCTATTATGAATGTTGGAGTTCTTTTTACCAGGCCCAAGATGTCTATCAATAGTTTTTCTGAAAACTCTACTGGACTGTCTCCCTCTGCTCGCTCTGGTATTCCCAGGATCCGGAAAATTGTTCCTCCTTAATCGACTTTCTGTGTCAATTGCTCTTTCTTGAAGTGTTATAATTTGTTTTTTCATTATATGCCATTCTCTGTTCTCCACTTTTTGTTTTTCTTCTATCTTTGAGACCCGAGCTTCCATTGCTGCAGTTCTTTGCTGTACTTTATCAAACTCGTGCCTCATTATGCTGACATCTACGGCCAAGGCATCTGTAACGGCACCCCAAGTATGAAAGGGGTTAACGCCGTTTAAGATATTCCCTCTCTGGACACACATCCACTGCCGATCCTCCACAGTCAGGCGACCGCTTCCCATAGGATTAATCCTTCCAAACATATGAGACAAACGCTCTGTGTTGAAGTCCCAAAACAGGGAATTTATTACAAGCACATGGTAACACATTTCTCTTCAAAACCCTTCCCTCCCATCCTTGGGGAACAGGGTGGGTTAAACTGTCCAATGACAATGGTCATACAGGTCAGGTGTGTTCAAACTTCTCTTTCAGTAAACAGTCTTAGCAGGAGGGGTGATTCCCCCCCCTCCTCACAGAAAGACACTTAAACATCCCATAATAGGCAGCCAGACGGTCTACCAAGCTCCAATCCACATCACCACAGTAGCAGACTTAATTACCACAAGCCACAATAGACAATAGAATGCAATCACACCCCATCACAGCAAATATTACACAACAGCCCACACACAATATACACCCAATATATACCATGTATATACAGCATTGAATATGACTATCCCAGATCATGGTGGGGTTCCCATTCCCCCTGTGCCCCAAGTGACCCCTGTCACAGCATCAATTTTTTTTTCTAGAGTCTCGCTGCTTTTTTTTATAGCCTCCATGATGTCTTTAACAAAAGTAGGTTGCTCTGCTGCCATTATACTCTGGGTCTCTACCTGTATCTCAGTGACTTTAGAGGATTTTAGCTGTGATTTTTCTGCTAGTTTCACAGTTCCTTTTATTACTTTTGCCAAAGGGGAGGAGCATGGGGTAACCGTCTGTGTTTTACCCCTGGCTTTACCGGGGGCCATTCAGGCTCTACTCAATTTTCTGATTTTCAACAGAGAGATGGAGTCTATATATGTGTTTTTATTTCCTCCTCCACCTTCTTCCTAGTAGCAGTAGCAGTGTTGGTTTAATAAAACTCCCAATATGTATGCCTTTGTGTTGTTTCTATTTCATCGTCACCCCTATTGTCCTACTACTTATTCACTGGACAGAGAGGAGAAGTGTAGGTATATGCGTAGATAGAAGAACCCGACTTACTTTTGTAAAAAAAAGGTACTCAGGGGAACAAGCAGAGATCAGCCCAGAGAGGGGAAAGCACAGTCTATAATGGAATCTAGCACCTGCTGTTTTACCTCTACTGTACGCCGTTGGATCCGTCCACCGGCTGTCTGCGGGTCTGTGGCTAAGCTGGCGTCTTACGCTGAGAGCACCTCTGACTCATCACTCGTCGCTGATACTGGGACTGAGACACCGTTATCGCCTGCTATTTTCCCCCACGATCATCGGAGGTCGCTGAACTCGTGCTCGCCACGGTGTGGTAATAAAGCAGCTATCTAGCAGATTGTTTGGCAGGCTGAGAGCGGCGTATTCAAATCTGCGGGTCGGTGGCAGAGCTGGCGTCTCACACTAGAAACATCGCTGGTGGTGGCGGCGGCATCTCGACATCTCTGGGTTGACAATTAATCATAGTAAGTCAAGGGCACTAAACCTATCATTACTAAGCTCCACTCAGACAACGCTTGAACAATCATTTAAATTCCGATGGGAATCAGACACACTCCCCTATTTAGGTATACATTTGACTTCATCTATCAGTAAGTTATACAAAGGGAATTATCCAGCCCTTTTTAAACGGTTGACAGATGATTTAGCTAAGTGGCAGATCCATCCACCATCGTGGTTCGGCAGATTACACTCGATAAAAATGAATGTTCTACCCCGATTATTGTACTTCTTCCGTACCTTGCCAGTTTCATTGGCCTGTAATGACCTTAAACAGTTCCAGAATAAGGTTCTTCAGTTTATCTGGGGGGACAAGAGACCTAGGGTGAATAGGAGCACTCTATATATGCTAAAACGGAAAGGTGGACTTGGTCTACCAGATTATTTTTTTTGGAAAAAAAAAGTTTTTATTGAACAATTTACATTTGGAACATAATTCTGCAAGTTACAAGGCAATACTGGAGAAATGCATAAAACAA
The DNA here is from genome assembly GCA_029206835.1 of Rana muscosa. Lineage (NCBI taxonomy): Eukaryota > Metazoa > Chordata > Amphibia > Anura > Ranidae > Rana > Rana muscosa. Next base: position 1,252,240,938 of record CM055122.1, read on the forward strand.
AGAAATGTGGCTTATACATATATAGGCACAGTAGATCAAAAAACTTGTTCAGATTGAACACTGGATTCAGTGACTATCAATAAGTGGAAAACCCTATGTCCACGCTATTCATGGAATTGCACGCTAGAAGGATGTATAGTATTACGGACCATCAGTGCATGTGTCTGCGGACTCAAGCCATCGATCCCAGATTTTGTAGTACTTATCTGGACAACCACTGTTGATGTATATGAACTTTTTGTAGGGAAGAGTGTTATTTATATCTAGTTTCCAATCGTTGAAGCTGGGGGGAGTGGGTCTCATCCACTGTCTGGCTATAATTTTTCTAGCATTAAACAATGTTTCATGCAATAATGTTTTAGTGAATTTGTCCATCTCAGAGTTGGGGAATATCCCCAGTAAGCATTGTTTGGGGTCCAGGGTCAATGGGGATCCCATGTCATCATGGAGGAAGTCAACAATCTGCTTCCACAGACCCAGAAGGACCGGGCACGCCCAGAGTAGATGGAAGAATGTGCCCGCCGCTTGGTTACACATTGTGCACAAGGTAGAAAACTGTCGTCTAAAGCGGGCGATTCTTAGGGGGGTGAGATACGCTCGGTGCACCACGTATAACTGGGTCAGCCTGTCAGAGAGCTTGGGGGATACAGTCTTGCACGAGTCTAGTGCTTCACTCCACTCCTCATCCTCCAGTGGGCCCACCTCTCTTTCCCATCTTGGTTTAAGGCTGTAAGCTAGCGTGGTAGATGATGGGGTGAGAAGCATGACATAAAAATCAGAGATCAGCTTTCGCGGGTCCACACCCTTAACCACTGCCATAATAACATTGGGCGTAGATTGTGGCAAAGGCTGTGGAAACTGAACTTGGGCTGCGTGACGCACCTGGAAGAATCTAAAAAGCATAGAATTGGGCAGCAGGAACTTATTTTGGAGGTCCTCAAAGTTTTTAAGTGTGCCATCGGAAATTATGTGGTGCAAATAATATATTCCATATTCGCACCATATCTCTGTGTCAGGGATCAAGAGAAACTCTGAGAGTAGTCTATTGTGCCATAAGGGGGTATAATTGTTGTGTTTAGGGGTCGTTAATGTTTTAGTGGTGATGTCCCATACGCGCCTATATTGGTACAATAGGGACCCATGGTCTCTATTGGAGTTATTCCCACTATGTCCCACTGCAATTGCAGTGAGTGGGTCAGTGGTCAGTTGTGCCCACCGTGGACAGAGGAGGGTGAGGAATCTGAGTCTGTCGGTTTTATCTATGTGGTATAGTTGAGACAGTTGGGACGCAAGGTAATAAAGATTTAAGTCAGGGAGGGCTGTTCCACCTAGGTCAGTAGGGTTCTTAAGGACTCTCCAGGCCAGCTTGTGTCTGTTGGTACCCCAAATAAATGTCTTGAGTATGGCCTCCATTGACTTGAAAAATTTCAAGGGGTAAGTATACGGGTGTGTGCCAGAGTATATACAATATTTTAGGAAATAATATCATTTTAACAATGTTAATGCGGCCCCACACACCGAGCGGTAGTCTCGCCCATACCTGGGTTCTAGACTTGATGAGATCGAAAAGGGGTTCTATGTTCAGGGATATATAGTCAGCCGGTGTTCTATTCACCAATACTCCAAGATATTTGATAGTGTTCACTCGCTGGAGTGGTAACTGTGCCTGTAGCTTGGGAGAAGGGAAACTATCCATAGGCAATATTTGAGATTTCTCCCAATTAATTTTAAGGCCAGAGAACTGACCAAAGTGTTCAATTGTATGTAACGCCTTCCGAAGAGATGTGGCAGAGTCGGCCAGGTATAGTAGCGTGTAGTCTGCGTATAAGCTAATTTTTTCAGTCAGGGAACCAAGGCAGAGACATTGAATCTCGGGGTCCTCTCTAATGGAGATTGCAAGGGGCTCCGCCGCCAAGGCGTAGAGGAGCGGAGACAGTGGGCAGCCCTGTCTAGTGCCCCTGGATAAGTCAAATGTCTGGGAGGCCCTCCCGTTGGCCACTACTTTACCCCTGGGTGCCAGATATAATAATTGAACCCACTTAATAAATTTAGGTCCAAAACCAAAGCCACGGAGGCATCCCCAAAGGTACCGCCACTCCACTGAGTCAAAGGCCTTGGCAGTATCCAAAGCCACCACCACCCGGGACCCAACATTAGTATGTGTCGCTTGTAAGTTAATATACAATTTTGTGAGGTTGAAGGAGGTGTTACGCCCCGGCATAAATCCAGCTTGGTCAGCATGGATCAGGGTTAGAATCACTTGGTTAAGGCGTAGGGCAAGTACTTTAGCCAGAATCTTTATGTCTACCTGGAGGAGCGATATTGGTCTATAAGATTCCGGGAGGCCTGGGTCCTTGCCTGGCTTAGGTATGAGGATAATTACCACCTCGCCCATCGATGGTGGTAGGGTGAAATTGTCAAATAGATGGTTGAAGAGGGACAATAACTTGGGGGCAAGTATCTCGAGGTATTGGGCGTAAAATTCTATGGGCAACCCATCTGAACCCAGGGCCTTGGATCTGGCGAAGCTCCCAATCGCTGTGGTTATTTCGTCGAGTGTGAGAGGTGCATCTAGCATAGCCATTTGGGCATCGTCTAGCTGTGGAAAGATGATTTCCGCCAGTAGATCTTCCAATTGAGAGTCAGTGGTAGAAACCTGGGACGTATAGAGTTGAGAAAAGAAGTCCCTAAATTTGGAAGTGACAGCCTGGGGTTCCGTAATCTTTTCCCCATTAGGACCAGTGAGGGAAATGACAGTAGGGGGTCTATCCTCACTATGTGCTAAGTAGGCCAACAGTTTACCCGCTCTCTCCCCATGTTCATACAATTTTTGTCTGGCAAAGAAAAGTTTTTTCCTGGCCGTCTCGTGTTGTAGCTGATTGACCACCCTGGTTTGTAACCTGAGTCGGGCAGCTCCAGCAGGAGAGGGGTTCGACATGTATCCCTGTTCAGAGGAGGACAGATCCCGCACTGCCCCGTCCAGTACGGCTGATGAATTAGCCTTCAGCCTGTTGATAAAGGAGGTCAGAGTCAGACGTGCATGCAGTTTGAAGGCTTCCCATACTACGTCTGGGGATGCAGATCCGTCATTCTCTAAAAAGTAAGTTCTCCAACTGTTACCAAGCTCGTCATCCTCCGACAACAGGGTGAGCCAAAACGGATTCAGGCGCCACGTACGGGGCGGTTTGTCTAATGGGATGGAGAGGCTAATGAAATATGGGCTATGGTCTGAAAGTAATCTGGGGGCAAATTCAGCTCCCAGTAATCTTGGGGCAAGGGTACTAGAAATAAATATAAAATCTATACGGGACATGGTGTTATGGGTAGTTGAGAAACAGGAGTAAGCTCGAGTGAGCGGGAATTTAAAACGCCAGGTGTCAGTGAGATTAAAGGAAGAGATAAGTCGGGAGAATCTAGTGTGGGTTGGAGCTGTAGTAGATAATGGTGAGGGCGACAGTTTGTCTAATGTAGGGTTCAACGTAGCGTTAAAATCCCCCAGCCACACCGCCTGAATCGAGGGATGACGAGTCATATATAGCAAGCCCTCTGTGACTATAGTAGAATTAAATGGTGGAGGTACATAGAATGCCATCAGTAGGAAAGGTTCACCATACAATTTAACCGAAAGAAAGACATAGCGCCCCTGTGGGTCAGACTGAACATCACACAGCTCAAAATGTACCGTCTTGGCAATCAAAACTGAGACTCCGCGGGCGTGGGACGAGTGGGATGAATGATATGCCCACCCAATCCATGGCCGGCGGAGTGCCATCTGGAGCCGACCCTCAACGTGTGTCTCCACTAACACCACAATGTCGGCTCGTTGTTTTTTGAGAAAGGAGAAAACTGCAGATCTCTTTACCTTGTCCCCAAGCCCACGCACATTCCAAGTGAGCAGTTTTATCGATGCCATAATTCAAACATTAAAACATATCATGGGACAGTAGCATTACATGAATACAAGGTTTGCCATCTATGCAGTATCAATGTTAGCATGCACTTCGTTGTATTGCATTCCATCAAGAAAAAACGAACCTCCCCCTCCCCCCTCCCCACCCTGCATCTTCCCCAACTGATGCGGGTATGTTCCCAAAACCAAAAGAAAGTAACAACCGGTAGCAGATAAAACCAAAATATCTTGCTGTTATGTAAAAGATCTGCAGTGATCGCCTCACATGGGAGGTGTGGAAGATCCAATGCCCGCAAATAAAGAGAAACAGGCTCTTCTTGTACTGTGAAACCAGAAGTACAGTGCGGGGTCGATGGTATATAAAGTTCTGCAGTCACATAATAAAGAGATGCGTGTTCCGGTTGCTGGGGGGCGAAAATTCGCTGTGTTAGGCATGTGGAGTGTAGGACTGATTGTGCTCTGCAATTACAGTCTCCAGGGTAGTTACATGGATCAACCAGTCAGTGGGGGCCCTGAGTATGGGAGACCCCCTCTGCAGGTTACAATTGAAAGAGGATTATAGCAGGGGAAGGCAAAAGGGGGTCCCTGGGGTAAGGAGCAATAGGGTATGTGCCGCGGGCAGTAAAGGGGAGACAACAAAAGGGGGTAACATACCAGGATTTGCAGACTCCCGCTGCGGCGTATAATGTGCTGGTGATGATGACAGGCAATCAATAGTGCTGATGAACATGCTCGGTCAGGTCACTCCGCCGCCCCTCTGGCGGGCCCTGGACGCTCCAACCAGGCAATGACTTCCTGAGGATCCTCAAAGAAGATCACACGGCCGTCCCTTTCGACTCTAAGATGAGCTGGAAATAGCATAGAGTATTTAAGATGTTGTATCCGGAGCCTCCTCTTCGCCTCCATGAAGCCTTGGCGGCGGCGCTGCACCTCGGCAGAAAAGTCGGGGAAGATAGCGATCCTGGAGTTTCCAAGGTGGATGTTACCCTTTTCCCTGGCCATGCGCAGCGCCGCATCTCTATCTTTGTAGTTCAAGAATTTTGCTATAAACGTGCGGGGGGGGAGCCCCCTGAGGAGGAGATCTGGCAGGCATACGATGGGCCCTCTCCACCGCCAGGGTGGGGGAGAAGGCCTCGCGGCCATAGGTGTCAACAAGGAGTTTCTCCAAGAAGGTGGTAGGATCTTTGCCCTCAGCTCCCTCGGGGAGCCCGATGAAACGGAGGTTGCACCTCCGGAGCCTATTTTCCATATCATCTTGCTTGCTTAGAATCTGATTGATTTGGAGCTGCATTCGATCCGAGCTGACTTGGAGCGGCGTAACGGTGTCCTCCACCTCTCCAATGCGGGTGTCGGCTGTCGTGACACGCTCACGAAGTTTTTGGAAGTCTTGTCGCATGAGTGAAAGGTCCACCTTGACCCCCTCTATTTGCGCCGTCAGGGACGTCCGGCAGTATGTGATCGCCTCGAGCAGTTTAGCTGTGTCGCCTCCCGTAGCGTCCTGCTCACCGCCTGCGGCGCCACCATCTCTTTTCTCCTCCTGGCGGCGGTACTGGTCCAATTTTGCCAGGGTGGCCTTTGGCGTTTTTGGCGGAGTCATGGCAGGTATCCGCTGTGATCCCTCCCCCCTCCAAAGCAGGCAGCTCAGGCTATACCGAATGGTAGGGAGCTGTAGGGCTGGTGGGCCGGGAAGAGTCACTAGTCAGCAGGCCGGGTGAAGCAAGATGGCCGCCGACCAGCACTAGGCCGAAGCCGGGGCCTTTCCTGAATGCGGCGGCCGCGCAGTCAGAGGCTGATAGATCCGCCTCTGTGGGTGTGTGGGGTCCTCAGGGGGTCTCGGTGGGCCCCTGCAGGCTGTTACCTGAGAGCAGGAGGGCCAGGAAGCAGCACAGGCGGCAGGTCGGGTGGAGCAAGATGGCCGCCGACTTCCAGGGCTAGGCCGAAGCCGTGGGCTTTCCTAAATGCGGCACCCGCGATCGGGATCGCGGCCCTGCGGAGGCCGCCGTATGAGCGGAGGATGGTGGATTTGCGGCCACGGATGTTCAGGGTCCCCAGGGGGTCCCGCTGGGCTGGTGCAGGATGTTACTGAAGCGCAGGATGGGCTGTACAGGAGTATTGGACGGAGCTCAAATCATGCACGTCCTACTCCATGCTATGTCAGGCCACGCCCCTGGTCTACCAGATTTACTGAAATATTTCTATGCTGCGCAGGTAGCGCAACTCTCTAGGTTCCGCTTCCAGCAGGTGCAGGCCATATGGATGTCTATGGAATCTTACTCTTTCTGTCCCAGCCCAATTTCTCATATTTTGTGGCTCCCAATTAAGGATCGACCTGCTATATTATGCCCTACTTAATCTTTGTCTTTGGAAATATGGGATAGACTCTCCAGATCTCACAAATTTAAGTCTCCCCACTCTCCACTGGCACCTCTGCTTCAAAATAGAGCACTCACCCCGGGTCTCACTCCCCTAGCGTTCAAATGGTGGACCAGTAAGGGTTTCCTGCGCATAGCCGACCTTTGTGATCATAAGGGTATGTTGTCCGAACGGACTATGACTGACGAATATCATATGCCTCCAGCAGAAAGTTATAGATTTGCTCAGATTTCCCATTATGTGCAAACCCTATCTCGTAAGAGCGACCTAGCAACCCTAAGGCCTCGTACACACGGCCGAGATTCTCGTTGAAAAAAACATGTCGTTTTTTTCGACGAGATTCTTGGACAAGAAACTTGTCCCGGTCGAGTGTACACACGCTCGTTTCAAAGAACCCGCGGTTCTTTGAAAGGAGTGTACGCGGTGACGTCATCGACTACGTCGAGCATGCGCTCGTCACATTCGATGCCGTCGCCGCCATCTTGGTATACCCTACGTATGCCTAGGAAGCTACCGCGCATGCGTCAAATTCATTTCGAACATGCGCGGGCTTCCAGGCGGACAGGTAAGTGTACACACACTCACTTTTCTCGTCGAGAAACATGCCGAGGAGAATCTCGACGAGAAAATAGAGAGCAGGTTCTCTATTTTCTCGTCGAGGTTTCTTGTCGGTTTTCTCGACGAGAAACCCGCTAGCAGCGTACACACGACCGATTTTCTCGGCAAGACCTCTCTGCCAGCAAGTTTCTTGCTGGTTCTTGCCGAGAAAATCGGTCGTGTGTACGAGGCCTCACTCCCATGGAACATCTATGCAGTAATTATGATAAAATCAGGGGTCATATATCTGCTATATATTCGATATTGCTGAGCGTATCGACGAAGCTAAACTATAGGGTCCACTGGGAAACCGATTTGCAGGAAACCCTAGATCTGGACGAATGGCATAAGATAGCGGAGACAGCATCTCGTTCGCTCATTAATACTTCAATAATAGAGGCGAATTATAAGGTTCTGCTGAGGTAGTATATGGTGCCAGCCAGATTGGCTACTTTTGTGTCGGGGGCTACCCCGCTATGCTTTAGGGGATGTGGCCAGGTTGGTACCACCTATCAGATTTGGTGGACATGCCCCAAGGTTAGGAGGTTTTGGATTAAGGTTTATAATTTATTTTACTCCCTCACCCAGATAAACCTGACTAAATCAGCTAAGCAAGCATTACTGGGGAGCGGGGTAGTAGAGGCCTCCAAGTTTCGCAGGCGGCTTTTGGCATATATATTCATCTCAGCAAAAATAACCATCGCTAGGAACTGTAGATTGGCTGCCCTACCATTCGAACAGCTTAAAGGTAAATTGTCTTGGTTGATGCTAAACGAACGGTTGACAGCATTGGCCCAAGATAAAATTAAATTATTCCATAAAGTGTGGGACCCATGGCTTCATTACCTTACGAATGATCCCAGGATGCTTGCAGCCTAGCTTTAGTTTTCACTTAGGGGTATTTGGGTGCTGAATCGGGGCTCCTTCCCCCCCTCCCCTTTCCCCCTCCTCAACTATTCTTTTCTCGCTTTGTTTCCTCCCTTCTATTTCTTTACCTCTATTATTCTTTCTGTATGTTTACTTTTGGGGTTGGATCCAGGCCTTAAAGGTTTGAACGACTCACAGTTTTCTTTGGTTTGTACGTTCTTAAAGGACCGTTGTCAGTCTGAACTGATTTGAGAGACGCCCGCACGGTCTGAGGAGTTGAGCCCCCCCGACAAGTAGATGGGGGGACGGCTCTTCTAGGCGGGTGGTTCACTTGATGAGACCTGGGATGTAAAGAGGGGCTTGAGGTTCTGAGGATCAGTGGACTAATGTAGGATATTTAGAGGTGCTGTTGTGTTCCAGCCCATGCTTGAGTTTTTTCTTTAGTGTTTATGAATACTACAACAGAGGCCCCTGGACACCAGTTGAAGTGCTGTATTGAGACTGTACAATGTCAAGTTGAGACTTTTCTATATATATTTTTTTTGTATGGCAATAATAAATAATACAAATTATTGAAACAAAAAGGTAATTGCAAAAGAAGTTGGATGTTCCCAAAGTGCTGTATCAAAGCACATTAATAGAAAGTTATGTGAAAGGGAAAAGTGTAGAAGAAAAAGGTGCACAAGAAGCAGGGATGACCGCAGCCTGGAGAGGTTTGTCAGGAAAAGGCTATTCAAAAGTGTTGGGGACTTTCACAAGGAGTGGACTGAGGCTGGAGTCAGTGCATCAATAGCAACCACACACAGATGGATCCTGGACATGGGCTTCAAATGTAGTATTCCTCTTGTCAAGCCACTCCTGAACAACAAAAAACGTCAGAAGTGTCTTACCTGGGCTAAAGAAAAACAGACCTGTTGGTCTGTTGCTCAGTGGTCCAAAGTTCTCTTTTCTGATGAGAGCAAATTTTGCATCTCATTTGGAAACCAAGGACCCATAGTATGGAGGAAGAATGGAGAGGCACACACTGCAAGATGCTTGAAGTCCAGTGTGAAGTTTCCACAGTCTGTGCTGATCCACTGTGCTTCATTAAGTCCAGGGTCAACGCAACCGTCTACCAGGAGATTTTGGAGCACTTCATGCTTCCTTTCCGCAGACGAGCTCTATGGGGATGCTGACTTCATTTTCCAGCAGGACTTGGCACCTGCCCACACTACCAAAAGCACCAAAACCTGGTTCAATGGGATTACTGTGCTTGATTGGCCAGCAAACTCGCCTGACCTGAACCCCATAGAGAATCTATGGGGCATTGCCAAGAGAAAGATGAGAGACATGAGACCGAACAATGCAGAAGAGCTGAAGGCCGCTATTGAAGCATCCTGGTTTTCCATAACACCTCAGCAGTGCCACAGGCTGATAGCTTCCATGCCACGCCTCATTGAGGCAGTAATTGCTGCAAAAGGGGCTCAAACCAAGTACTGCATGCTTATACTTTTCAGGGGTCCGATATTGTTCCATCTACAATCCTTGTTTTATTGATTGCATGTAATATTCTAATTTTCTGAGATTGTGGATTTGGGGTTTTCATGAGCTGTAAGCCATAATCATCACAATTATGACAAATCACGGCTTAAACTGTCTTGCTTTGCATGTAATGAGTCTATCTCATATATTAGTTTCACCTTTTAAGTTGCATTAGTGAAGTAAATTAACTGTTGCGCGATATTCAAATTTTTTGAGTTTCACCTGTAATGTCTGCTCCTGTAATGGAGACCCATCCCCACCCCTTTCTCTTTCTTGCTCCTCTTTCCTACTCTTACTTTCCTATTTCATTTCTCTCTGTTACCTCTCATTTCAGAGATTGAGCTATCATTTTTTCATAGATGAACACAGATTGTAAACTATGTAGAGATATATTAAAGCAATAAACCGCGCTATCCAGTAACAAATAAATATACAGCAGCACCTGTGATATGTGATAACATATAAAGTATACAAAAGAATAAAAAGGAACAAGTGCGCTAATGTGAATTGACTAATAATCAAAAATTATGAATCCACACATATATTGAATAAATGAAGTCCAACAGTGATAACAATGAATGTGTCCTGTAAAAATGAATATATCCTAAATAAGTCCCATCAAAAATCAGCAATGAAGGGAAGCCGTGAAGAGGTGAACCGCAAAAAGTTTGAAATTCGGTGCATGCACACCCGTGTCCACCACCAACAATCAAGCTGCTTACCAGAGGTAAGAAACAAATAAGCCCATCCGCAATCCCAGGGGGAGATCCAGAGAAATCCAGATAAACTTCGCAGAGTTCCAACGTCGTTGATAGGCAGTGGATACAGCAAAGATTTCCCAAGGAGAGAGAGGAGGCTCAATAGTGCATTACCCAATGTAAAATTTATTTTTAAAAACGGGTTTAAAAACACTTACACAATGTACAATTTAAAGAACATAACAACCGGCCGGTCCGCCGTACCTGTCCCGTAGTGATGACGTCAGCACGCACACCTCCCGACGTACGTTTCGTGTTCCTACACGTCGTCTTGGGGATCAGGTGACGTGCTGACGCATCACAAGATATAGGAAGAAGGAATCCAGGCCTCGCTCTGAGCGGCCAATGGAGCTGCGGCAATTACACCGAACCTCCACACCGCCTACAAGGCCCGGCCCAGAACCAAGCCTCGCTCTAAGCGGCCAATGGAGTCATGGCAGTTATACCAAGCCTCCACGCCGCCCACAAGGCCCGGCCCAGAACCAAAATAAGACCAAGCCTCACTTTGAAGTACAGGCAGCGGTATATAAATGGGCAAATGTAGCCCCAAATATATTCTAAATAAGAGGGTACCACATAAAGACATCTAGGTGATAAAACCCAATGGAAATTAGCCATGTCGTGTAAGTGGACAGGTTTAATGCCTGATATAAAAGAACATCCACATGTCCACCACAGCACGGTATACCATTTGAATCTAAAAATAAAAAAGGTATATTATGAAAAATATATACATATGTGTGTGTCATAATGAAAACACACATATGTATAAATGGTATTGAAAAAGATTGAGAAGAAAAGATATAAATCTTTTTTTATAATGAGGAAAGAAACCTTTGTAAAATATCATGTATGATGGAGGTCAAAAAAAGACAAAAAAATATACCTCCACCAAACCTGATAATAAAGGAGAAGAGGGGGGGGGGTGTTATTCTGGCACGTAAGGGCCCAATAGGGGTCCATATTGTGACAAAATTACACACATATAAATGTATATTGGCAGACAGTTCAAATCAACAAGATGCCAGACCTCACATAGCTCTCAGATATATGGACATAGCCCCCACTCGCACCAAACTAAGAGTTATCGATGAAAGCGTTGAGGTCTACCTCAACGTTCATCCCAAACGGTACATAACTCTTCAGTTTGTGGATCCAGGACATCTCTAGTCTAGAAATACTTCTAATCATAGAGTCTCATCTCCATCTGGTAGAATATTTATCAATCCCCAGAAAGATCGTATTAGTGGGGTCTTTATCATGGATCTCTAAATAGTGCCGGGATACTGGGTGTTTTGGGAAACCTGTGAGGATATTTGTGATATGTTCATTCAATCTAACACGGAGAGGTCGCTTGGTCCTGCCCACATATTGAAGCCCACATGGGCATTGCAGGAGATATACGACCCTCTCCGTGGAGCAAGTAATGAAAGGCAATATTTTATGCTCAACATTAGTTACGGTGGATTTAAACGTATTGGTACGCCTATGGGTACATCCACTCAACGAACATCCTCTGCACCTCCTACACTGATAGAAGCCTACCAACTGATCAAGAAAGGTCTTATGCACAGACGGAGGATCTAGTATATTAGGTGCCACTCTCCCACGTATGGAGGGTGCACCTTTGTATACGACCTGAGGATGAACAGGTAATACTTCATGTAAAACAGGATCATTGGTAAGTATATGCCAATGTTTTATAATCAACTGTTTAATGCCCCTATATTGGGCTGAATAGGTGGTAACAAATGGGATGGATGGTACTCTTGATTGAGACCTAGGCTTCTCAGCCAATAGGTCTTTCCTATCCAACAATGCCACTTTGTTTAAGGTATGAGTAAGTGAGTCATTGGAATACCCTTTTTCCACAAATCGACCAATCAAAATCTGAGCCTGTGTTAGGAATTCCTTATGGTCTGTACAGTTCCGTTTCAGCCTAATGAATTGGCTTTTCGGTACGGATTTAAGCCATGATGGATGATGGCAGCTATTGATAGGTATATATGAATTTCTACCAGTATTTTTAAAGAAGGTGGAGGTAGTGAAGGAGCCATCCTTAATACATATCTTTAAATCCAAAAAATCAATCTCCTCCTGGCTTGCCTCAAAATTCAAAACAATACCCCTAGTGTTGTTGTTGAGGTGCTCCATATAGACATCCAAATCTTGGCGCTCTCCATCCTACAGGAGGAGGACATCATCAATGTACCTCGCCCACAACATAAGTTGGGGCGGGCGTTGGACATAGACGACGTCCTCCTCCCATAGGGCCATGAAGAGGTTGGCCAGGCTGGGGGCATACTTTGCCCACATAGCCACACCCCTATCCTGCCTGTAGAATTGGTTGTTGAACCAGAAATAACTCCTAGAAGCAGCAAATGTTAATAATTCAAGAATATATGAAATCTGTTCATCAAACAATCCAGAGTCACGCCTCAAGTAGTATTCTACTGCAAATAAACCCAGATTGTGGGGAATAATGGTATATAAGGACGTGACGTCCGCCGTTACCAACCACATATTGTTTTTGGGGGTAATTCCAGTCATGATATTAATAACCTGGCGTGAGTCCTTAAGATGCGAGGGCATCATCGAAACTAACGGTTGTAAAAAGCCATCAATGTAACGTCCTACCCGGGACGTGATGGAATCGATGCCACTAATGATAGGCCGTCCCGGGGGGTGGGTGGCATCTTTGTGTATCTTGGGAAGATAATAGAGAACAGGTGTATGTGGCGCCCTAGGCACCAAATACTCACTCTCCTTTCTATTCAATATCCCAAGATCAAGACCTCTTTGGACCAATACTGATAGCTCTCTGGTGTAAAGGGCCTTTGGGTCAGAGGGTAAGGGAGTGTATGTGTCCCGGACGTTGACAATCCAGAACATCTCAGAGAGGTAATCAGCCTTGTCTAAGATGATGATACCCCCCCCCCCCCTTTGTCCGCAGGCCTAATGACAAGATCTCTATTTTTGCAAAGAGAATCAAGGCCTTCAGTGAGAGTCCTATCGGAGTGTACTTTTTTAAGTGGCAACTGGTCCAAATCCCTAAGAACCACATCCCTAAATACTTTAAGAGGAGGAGCCAATGCTCCGAGAGGGTTGAACAGAGAAGCATTGGATAGTCCCGAGTGGGTAAACCCAGGTGTCAAGTCATTATTTGTCCCAATGGGATTACATAAAAAATGGCGTTTAATGCTGACTCTCCTGATAAATCGATGAATAACCATATAGGTCTGGAATTTATTCAGCCTACATGGGGGGACATATTTAAGACCCTTATCGAGTACAATCTGTTCTGCATCAGTTAGAATGACAGAACTTAAATTAAAAATTCCTGAGCCCCTTATGATTTTTGTCTTTTTGTTTCTAGCCCTAACCCCCCCTCTAGTTCCTCTCGTGCGTCGCACGACCTTTTTGTGCCTTGGCCCAATTTGTGAAAACCCCAATTATGTCCCTCCTGTCCAGATGGACCGGGGTTGTCACAGATCTCATGATGAGTGGCACCAGAGTGCTGTATCTGACTCTGGTAATCATTCCCATGGCCGGATAGGGGGCCATATCGGTCACTAAGGGGAAAAAAATTGTTCGATACATCCACATTATATTCGTAATCATCCCTGTATGTGGACGGACCTGGGGGTTGGAAATGGTAGGATGTAGCACCCTCTTTTTCCAAATGGCCCAAACCGTAACTTAAATGGGGACCTTGATAATACCCCTGAGCCCATCCCTGATTGGGATTTTGTGGGTACGGTGGTGCATTCCTATATGCATTCCCCTGATTGGGTATATAGGGTGGCCGAGGCTGATTAAATCCTGTAGGGCCATGGCCATAACCACGCCCCTGTTGGCCCTGAGATTGGCCCTGGGGTCCTGGTCTACGAAAGGGACGTGGAGGTTTGGGAGCCTGTGAGGGTAATCCCCTACCCCCCCACCCTGTCTGGAGGGTGACTGGTATGAACCCCGCCTCCCCTTTTGTGGGGCGTGTGTGCGACCCCCTGTTAAATATTTATTGGCAAGTTGAGGGTTAGGAACAGATGGACCAATGTTCCCACTGTTCACAGTAGCCTGAGTAATAACCTCCATCTCTTGACTTATAGGGGCAGGCTGTTCGGCTAAAAGTTTATTTTGCCAATCAAATACGATGCTATTCTGATAGTCAACCAAATCCCGATTGTACTTTTTCTTTTTTTTGAATTTCTGTTCCCTCTCCTCTTTCTCTAATATTTTTAAAAGTGGTAATGACCTCTCCTTATATTCATTGGTCCCGTTAAATGGGGTGAGTTGTTCCTTTAGGACCTTAATCTCCTCATCCAACCGGGCCAATTTGATGTTTTTCCTCTCAATGAGAAACTGGAGGAAATTGATCCCAGATATATTGAAATACCTGAACCATTCCTCTAATTGTGTTTCTCCTTTCTGTGGACTTACTTCCCACCTGAGACTGCGTGGAACCATCTTGTTTTTAACATATGTTTCCAAATAGGCGATATCCCATTGGGTGTGCGTCTCTGAAATCATGAGATTCTTAAGACGCATAAACATGCCCCCAAGGTCGCCTCCCTCATTAGAAAAAGCCTCAAACACACCCTCGGTGTTAACCACTCTAGTGGCTCTAAACTCAAAAATATCCATCACCCCTGGATGTGGGACGGATTATTTAGAGGATAGAGTTTGTGATAATATAAATTGTAAACAAATTCTATATAATACAAAATGAACTGTATGAGCAAGCTGCAGTGCAAATATCAAAAAATACAATGGTGTAAAAAATTAAAGCAATAAACCGCGCTAGCCAGTAACATAAATAAATATACAGCAGCACCTGTGATATGTGATAACATATAAAGTATACAAAAAAATAAAAAGGAACAAGTGCGCTAATGTGAATTGACTAATAATCCAAAATTATGAATCCACACATATATTGAATAAATGAAGTCCAACAGTGATAACAATGAATGTGTCCTGTAAAAATGAATATATCCTAAATAAGTCCCATCAAAAATCAGCAATGAAGGGAAGCCGTGAAGAGGTGAACCGCAAAAAGTTTGAAATTCGGTGCATGCACACCCGTGTCCACCACCAACAATCAAGCTGCTTACCAGAGGTAAGAAACAAATAAGCCCATCCGCAATCCCAGGGGGAGATCCAGAGAAATCCAGATAAACTTCGCAGAGTTCCAACGTCACTTGATAGGCAGTGGATACAGCAAAGATTTCCCAAGGAGAGAGAGGAGGCTCAATATTGCATTACCCAATGTAAAATTTATTTTTAAAAACGGGTTTAAAAACACTTACACAATGTACAATTTAAAGAACATAACAACCGGCCGGTCCGCCGTACCTGTCCCGTAGTGATGACGTCAGCACGCACACCTCCCGACGTACGTTTCGTGTTCCTACACGTCGTCTTGGGGATCAGGTGACGTGCTGACGCATCACAAGATATAGGAAGAAGGAATCCAGGCCTCGCTCTGAGCGGCCAATGGAGCTGCGGCAATTACACCGAACCTCCACACCGCCTACAAGACCCGGCCCAGAACCAAGCCTCGCTCTAAGCGGCCAATGGAGTCATGGCAGTTATACCAAGCCTCCACGCCGCCCACAAGGCCCGGCCCAGCCCGGCCCGGTCCTCTCTCTCCTTGGGAAATCTTTGCTGTATCCACTGCCTATCAAGTGACGTTGGAACTCTGCGAAGTTTATCTGGATTTCTCTGGATCTCCCCCTCGGATTGCGGATGGGCTTATTTGTTTCTTACCTCTGGTAAGCAGCTTGATTGTTGGTGGTGGACACGGGTGTGCATGCACCGAATTTCAAACTTTTTGCGGTTCACCTCTTCACGGCTTCCCTTCATTGCTGATTTTTGATGGGACTTATTTAGGATATATTTATTTTTACAGGACACATTCATTGTTATCACTGTTGGACTTCATTTATTCAATATATGTGTGGATTCATAATTTTGGATTATTAGTCAATTCACATTAGCGCACTTGTTCCTTTTTATTCTTTTGTATACTTTATATGTTATCACATATCACAGGTGCTGCTGTATATTTATTTATGTTACTGGCTAGCGCGGTTTATTGCTTTAATTTTTTACACCATTGTATTTTTTGATATTTGCACTGCAGCTTGCTCATACAGTTCATTTTGTATTATATAGAATTTGTTTACAATTTATATTATCACAAACTCTATCCTCTAAATAATCCGTCCCACATCCAGGGGTGATGGATATTTTTGAGTTTAGAGCCACTAGAGTGGTTAACACCGAGGGTGTGTTTGAGGCTTTTTCTAATGAGGGAGGCGACCTTGGGGGCATGTTTATGCGTCTTAAGAATCTCATGATTTCAGAGACGCACACCCAATGGGATATCGCCTATTTGGAAACATATGTTAAAAACAAGATGGTTCCACGCAGTCTCAGGTGGGAAGTAAGTCCACAGAAAGGAGAAACACAATTAGAGGAATGGTTCAGGTATTTCAATACAGCTGGGATCAATTTCCTCCAGTTTCTCATTGAGAGGAAAAACATCAAATTGGCCCGGTTGGATGAGGAGATTAAGGTCCTAAAGGAACAACTCACCCCATTTAACGGGACCAATGAATATAAGGAGAGGTCATTACCACTTTTAAAAATATTAGAGAAAGAGGAGAGGGAACAGAAATTCAAAAAAAAGAAAAAGTACAATCGGGATCTGGTTGACTATCAGAATAGCATCGTATTTGATTGGCAAAAGAAACTTTTAGCCGAACAGCCTGCCCCTATAAGTCAAGAGATGGAGGTTATTACTCAGGCTACTGTGAACAGTGGGAACATTGGTCCATCTGTTCCTAACCCTCAACTTGCCAATAAATATTTAACAGGGGGTCGCACACAAGCCCCACAAAAGGGGAGGCGGGGTTCATACCAGTCACCCTCCAGACAGGGTGGGGGGGGTAGGGGATTACCCTCACAGGCTCCCAAACCTCCACGTCCCTTTCGTAGACCAGGACCCCAGGGCCAATCTCAGGGCCAACGGGGGCGTGGTTAGGGCCATGGCCCTACAGGATTTAATCAGCCTCGGCCACCCTATATACCCAATCAGGGGAATGCATATAGGAATGCACCACTGTACCCACAAAATCCCAATCAGGGATGGGCTCAGGGGTATTATCAAGGTCCCCATTTAAGTTACGGTTTGGGCCATTTGGAAAAAGAGGGTGCTACATCCTACCATTTACAACCCCCAGGTCCGTCCACATACAGGGATGATTACGAATACAATGTGGATGTATCGAACAATTTTTTTCCCCTTAGTGACCGATATGGCCCCCTATCCGACCATGGGAATGATTACCAGAGTCAGATACAGCACTCTGGTGCCACTCATCATGAGATCTGTGACAACCCCGGGCCATCTGGACAGGAGGGACATAATTGGAGTTTTCACAAATTGGGCCAAGGCACAAAAAGGTCGTGCGACGCACGAGAGGAACTAGAGGGGGGGTTAGGTCTAGAAACAAAAAGACAAAAATCATAAGGGGCTCAGGAATTTTTAATTTAAGTTACATAGTTACATAGTTACATAGTTACATAGTTAGTCAGGTTGAAAAAAGACACAAGTCCATCCAGTTCAACCGTAAAAAATAAATAAAAAAATAAATAAAAATAAACATATATCGTACAATCCCATATACCCAATTCTATACCCACAGTTGATCCAGAGGAAGGCAAAAAAGTTCTGTCATTCTAACTGATGCAGAACAGATTGTACTCGATAAGGGTCTTAAATATGTCCCCCCATGTAGGCTGAATAAATTCCAGACCTATATGGATGTTCATCGATTTATCAGGAGAGTCAGCATTAAACGCCATTTTTTATGTAATCCCATTGGGACAAATAATGACTTGACACCTGGGTTTACCCACTCGGGACTATCCAATGCTTCTCTGTTCAACCCTCCCGGAGCATTGGCTCCTCCTCTTAAAGTATTTAAGGAAGTGGTTCTTAGGGATTTGGACCAGTTGCCACTTAAAAAAGTACACTCCGATAGGACTCTCACTGAAGGCCTTGATTCTCTTTGCAAAAATAGAGATCTTGTCATTAGGCCTGCGGACAAAGGGGGGGGGGGTATCATCATCTTAGACAAGGCTGATTACCTCTCTGAGATGTTCCGGATTGTCAACGATCGGGACACATACACTCCCTTACCCTCTGACCCAAAGGCCCTTTACACCAGAGAGCTATCAGTATTGGTCCAAAGAGGTCTTGATCTTGGGATATTGAATAGAAAGGAGAGTGAGTATTTGGTGCCTAGGGCGCCATGTACACCTGTTCTCTATTATCTTCCCAAGATACACAAAGATGCCACCCACCCCCCGGGACGGCCTATCATTAGTGGCATCGATTCCATCACGTCCCGGGTAGGACGTTACATTGATGGCTTTTTACAACCGTTAGTTTCGATGATGCCCTCGCACCTTAAGGACTCACGCCAGGTTATTAATATCATGACTGAAATTACCCCCAAAAACAATATGTGGTTGGTAACGGCGGACGTCACGTCCTTATATACCATTATTCCCCACAATTTGGGTTTATTTGCAGTAGAATACTACTTGAGGCGTGACTCTGGATTGTTTGATGAACAGATTTCATATATTCTTGAATTATTAACATTTGCTGCTTCTAGGAGTTATTTCTGGTTCAACAACCAATTCTACAGGCAGGATAGGGGTGTGGCTATGGGGGCAAAGTATGCCCCCAGCCTGGCCAACCTCTTCATGGCCCTATGGGAGGAGGACGTCGTCTATGTCCAACGCCCGCCCCAACTTATGTTGTGGGCGAGGTACATTGATGACGTCCTCCTCCTGTGGGATGGAGAGCGCCAAGATTTGGATGTCTATATGGAGCACCTCAACAACAACACTAGGGGTATTGTTTTGAATTTTGAGGCAAGCCAGGAGGAGATTCATTTTTTGGATTTGAAGATATGTATTAAGGATGGCTCCTTCACTACCTCCACCTTCTTTAAAAATACTGATAGAAATTGGCCCTTACGTGCCAGAATAACACCCCCCCCCTCTTCTCCTTTATTATCAGGTTTGGTGGAGGTATATTTTTTGGTCTTTTTTTGACCTCCATCATACATGATATTTTACAAAGGCTTCCTTCCTCATTGAGAAGAAAAGATATAAATCTTTTTTATAATCTTTTTCAATACCATTTATACATACGTGTGTTTTCATTATGACACACACACATGTATATATTTTTCATAATATACCTTTTTTATTTTTAGATTCAAATGGTATACCGTGCTGTGGTGGACATGTGGATGTTCTTTTATATCAGGCATTAAACCTGTCCACTTACACGACATGGCTAATTTCCATTGGGTTTTATCACCTAGATGTCATTTTATGTGGTACCCTCTTATTTAGAATATATTTGGGGCTACATTTGCCCATTTATATACCGCTGCCTGTACTTCAAAGTGAGGCTTGGTCTTATTTTGGTTCTGGGCCGGGCCTTGTGGGCGGCGTGGAGGCTTGGTATAACTGCCATGACTCCATTGGCCGCTTAGAGCGAGGCTTGGTTCTGGGCCGGGCCTTGTAGGCGGTGTGGAGGTTCGGTGTAATTGCCGCAGCTCCATTGGCCGCTCAGAGCGAGGCCTGGATTCCTTCTTCCTATATCTTGTGATGCGTCAGCACGTCACCTGATCCCCAAGACGACGTGTAGGCACACGAAACGTACGTCGGGAGGTGTGCGTGCTGACGTCATCACTACGGGACAGGTACGGCGGACCGGCCGGTTGTTATGTTCTTTAAATTGTACATTGTGTAAGTGTTTTTAAACCCGTTTTTAATAATAAATTTTACATTGGGTAATGCACTATTGAGCCTCCTCTCTCTCCTTGGGAAATCTTTGCTGTATCCACTGCCTATCAAGTGACGTTGGAACTCTGTGAAGTTTATCTGGATTTCTCTGGATCTCCCCCTGGGATTGCGGATGGGCTTATTTGTTTCTTACCTCTGGTAAGCAGCTTGATTGTTGGTGGTGGACACGGGTGTGCATGCACCGAATTTCAAACTTTTTGCGGTTCACCTCTTCACGGCTTCCTTTCATTGCTGATTTTTGATGGGACTTATTTAGGATATATTCATTTTTATAGGACACATTCATTGTTATCACTGTTGGACTTCATTTATTCAATATATGTGTGGATTCATAATTTTTGATTATTAGTCAATTCACATTAGCGCACTTGTTCCTTTTTATTCTTATGTAGAGATATATACTTTGCCTAAATGTTTTTTTTTTTTACTGAAATAGCTCTGCAATTATTTCTTTCGTAACTTTAAACTCAACAACCATTTGTCTGTACCATCTTGCATATTCACTTTTTAAAGAAAATTTATTAAATAAAAAAAGTAATTCAGGGACAGGCAGTTCCAGGGCAGGCAAGAGACAGTAGGGGTAATCAAGGGACAGTCAGAGGTCAGGAAAGACAGAAAACTGGCAGCAGACAACACAGTAATCCAGGGACAGGCTAGTTAGAGTCTGAATCAATGATTAGAGTAACAGAGTGTAGAGCTAGTGTTGACAGAACTATTACTAACCCAAAGCTATTTAAATAAAGTGCCAGAGTGCTTCCAAGCTGAAGACACTAGGCAGACGGAGCCGACCAGCTGCCTAGCAATGAGAATGCAGACTGAGGGGGGTACTGCTATTAAGGAACCCCTGGCAAAGCACCTTTGTCCCTACGTTGATGAGAAAGAAGGCATCTTCCCTGCATCCCTGGACCAATGAATGTGGGGGTCTGTAGGGGAACATATCAGGATCTGGAAGCCCCCTTTAAAATACAAGGTAGATATTCGTAAGCACACCACAGATCTTCAGAATAAGCCCAAATGTGATATTATCTTTCTTTAATAAAAAACAAACAAACATAGAAGTGCAACGTTTCAGAGCCACGCAGGACCCCTTTGTCAGGCATGTGATCATCACATGCCTGATAAAAGTGTCCTGTGTGGCTCTGAAACGTTGCACTTCTAAGTTTGTGATGTGATCTTTCTTCAATAAAAACTTTTGGACTTATTATGAGGATCCGTGTTGTGCTGGCGAATATATACACTGTGTCCTGCATGGTCCAGTACCCAGCTGGTGGTTGCTGCAGCACCCGGTGCTTTTAAGAGCCCATTCCATTGGTCCAACTATGTAAATGAGTAAGATACATAATCCCCCTAGTTATGTGTAGCGGGGTTCCTTTAAATGCTCTCGAACTACTGTTCCCAGAACCCCACTGGTTCCCAGGATGTTCTGCTTCTGCCCCAGAGACTCATGGGTGGGGATATATAAGGAAGGGGCGAGGCCTGGCTCGGCCTCTTTGGACACGGTACGGCAGAGACTGATACACCTGTGCGGACCTGTGCTGGGTAAGGCCTGAAGCCTGGGGCCTTCCGCAGCCGACCAAAGAGCCTTCCACCCCACTGCGAGCCTGGGTGGCATCCGACATCTCTACTTACAGCCTGGATGGGATCGGGGACCCGATCGCAGCAACCGCTGTGGGCGAGTGAAGTCACAACCGGTGGAAGTTCCGGACGGAGATCGTGTCCGGCGGGTGAGCGAGCGTAAGCTCATTCCCTAACCTGTTTGCTAGTACTGTGCCTATAAACTGCCGAGGCCTACTACCTCATGTTAAAAACTCTCACTGGAGATTCACAGCAGGACTGATCCAGAGGATCTCCAGTGAAGTGTTGTCAGTTATCAACTTTCCCTTTTCCTGGATTACAATTGTTGTTTATTCTTAAGTGCACCACCTCTACAGATGCCGGTGAAGAATCCATCATTCATACAGGACTGAGTTCTAGAGTTAGGAATCAGGCCTGAGTCATTAGGGACCTAGTTTAGTTATTGCGCCACAGGGCGCCTAGTTAACAGTCGCCCCACGTGGCGTCTCCTTATCCACCTCCCCCCTTTCTCCATGGTGTAGTGTGAGTGATATTTTAATATTGCAGGGCTCTGTGAATATTCTAATGGTCAAGTTGTTATCACTGTTCATCCCCTTTGCATAGCTGAAAGTAAAAAATCTGTTATTCCTTTATAACTACTCCGTGTCTGAGTCTCTCATAAAGTATAAGTATTAAATGTGTATACCCCTAAACTAACTGTGCCAGAAAGGGTCGAGTAGATTGCCGGGGGTTGGCGGAGCTGTACTCAGGGCCCAGACCAAATCTGCGGCCCTCTTAGTTGAGGGTAACGCTACACGTGGGGGCTCGTCCGGGATCCTGATAGAGCAGAAAACCCGCCAAGAGGTACCGGCATGGACCCGAAAGACATCAGAACGTGGTGTGGAGTAGCTAAGACAGATTCAAGTCAGTCAGTGGTCATTAACATGCCCGGTCAGGAATGGTCGACCGAGACGGTGGAAGGATTAATGAAGTCAGTGACCCCAGATGGTACACCGTGGGTGATGGGAACAAAGTTAGATGCAGACACCTCACACCAGTATGCACTAGTGGAGTATTCAGATGGGAAGCCAGAAGTTTGCAAGCGCAAATATACGCAGATGTCGGATAACAGATCTTATAGTCTGGCGCATGCTATTAAGAAGGAGCCACCCCTAACGGGACCACCGCGGACTGCAGCCCGTACCTCACCAGAGAGGAGAGATGGAGCGACACCTCTGGTGACGCCTGCACCTGCCACGGCCATATCACCCGAACTGATAAAGGCGCTAGGGGACCTACTAACAAACTGTCAGAAGGCAAGCACGGTGCACGTAGAGACTAGCTACCGGAGACTAAAAGCATTCTCGGGGAAGCTCCCCATCCCTGTGGGGAGGAAGATTTTGACACTTGGGTGGAACAGGCATTGCAGGCAGTTGAAGCATGGGAGGTGCCTGAGGCACAGAAGAGACAGCGAGTCTTAGAAAGTCTGAAAGGTGCCGCGGCAGAAGCGGTGAAGAGCTTCCGGTTTGGAAATGAAAACTGTACAGCTCAAGATTGCCTGGCCATGCTGCAGGAAGAGTTTGGTCAGCTGGAGAAGGTGTCAGAGATGATCTATCAATTTGAACACACTCTCCAGCAGCCGAATGAGAAACTGTCAGAATATGTTAGAAGGCTGAACAGGCAGTTATGCAAGATTGTACTGAAGAAGGGAATGCTGCCCAAAGATGCAGATGAAGCACGCATGAAGCAGATCATGAGGGGAGCGCGGCGCTCAGACCCGGTCTGGCTGCACCTGAAAACCTCAGGAGGAGGAATGTCACTAACCTACTCTGATCTAATAAAAATTATTAGGGACGAAGAGGCGCTGCAGGAAGATCAGCAGGTGGCCAAGGCGAATGTCACACCTGTACCAGTGTTGGTCCATTCGGTCAAGAGCCCGGAAAGAGATGCGGAGGTTGACACTTTGAAATCGCAAATGGCCCAAGTGTTGGAGATGCTGACCTCTTTGATGGAGAAAGATCAGAGAAGACCAGAGAAACCAAGCCCAAGAAAGGAGTTGTTCCCGAACACCTCAGCACCGGCCTCCCTACAGGACCGAGAAGAGGTGATTTGCTATAACTGCGGAGGGAGTGGCCACTTTGCTAACGTATGCTCCAGCCCAAAGAAGAAGAGAACAGATAATTGCAAGCCGGCGGGAAATTCCAAAGGGCCCCGGTGAAGGAGTCAACCGGGTGCCCATCATCTTCAGTGCGCTCCAAACTAAAAAAAAAAGGCCAAGAATGGAGGAGACAAAACTCCTAGGATGAGGTATAGTACCCCCCCACCAAGATGTACCCCAGAGGGAGGGGGCAAGACCCCTCAGTGGAAATACGGCACCCCAAAGAAGGAACATCCACCTAAGAGGAACAATAACATCCCTCAGCGGGTTTGTGCCCCCATTGAGAGGGAGAAAGTCAATGCATGCCAGGCTCAGGAAAAATTAAAGTCCAAAAGGAGCAGGGCAAGGAAAAGCCCAAAAAAGAAGGTGACCCCAGTCCGGCCATACCCAAAGGAACTGGTGGGCCCGTCTCCTACTGTGCCCATTCAAGTGGAAGGAGTCTATACTAAAGCTCTTTTGGACACCGGAGCACAGGTGACTTTACTATACCGGGACTTCTATGATAGGCACTTGAGTCATCTGCCTATCCAGAAGATAGAAGAGCTGGAGATATGGGGACTTGGAACCCAGAGTTTCCCTTACGATGGGTACCTGCCCATAAAGATGACTTTCGACCCATCCGTGGCTGGGAAGGCTGAAGTGTTTGACACCCTGGCAGTTGTGTGTCCTCGGCCGCCTGGAGCCAGCAAGATTTCCCTGATCATTGGGACAAACACGGATCTAGTCAGGAGACTCCTGACCCCTCTAGTGAAAGAGAGAAACCATTCAGCCACCAAAATCCATCCCATGCTAAAGACGGCCTACCAACGACTGGTCTTAGAGCAGAAGACCCCGGGAGAGGGGATAGGGAAGGTGTGGAGACTTGGCAGAGAAGGAGTAGTGCTACAGCCCGGAGAAGTAACCTGTCTTAGGGCCACTGTGAAGCTTACGTGGGAACAACCTGGCCCCTTCGTCATGCTGGAATCCGACCCAAGGGAAGAGTCCTCAGGCCTGGAAGTGATACCAGAAGTGATTCCGTTCAAGGCCCTGAAGAAGGCCCATGGCAGAGTTCCGGTGAGTGTTAGGAACACTACGGGAGGGCCCATGGAGATTCCTGCCAGAGTGTTGCTGGGTCAGGTGAGCCCTGCTGCCCCAGTCACTTGGTCCAAAGTCAAAGGGACAGGTGACAGAGGAGATGTTTGGGAGAAGCTGTCAGTGGAAAACCCGAACCTACCCAGGGCTTGGAAAGAAAGAGCCAAGGCCCAGCTGACCAGGTGGGAGAAGATCTTTTCCGAAGATGAATTCGATGTGGGGTGTGCAAGAAGTGCCCCCCATCGGATCCGCCTCCAAGAAGATAAGCCCTTCCGAGAGAGGGTCAGGCGGGTCCCCCTGGCAGATCTGGAGGATCTGAGGGAACAACTTGTAGAACTAAAGAAGACTGGTGTGATCCGGGAGTCTAGAAGCCCCTATGCCTCCCCAATCGTGGTGGTCAGAAAGAAGAATGGATCGTTGAGGCTTTGTAGCGATTACAGGACTCTCAACAGGAGAACCATCCCTGACCAATACACCACGCCAAGGATAGAAGATGCCTTACAAAGTTTGTCTGGACCCAAATGGTTCAGTGTGATGGACCTCAAGAGTGGGTACTATCAAATCCCTATGCACCCAGACGACAGGGAGAAGACAGCCTTCATAACCCCGGTGGGATTCTTCGAATTCAATAGGATGCCTCAGGGTCTATCTGGAGCTCCTGCTACCTTTCAACGCCTTATGGAGAAGACTGTTGGAGACATGAATCTTATAGAAGTCCTTGTGTACTTGGACGATGTCATTGTCTTCGGGAGAACCTTGGAAGAACATGAAGCCAGGCTGGAGAAAGTATTGAGAAGACTCAGTGAAGAGGGACTTAAGCTTTCCCCCGAGAAGTGTCGGTTCTACCAGTCTTCTGTGAACTATCTGGGGCACATAGTGTCTGAAGAAGGGGTGGCCACAGATCCTGAGAAGTTGGAAGCAGTCACTTCCTGGCCACGACCCACCACAGTAACAGAGCTCAGATCCTTCCTGGGGTTCTGCTCCTATTATAGGAGGTTTCTGGAGGGGTTTGCTCGGATTGCCCGCCCGTTGAATGAATTGCTAAAGGCAGAAGGGGAAGAGGATGACTCAGGGCCCAGGAGGCCTGGTGAGTCAGTTCAAGATCAGTGGAACCCAAGGTGTGAAGAGGCCTTTCAGGCCCTGAAGAGGAGCTTAACCACTGCCCCAGTCCTGGCCTACGCCGACCCTACCAGACCTTATGAATTACATGTGGATGCCAGCCATGAGGGTCTAGGCGGTGTGCTTTACCAAGAACATGAAGGACAACTGCGACCAGTGGCCTATGTGAGCAGGAGCCTGACCCCCTCAGAAAAGAATTACCCCACTCATAAGCTGGAATTCCTGGCCCTCAAATGGGCGGTAGTAGACAAGCTAAAAGACTACCTGTATGGGGCAGAGTTTACTGTGAAGACAGACAACAACCCCCTGACCTACTTCTTCACCACTGCAAAACTAGATGCCACTGGACACAGGTGGTTGGCCGCATTGTCTGGATTCAACTTCAGTCTGAAGTACAGACCAGGAGCTGGAAATAGGGATGCAGATGCCCTGTCCCGGAGGTCTCATGCCACGACAAATGACTGGGAAGATTGGACCCAAGTGGCACCAGACGGGGTGCGGGCCCTTTGTCAAGGGGCTGCATTCCAAGCCAGAGGAGGCTCCAGAGCAGAAGAAATAGGGGTTACCATGGTAGGAGTCCCCAAACACTATTGTGGAGTAACTCAACTGGAGGAAGACAACCTACCGAGACTGTCCAAGAAGGAGTTGAGGCATGACCAATTGGAAGACCCCATGGGGAGATTGGTCCTCGAAGCCCTGGAGAATCAGGATCCCAACAAACTCCTACATCACCCCTCAAAGGAGGCTCGACTGTTGAGGAAGGAATTGGACAGGCTGCAGGTACATCAGGGAGTGGTCTACCGAAGGGGCCCCTCTGATGACTCAGAAGATAAGTGGCAGTTATTCCTTCCAGAGAAGCACCGAGAGACTGTACTAATTGCCCTGCATGACCACCATGGTCACCTAGGGGCAGAAAGGACCTTCCAGCTTGTTAGAAATCGGTTCTATTGGCCCTGCATGAGGGCAGAAGTAGAGGAGTATTGCCATTCCTGTGCACGATGCATTCAGAGAAAGACCCTACCCCATCAAGCTGCCCCAATGGGCCACTTACAGAGTCAGGGCCCAATGGATCTGGTATGCATTGACTTTCTCTGCCTCGAACCCGACCTGAGTGGATTGGGGAATGTTCTGGTAATAACCGACCATTTCACCCGCTATGCTCAAGCTTTCCCAACCAAAGACCAGAAGGCATCCACCGTGGCCAAGATACTTATGGAGAAGTATTTTGTCCATTACGGACTACCACAGAGACTCCACTCAGATCAAGGAAGGGACTTTGAGAGTCGGTTGATCCGAAGACTTTTGGATTCATTGGGAATAAAGAAGACCAGAACCACGCCTTACCACCCACAAGGAGATGCTCAGCCGGAGAGATTTAACTGGACCCTGCTCAACATGTTGGGAACCTTAGAAACAGAGAAGAAGCAACACTGGAGTCAACACATATCAGCCCTAGTGCATGCCTATAACTGTACCACAAGTGACGCCACTGGCTACTCCCCTTATCGACTTATGTTTGGGAGAGAAGCAAGGCTACCCGTGGACCTGGCCTTTGGCACTTCTTTAGACAATACTTCAGCTACATCCCACAAGGGATACGTGGACAGACTTAGACGTAGCTTACAGTTGGCCTATGAACAAGCCCAGGCGGCTTCGGATCAAAGGGGAGCCCGCAACAAGAGAAATTTCGATCTGAAGGTTCGAGTGCAAGATCTGCAGCCCGGGGACCGAGTACTGCTACGCAATCTGGGGGTCCCTGGAAAACACAAGCTTGCCGACAGATGGAGATCTGAACCCTATGTCGTCTGTAGGAAGTTGCCTGGTTTGCCTGTCTACAAACTAAAGCCAGAAGGAAAGGTGGGTCCACTGAAGACGTGGCATCGAAACCACCTGCTCCCACTTGCTGAGGCAGTCAGAATACCTCCCGTGAGAGACTCCCCTGAACCGGCCTCTATTCTGGATACTCCTAGGCCGAGCACTCAGTCCCAGACTTCTAGAGTTGAAGATGGGGAGGCTTCCCAATTGAGTACAGATGAAGGTGGAGAACTGGACTGGCTGTGGCCTCCCTCGACTCTGGGAACGTCCGCCATAGATCTCCCAAATGGAGGGGATACCCCAGATGCAACGCTGAATCCGGAGGCTACTGAATTCATACCCTTCAGTCCCTCAGCTGATTACTGGGAAGATGTTCCTGACACTTGCGCAGAGGAGGACCCTAGAGATTTCATACGTCAGTTGACTTCTGAATCAGAGGTTCCAGAACCAGCAATGTTACCTGAACTTACTCCTGAAGAAGAGCCTGTGGTGCCAGAGTCAGAAGCACCAAGAGAGCAGAGGGCTCGCAGAGTCATCAGGCCTCCCAAGAAACTAACTTACCCCCAAATGGGGACGAGCTCAGAGGACTCTGTTGTAACGGCTAGGAGAAGTGTTGAACAACCTGATCCTTCCACTGTCCATTTGGTGGAGGGCAACCCCAGCTCACTCTCTGGCACAGTTAGGCAGGCCACTCATGGTAGTGTGACCTGTGGGCAAGAGAGTTCCATCCCAAAGTTTTGGTGGGAATTCCCTATGCCAACATCATGCTCGACATTGTCCAAAATGGTAAACAGTATTTGTTGAAGTTTATCTTTGGGGACCAAAGAGTTTAAGTGGGGGGAGTGTGTAGCGGGGTTCCTTTAAATGCTCTTGAACTACTGTTCCCAGAACCCCACTGGTTCCCAGGATGTTTTGCTTCTGCCCCAGAGACTCATGGGTGGGGATATATGAGGAAGGGGCGAGGCCTGGCTCGGCCTCTTTGGACACGGGACGGCAGAGACTGATACACCTGTGCGGACCTGTGCTGGGTAAGGCCTGAAGCCTGGGGCCTTCCGCAGCCGACCAAAGAGCCTTCCACCCCACTGCGAGCCTGGGTGGCATCCAACATCTCTACTTACAGCCTGGATGGGATCGGGGACCCGATCGCAGCAACCGCTGTGGGCGAGTGAAGTCACAACCGGTGGAAGTTCCGGACGGAGATCGTGTCCGGCGGGTGAGCGAGCGTAAGCTCATTCCCTAACCTGTTTGCTAGTACTGTGCCTATAAACTGCCGAGGCCTACTACCTCATGTTAAAAACTCTCACTGGAGATTCACAGCAGGACTGATCCAGAGGATCTCCAGTGAAGTGTTGTCAGTTATCAACTTTCCCTTTTCCTGGATTACAATTGTTGTTTATTCTTAAGTGCACCACCTCTACAGATGCCGGTGAAGAATCCATCATTCATACAGGACTGAGTTCTAGAGTTAGGAATCAGGCCTGATTCATTAGGGACCTAGTTTAGTTATTGCGCCACAGGGCGCCTAGTTAACAGTCGCCCCACGTGGCGTCTCCTTATCCACCTCCCCCCCTTTCTCCATGGTGTAGTGTGACTGATATTTTAATATTGCAGGGCTCTGTGAATATTCTAATGGTCAAGTTGTTATCACTGTTCATCCCCTTTGCATAGCTGAAAGTAAAAAATCTGTTATTCCTTTATAACTACTCCGTGTCTGAGTCTCTCATAAAGTATAAGTATTAAATGTGTATACCCCTAAACTAACTGTGCCAGAAAGGGTTGAGTAGATTGCTGGGGGTTGGCGGAGCTGTACTCAGGGCCCAGACCAAATCTGCGGCCCTCTTAGTTGAGGGTAACGCTACATATGCATTTACAGAAAAAGTTACAATGTAAATAACTACACCACGTTTGAAAAAGGGCTTTGTTTAAAAAAAAAAAAACACATGCCCCATGGTATGCATCATGTTCTTAGTGTCCAGGTTGAAAAGGAGGTGGTTTGCATCTTTAATGATCTGCAATACATTGTGAGTGTGTATATATATATATATATATATATATATATATATATATATAGCGCGGGTATGTGCTTTTCTGTTTGAATCTGGTGGGGAAACTGTGATGTATGGTTCCCTGGGGCCCACCGGGTGGCGCTGTCACTTTGGGCCCGGGGTTTAGCCATCATCTCTCAGCGGTTGTATGGTGGGGCGGGGAACCCGCCGTGCTTGCTGGGAGAGGGTATAAAGGGGGCGGCCATTTTTGGTGAAGGGAGTCGAGTCCCAGGCACCTTCAGCCTGAGGGTGGTGGTTCGTGTCGGTCCTCTAGGCGGCCTAGGCCTGGAGGACGTTCGGAGGTCGTGTTCCATCCCAGGAACCTTTAGCCTGGGGTGAGGTACTTGGATGGCGGTCCGGGACTGAGGGTCCCGGATAAAGGCTCCGCGAGGGAGGAACTTCCTAGGGGACCCCGGGAGTGGGTACCCAAATCCAGTGGCGTAAGGGACCGGAGGGGGTACTTACCTGAAGACCTGGTGCAGCAAATTGCCAGTGACGGGTGAGCCTCTGGAGACCGCCCGGAGGGATGTCTTCCTCGATTGGGAGCAGAAACCTACTTCTGGGAAGGAAGTAGGAGAGTTCATTGTGCCTGGGCCTACTCGCATCCACACCCCCTGTCTGTTCTGTTCGTTGAGGGAGTCCAACTGATTGTGTTCACTTTTTCCATGAGAAGAATAAAGGACTTTAGTGGTGTGGGGCTCATTTACTGGCAGACACTGTTCGAGAAACCAGGAGGAGGCTCCAGATGCAGAACACCGGCCCGAAGGTAAAAGAGAATTGTCTCCCACTACACACACACACACACACACACACACACACACCTGCAGTGAGAACTTGGCATGGTGACCTTGCACTCTCTCCTCAGAAGTACCCCTAGACAAGAGCCAGAGCCAGAAGAAAAAGGGAGGAGAGAGAGGGGGCCGCTACACGCGGGGGCTCGGGTCCGGTATGGTGTCCCTGCTCGAAGTTGCGGACATGACCCAGTAAAGGGAAAGGCCCGCGCAGAAGAGCGAGAAGAGGGGGGAGCTCAGCCGTGTGAGGGACTACACGTGGGGGCTTCTATTTGCACTGCGCCATCAGGCACACCCTCACTGCTTAGTTCATGGGCGTGACCCAGGAAAGAAGAAAAGCCAGCGAACTAGAGTGCAGAGGCAGAGGGGAGGAGTCCAATACGTGTGAAGGACTACACGTGGGATTTGACGCAAAAACGTGCAGTGCGCAATGGATCAGCAGCAAGTCACCATGTTCGGACAAACAGCGTGGGTTCCACTTCATCCTTCCACCACGTCTTTGACTGCTGCTGCTCCGGTGACCGATACAGGAATTCGGCTAAAGCCAAGGGGACGATTCGCCCTGTATTCATGCATGGACGTTGAGGCCCTGGGTGTGATTTATCCCGGCTGCTCGGGACTGGTGTGTCATCTGAAGCCCATCGGGCGATGCGAAGTCTGTGGGGAGTTCCTATTCGAGGTAGATACAGTCATTGAGAAGCCAAGAACCATCTATCCCGGCCGTACCACAGGCAGCACCACTCAAGTTGGAGGAATCACTGCTTTGACAGCCATCCCTGTGCGCACTGCAGCGACCGCGGAGGAGGTCGTGAGTACTCAAATACGGGAGAAATCCGAGGATGCTGACTCGGTCACCACTGTCTCACAGCGTCCACCGCCGAAGAGAAAGACCAGTATGGTAGCCCCGTCCAGCGGTTGCGGTGGACCATCTCGCCTGCCTATGCCCGGCTCGGATGAATCCGGTGAGAAGAGTTCCGGACGTCCTGCCTCAAGAAAAGGCAGAGGTAAGCCAGGCGGAGGGACTTGGTGTGTGGGCGGAGGTGTCGGGGATCCACAACCCTGTGTGTCCGTGGGGGGTGGTAGTCCCGTTTCCACTACAGGCTACATACCCGCGGAGGAGTGTGACACCTCCGACCTGGAGTCGCTCTCCGATCTGGGAGATGATGTTGCCATTGATAAACTGTTTGCTCAAAAGGGCTGGGACAAAGTACCTCTCGGCTCGTCCCGCAGAACCAGGGACCCACCCATGTCTACAGGGGATAGTACACCCTGGGTGGAGGCACCAGCGCCTGAGGAGGGGTCCCGTCCCCAGCCTACTCTTGCCTTCCCAGTGCCACCTGCACCTAATGCCGGGGAAAAGAGACTGTTGTTGCGGGCACCTATGCCCAGACCAGATGTGATCAAGGTCCCTTGCCACCCGGACTCAATAGGTCTTGCCTGGCGAAGGGGACAAAGCCACTATGCCTCCTCTGGCGAGACTACAACGCCTATTTGGCCAGAAGGTTGCTGCTGAGTATGGGTGGGAGCACCCATACTTGTCCAAGGAGTTATTGAGTGAAGTGGAAGTTTGCCGGGAGCGCTGGTACAATGACTTTGTGTGGACCCACCTTCAGGTTCCACACGCCCGCAGGTACCTTGCGTGTTCCCCCAAGGCCTCTCAGCGCTTTAAAGACTGCAAAGCAGAATGGATGCTGAGACGACATATCCACGCGGACAAGGTGCTGATCCGACGCAAGGAAGGGGAAGACGTTGAGTACCATCTGGAGACCATGGATCAGCACTTGAAGCCACTTGTCCTGCCGCACCCTCGATTCTATCTATAGGAGAAGAGAGACTCCGTTTTTGTTCTTTGCATTGCTGAACTTTCCGGGGTTGTTGTTCTTGTTACGCAGAGGAGTTGAAGGACTGTTCCCGTTTGTTCTTCAATTTTCCAGCAAGCAATCATGGACTCTGGGGTAGATAGGGCCCAAAGAAGAAGGAAAGTTCCACGAGTGCAGTTACCGCAATGCTGTCACCAGGTGGCAGTGTTGCGCATCGATATCACTGTTCACACACACACTTTTATGAAGGAAAGGATTTCTCTGCGGAGAAGTTTTTTCATTCTCACACGAATACATATGTGCCAGGGATTTGTGTGTTTAACTTTTCTTTTCCCCTCTGCAGGAGAGCATCCCATCAAGACCACTGAGATTGGGGTGGGTCTTAGCCAGGATGGGTGGGAAGAGTGTAATGTGAAAATTTGATTTTCAGTGTTATGGTTAAGTGTTGTTGTTTCCCTTTCCCTCCCTTTTCATGTGAGGCTCAGGCACAACTGCTCTAGCTAGTTTTAGTTTTCTAAAGTTTTTTGGATTTTTTTCACAATTTTCAGTTGGTTTCTGGATTGGACTATGTCAGCCCTTGAGGGCATGGTTTATTCCAGACACTGGGGACCAGTGTCAAACCACCAGGGGGAGAGTGTAGCGGGTATGTGCTTTTCTGTTTGAATCTGGTGGGGCAACTGTGATGTATGATTCCCTGGGGCCCACCGGGTGGCGCTGTCACTTTGGGCCCGGGGTTGAGCCATCATTGCAGTGTCGTACCTCTTTTTGGCCTCTCTCAGCGGTTGTATGGTGGGGCGGGGAACACGCCGTGCTTGCTGGGAGAGGGTATAAAGGGGGCGGCCATTTTTGGTGAAGGGAGTCGAGTCCCGGGCACCTTCAGCCTGAGGGCGGTGGTTGGTGTTGGTCCTCTAGGCGGCCTAGGCCTGGAGGACGTTCGGTGATCGTGTTCCATCCCAGGCACCTTTAGCCTGGGGTGAGGTACTTGGATGGCGGTCCGGGACTGAGGGTCCCGGATAAAGGCTCCGCGAGGGAGGAACTTCCTAGGGGACCCCGGGAGTGGGTCCCCGAATCCAGTGGCGTAAGGGACCGGAGAGGGTACTTACCTGAAGACCTGGTGCAGCAAATTGCCAGTGACGGGTGAGCCTCCGGAGACCGCCCGGAGGGATGTCTTCCTCGATTGGGAGCAGAAACCTACTTCTGGGAAGGAAGTAGGAGAGTTCATTGTGCCTTGGCCTACTCGCATCCACACCCCCTGTCTGTTCTGTTCGTTGAGGGAGTCCAACTGATTGTGTTCACTTTTCCATGAGAAGAATAAAGGAGTGTTGGACTTTAGTGGTGTGGGGCTCATTTACTGGCAGACAAAAAAAAAGGGGAAAATAGGTACTGCTACTCCATCCCTATACGAACCAAAACAAAAAGAGAGACGCCCTGGGACTTTGTGTGAGGTGGATGAGATAGGCACATGTAAACAAGGAAAATTGTTGTGTGATCTATTTAATTCGTGACAACACATAGCTGTACATCAAAGAATCGGACAACAATGAGTGTGTGTCGCCGGGCATAGTGGCCATGGTGTACAGTGAGGATACAGAACATGAATAAAAAACAACAACAATACATCCATATGACAATAATGAAAATGATTATACAGGTGGACCAGTGCAATGGTTTGCACACAATGTAAAATTCTTATTGCACTCATGTGGAGTACATATGATGTTGGCATATAGAAATAAGTCAAATGCGGTAGCACGGTTATTCGATAATCAGATAGGTAAGGCATAAAGGGGCCTGACGCGTTTCGCAAGCTCTGCTCGCTCCTCAGGGGCAGGTGCCAAATCATTGTATCTGTTAAGAATAGAAAAAATGTGATGAAAATATGACAACATTGTAGTGGAGGGATGTGTGGGAAAAAGCGAGGGGGTCACACCAACCGGTGACCTTGTACTCACCAAAATCTGTGCCAACAAGCCAATCAACACGGTCCAGGACGGCGGCAAACCCAAAGTCCGGCTCGGGAGCTGAGAGGGCGAGGTATATGGACAACGCCACATGCACATTTACTGGCAGACACTGTTCGAGAAACCAGGAGGAGGCTCCAGATGCAGAACACCGGCCCGAAGGTAAAAAGAGAATTGTCTCCCACTGCACACACACACCTGCAGTGGGAACTTGGCGTGGTGACCTCGCACTCTCTCCTCAGAGGTACCCCTAGACAAGAGCCAGAGTCAGAAGAAAAAGGGGAGGAGAGAGAGGGGGCCGCTACACATATATATATATATATATATATATATATATATATGTAGCGCTACCCCCAGTTAAGAGAGCCGCTGGTTTGATTTTCGGGCCCTGAGTACAGCTCCACCAACCCCCGGCAATCTTGTATAGTCCCCTGTGGCACAGTTAGTCTAGGGATGTTTTCTATCGCAATCTATACCTGGTAACATACACACTTTAACCCCAGATTAAGTATAAGCACTATGGGTAATGATGATACAGTGATAGCAAGTGGCAAGGTATAACAGCTTTACTTTAGGTTAAAAGGGGCATGGGTTAAAACATAACATAACATATAACTGGCTTACAGAGCCCTGCAGCAATAGATGTAATATATATATATAGCAATAGCACAGCGCGGTAATCCACCACGTGCAGCTATTGCAATCTACGCGCCCTATGGCGCACTAAACAATATTCTATCTCCCCTCCCTGGTCAGGCCTGACATAGAATCAAACTCAGTCTTTTGAATAAAGATTTCTTCGCATGCAAACTTGAAATGGTGGTGCACGTTCAGGAACAGTATTGTAATCCACAAAGTAGGCAGTCGCAAGGAACACTATGCTGGAGAACCTTTAACTCTGTCCTGCAACCGGTCTCCAGCGGAAACAGCAAATAAATGATCGGTGGGCCAAGGCAGTCTATAGGCCTAAACACAGTACAGTCGATTGGATTGAGCAGGTGCTCGCTCACCACTCCGGACGCGATCCCAGTCCGGGACCTCCACCTGCTGTGTCTCCACACACAGCGTCCGCAACGATCGGGTCCCCGATCCAACTGATGTCCGCAGCAAACAAAGTAAGGTGCCACCCAGGCTCCGCAGCGGGATGGAAGGCTCTTCGGAAGTTGCGCAAGGCCCCAGGCTTCAGGCCTTGCACTGCAGCAGATCCGCACAGGAAGAAGCTGTTGCTTGCAGCGCGGTGTCCAAAGAGGCCGAGCTCCGCCTCGCCTCCTTCTTAAATAGCCCCTCCCATGAGTCTCTGCGGTGGCAACACTGCACCCTGGGTGCCAAACAGGACTCTGGGAGATGTAGTTCCGAGATTCTTAAAGGAGACCCCGCTACACACTCCCCCCACTTAAACTCTTTGGTCCACAAAGATAATTACATTTTTTTTTTTTAGCATACACTACGTACAATTCTAGACAATGCTGTGTACGATGTCAGCAAAGGGAACTCCCACCAAAACTGAGGGGTTGAATCCCCTTGCCCACAGGTCACACTATCATGAGTGGCCTGCCTAACTGTGCCAGAGGATGAATTGGGGTTGCCCTCCACCAAATGAACAGTGGAGGGAACTGGATGCTCTGTACTCCTCCTTGCAGTGACCACTGCCTCCTTTGAGCTCTTCCCCATTTGTGAGTAAGTTAACTTCTTGGGAGGCCTTATGACTCTTCTAGCTCTTTGCTCTCTTGGGACTTCTGGCTGGGACACTGCAGGCTCTTCTTCTGGAACAGGCTTGAGGGATTCCGCTGGCTCTGAAACACTTAGTTCAGGATCCTGGAGGTACATAGAGTCCCTTGGGTCCTCCTCTGAGTAGGTGTCACAGGCATCTTCCCAGAAATATGACAAAGGGCTGGATGGAACGAATTCAGTAGCTTCCACATTCAGTGTTCTGTCTATAGTGTCTTTGGCAGGAGGAAGATCTATAGCAGAAGTTCCCGGAGTTGGGGAAGGCCATAACCAATCAAGTTCCTGTCTCTCATCTTCAACTTGCTCAGGGGTCTCTACATCTTGATTTTGGGAGGACTGGGACTGAGTGTTTGGCCTAGAGGTATCCAGAATGGAGTCTGGGCTTGAGGAGTCCCTTGCAGGAGGTACCCGAACTGCTTCAGCAAGTGGGAGTAAGTGGTTTCGATGCCAAGTCTTCAATGGGCCCACCTTCCCTTCTGGCTTCAATTTATAGACAGGTAGGCCCGGCAGCTTCTTACAAATGACATAGGGTTCAGGTTTCCATCTGTCTGCAAGCTTGTGCTTCCCAGGGACTCCCAGGTTTTGTTTAAGAACTCGGTTTCCTGGTTGCAGGTCCTGGATCCGAACCTTCAGGTCGAAGTTCCTCTTGTTGCGGGCCCCCCTTTGGTCTGAAGCCGCTTGGGCTTGTTCATAGGCCACCTTCAAGCTGTATCCGAGTCTGTCCACATATCCCTTGTGGGATGTGGCTGAGAAATGGTCTATGGAGGTGCCAAAGGCCAGGTCTACCGTTAATCTTGCTTCTCTTCCGAACATGAGACGGTAGGGGGAGTAGCCTGTAGCATCACTTGTGGTACTATTGTAAGCGTGGACTATAGCCGCTATGTGCTTGCTCCAATGTGGTTTCTTCTCGCTACTCAGGGTCCCCAACATATTGAGCAGAGTTCGGTTGAACCTCTCCGGTTGAGCATCCCCTTGTGGGTGGTAAGGAGAGGTTCGGGTCTTCTTGATCCCTAAGGAATCCAGGAGCTTCCGAATCAGCCGACTTTCAAAGTCTCTCCCTTGGTCTGAGTGAAGTCGCTGTGGTAGCCCATAATGGACAAAATACTTCTCCATAAGTACCTTGGCCACCGTGGAAGCCTTCTGGTCTTTGGTTGGGAAAGCCTGGGCATACCGGGTGAAATGATCGGTTACCACCAGAACATTTCCTAGTCCACTCAGGTCGGGTTTGAGGCAGAGAAAATCAATGCATACCAGATCAAGTGGGCTTTGACTTTGCAGATGGCCCATTGGGGCAGCTTGATGAGGTAAAGTCTTTCTCTGGATGCATCGTGCACATGAGTGGCAGTATTCTTCAACTTCAGCCCTCATGCAGGGCCAATAGAAACGGTTCCTAATCAGTTGGAAGGTCCTTTCCGCCCCTAGGTGTCCATGATTGTCATGCAGGGCAACCAAGACAGTCTCTCTATGTTTCTCGGGGAGAAACAGTTGCCATTTATCTTCCAGGTCATCAGAGGGGCCCCTTCGGTAGACCACTCCCTGATGCACCTGCAACCTGTCCCACTCTTTCCTCAACAGGCAAGCTTCCTTTGAAGAATGGCGCAGGAGTCTATTTGGATCCTGATTCTCCAGGGCCTCCAGAACCAATCTCCCCATAGGGTCTTCCAATTGGTCACATCTCAACTCCTTCTTTGACAGTTTTGGCAGATTATCTTCTTCCAACTGGGTTACCCCACAGTATTGCTTGGGAACTCCTACCATGGTAACTCCTATCTCTTCTGCCCTTGAGCCTCCTCTGGCTTGAAGTTCAGCCCCTTGGCAAAGGGCCCGCACCCCGTCAGGTGCCACTTGGGTCCAGTCTTCTGTATCACTGGTAGGGGCATGAGATCTTCTAGACAGGGCGTCTGCGTCTCGATTCCCAGCCCCAGGCCTGTATTTCAGGCTGAAATTGAACCCAGACAGTGCAGCCAGCCATCTATGTCCTGTGGCATCCAGCTTTGCTGTGGTGAAGAGATAAGTAAGGGGGTTGTTGTCGGTTTTCACAGTGAATTCTGCCCCATACAGGTAGTCTATAAGTTTGTCAACTACCGCCCACTTGAGGGCCAGAAACTCCAGCTTATGAGTGGGGTAGTTCTTTTCAGAGGGGGTCAGACTCCTGCTCACGTAGGCAACGGGTCGCAGTTGTCCTTCATGCTCCTGATAGAGCACTCCTCCCAGATCGTCATGACTGGCATCTACGTGGAGTTCATAAGGTCTCTTTGGGTCTGCATAGGCCAAGACAGGGGCGGTGGTTAGGCTTTTTTTTAACATCTGAAAAGCCTCTTCACACTTTTGGTTCCACTGGTCTTGGACTGACTCTCCCGGCTTCCTGGGACCCGAGTCATCCTCTTCCCCTTCCGTCTTGAGTAGCTCATTCAGGGGTCTGGCAATTCGGGCAAACCCCTCCACGAACCTTCTATAATAGGAACAGAACCCCAGGAAGGATCTGAGTTCTGTTACCGTGGTAGGCCGTGGCCAGGAAGTAACTGCCTCCAACTTCTCAGGGTCTGTGGCTACCCCTTCTTCAGACACTATGTGTCCCAGATAATTAACGGAAGATTGGTAGAACCTACACTTCTCGGGCGAAAGCTTGAGCCCCTCCTCACTGAGTCTTCTCAAAACTTTCTCCAGCCTCTCTTTGTGTTCTTCCAAGGTCCTCCCGAAGACAATGACATCGTCCAAGTACACAAGGACCTCGATAAGGTTCATGTCTCCTACAGTCTTCTCCATGAGACGTTGAAAAGGTGGCTGGGGCTCCGGACAGTCCCTGGGGCATTCGGTCGAATTCAAAGAACCCCACTGGGGTTATGAAGGCTGTCTTCTCCTTGTCTTCCGGATGCATAGGGATCTGATAGTATCCACTCTTGAGGTCCATCACGCTGAACCACTTGGCTCCAGACAAGCTCTGTAGGGCATCCTCTATCCTCGGAGTGGTGTACTGGTCAGGGAT
This sequence comes from Rana muscosa, assembly GCA_029206835.1. Classification (NCBI taxonomy): domain Eukaryota; kingdom Metazoa; phylum Chordata; class Amphibia; order Anura; family Ranidae; genus Rana; species Rana muscosa. The sequence goes on from CM055122.1 coordinate 1,252,279,906, forward strand.
GGTTCTCCTGTTGAGGGTCCTGTAGTCTATACACAACCTCAACGATCCATTCTTTTTTCTGACTACTACTATCGGAGAGGCATAGGGACTTCTAGACTCCCGGATCACACCGGTCCTCTTGAGTTCTCCAAGTTGTTCCCTCAGATCTTCCAGGTCTGCTAATGGGACTCGCCTGACTCTCTCCCTGAAGGGCTTGTCTTCCTGGAGTCGGATTCGATTGGTGGCACTCCTCGCACACCCCACATCGAACTCATCTTGAGAGAAGATCTTCTTCCACCTGGTCAACTGGGCCTTGGCTCTCTCTTTCCAAGCCCTGGGCAGGTTTGGGTTCTCCATGGAGAGTTTCTCCCAAACATTCCCTCCTTCACCCGTCTTCTCCGGATCCGTCAGAGCAACTGGGGTAGCAGGGCTCACGTGGCCCAGCAACATCCTGGCTGGGATCTCCATGGGGCCATCCATAGTATTCCTGACACTCACAGGGACCTTATAGTGGGCCTTCTTCAGAGCCCTCAGTGGGACCACTTCTGGGATTACTTCCAAACCTGAGTGTTCTTCCCTTGGGTCTGGCTCCAACATGACAAAGGGTCCAGGTTGCTCCCAAGTAAGCTTCACAGTGGCTCTGAGACAGGTTACTTCGCCGGGCTGCAACACCACTCCCTTCTTCCCAAGTCTCCAGACCTTCCCCACTCCCTCTTCCGGGGCCTTCTGCTCCAGGACCAACCACTGGTAGGCTGTCTTCAAGATGGGGTGAATCTTGGTGGCGGCCGAGTCTTTCCTGCTTGCAAGAGGGGTCAGAAGCCTCCGGACCAGGTCCGTGTTCGTTCCTATTATTAAGGAACTCTTGTTGGCTCCAGGCGGCCGAGGGCACACAACTGCCAGAGTATCAAACACTTCAGCCTTCCCGGCCACAGATGGGTCAAAGGTCAGTTTTATGGGCAGGTAGCCATCATAAGGGAAGCTCTGGGTCCCGATTCCCCAGATTTCTAGTTCTTCTATCTTCTTGATGGGTAGGTGACTTAAGTGTTTGTCATAAAAGTCCCGATACAACAGGGTCACCTGTGCCCCTGTATCCAATATGGCTTTTGTGTAAACTCCCTCCACTTGAATGGGCACTATGGGGGATGGGCCCACCAGATTCTCTGGATATGGCTTCAAAGGGGTCTCTTTCCTTGGATCTTTGCGTTTCCCTTTTGTACTTCCTTTTTTCCACTTCTCTTTGGACTTAAGCCTCTCCTGGGCCTGGTATGCATTGATCTCCCTCCTGTTAACGGGTGTAACTACCCGCTGAGGGACATTACACTCTTTCCTTGAGGTACGTTCCCACTAAGGAACCTTGTGTTTCTTCTGAAGGGTCTTGTCCTCTCTTTTCTTGGGCTTCTCATTCACTTTGGAGCTCACTGAAGATGATGGGCACCCGGTTGACTCCTTCACTGGGGCCCTCTGGAGTTTCCCGCCGGCTTGCGGTTGTCTGCTTTCTTTTTCTTGGGACTGGAACATACAGCTGCAACATGGCCATTCCCTCCACAGTTACAACAGATCACATCCCCCCAGTTTTGTAGGAGAATGGGCACTGAAGCATCTGAGAACAACTCCTTCCTGGGTCCAAATCTCTCAGGAACCCTTGAATCTTTTGTAATCAGGGAGGTCAGCATCTCTAACACCTGAGAAATTTGGGATTTTAAAGCGTCTACTTCTGGGTCTCTTTCTTTTGTCATCACCGAGTTGACTATCACTGGTGCAGCCGAAGTATGTGCCTTGATCACTTGTTGATCCATCTGTAGTGACTCCTCATCCCTAATAATTTTTATCAGATCAGAGTAAGTCAGTGACATTCCCCCTCCTCCTGTTTTCAGATGAAGCCAGACTGGATCCGAGCGTAATGCTCCCTTTAACACTTGCTTCATTCTTGCCGCATCTGTGTCTTGGGGCAACATCCCTTTCTTCAACACGATCTTGCAAAGCATCTTGTTGAGTCTTCTTACATACTCTGAAAGCTTCTCATTCGGCTGTTGGAAAGTATGTTCGAATTGGTACACCAATTCTGTCACCTTCTCCAGCTGACCGAAGTCCTCTTGGAACGTGGCTAAACAGTCCTGAGCTGTGCAATCAGCATTGCCAAACCGGAAGCTTTTCACCGCTTCTGCTGCAGCGCCTTTCAAACTTTCTATCACGCGCTGTCTTTTCTGCGCTTCAGGCACCTCCCATGCCTCTACTGCTAGTAGTGCCTGCTCAACCCAGGTATCTAAATCTTCTTCCCCTACAGGGACAGGAAGCTTCCCTGAGAATGTCTTTAGTCTGCGGTAGCTAGCCTCTACATGTACCGTGCTTGTCCTCTGGCACTTTGCTAGCAGATCCCCTAAGGCGTTTATTAATTCTGGTCCTATGGTAGTGACCGGTGCCGCCGGGGGCATCACCCTTTCTTTCCTTTCAGGTGAGACACGGGGTGTCCCTTGTGGTGATGGCTCTGTCTTAACGGTTATTGCATGCGCCATCTTATAAGTTCTATTGTCTAAGGTGCGCACACATCTGCGCTTAAAGGTTTCCGGCATTCCGTCCCACCATTCTATCAGCGCATACTGATATGAGATGTTTGGGTCTGACTTCATGTCCATCACCCATGGTGTACAATCTGGGGACATTGATACCACCAGTTTCTCTACCGTCTCTGTTGACCATTCCTCCACTGAGAGGCTGATGACCACCGACTGATCTGGTTCTGTCTTAGCTGCTTCGCACCATGCTTTAACCTCTAACGGGTCCATGCCGGTACTTTTGGCGTGTTCACCTGCTGTATCAGGATCCCAGACTCGAGAGCCCCCACGTGTAGCGCTACCCCCAGTTAAGAGAGCCGCTGGTTTGATTTTCGGGCCCTGAGTACAGCTCCACCAACCCCCGGCAATCTTGTATAGTCCCCTGTGGCACAGTTAGTCTAGGAATGTTTTCTATCGCAATCTATACCTGGTAACATACACACTTTAACCCCAGATTAAGTATAAGCACTATAGGTAATGATAAACACAGTGATAGCAAGTGGCAAGGTATAACAGCTTTACTTTAGGTTAAAAGGGGCATGGGTTAAAACATAACATATAACTGGCTTACAGAGCCCTGCAGCAATAGATGTAATATATATATAGCAATAGCACAGCGCGGTAATCCACCACGTGCAGCTATTGCTATCTACGCGCCCTATGGCGCACTAAACAATATTCTATCTCCCCTCCCTGGTCAGGCCTGACATAGAATCAATCTCAGTCTTTTGAATAAAGATTTCTTCGCATGCAAACTTGAAATGGTGGTGCACGTTCAGGAACAGTATTGTAATCCACAAAGTAGGCAGTCACAAGGAACACTATGCTGGAGACCCTTTAACTCTGTCCTGCAACCGGTCTCCAGCGGAAACAGCAAATAAATGATCGGTGGGCCAAGGCAGTCTATAGGCCTAAACACAGTACAGTCGATTGGATTGAGCAGGTGCCCGCTCACCACTCCGGACGCGATCCCAGTCCGGGACCTCCACCTGCTGTGTCTCCACACACAGCGTCGGCAACGATCGGGTCCCCGATCCAACTGATGTCCTAGGCAAACAAAGTCAGGTGCCACCCAGGCTCCGCAGCGGGATGGAAGGCTCTTCGGAAGTTGCGCAAGGCCCCAGGCTTCAGGCCTTTCTTAAATAGCCCTTCCCATGAGTCTCTGCGGTGGCAACACTGCACCCTGGGTGCCAAACAGGACTCTGGGAGATGTAGTTCCGAGTCTTAAAGGAGACCCCTCTACACACACATATATATATTCAAATTTTGGGGTAGAAAGCCCCTATCCTCTAGTTGGACACTTTCTAGCATGAGGTCCTTAAATTTGTTGGCATAAAAGGAAGAAAGGGGAGTGCCTTTTAAGTGTAGTAAAACCAATCCATTTATTGCATACAAAGTTTAACAACTCACATAGTGAAAAGATATTTCTCGCTCATCTATGGAGATACACCGCTACAACCCCAGTCCTGCAGGTCCTGCGCAGTGGATGAGCCACGGTTTCTAGCTGTGGATCAGAGCTGGAGCCACCAGCAAGAAGCTGAGAACTTCCGGAACCAGTTTAGAGCACAAACGGGGTGGCAGAAGTGATATCAACATAAGGGAGGAGCAGTGTGATGTGGCTACAAATTACAGAGCATGTGTGCTCTGTAATTTGTTGTCGGCTGCTTGTACTTTGTACTTCAGACCAGATGGAATTTAAAGACTATTGAACAATTGCCAAGACAAGAATGTCTGTAGAGCAAGTGATCGGAAAAGGAAGTTACAGATGTTTGCCACAGAGTGTAAAGAAGGGGGTTTTCTGAGAATTTGGGTTAACATGATTGTTGATCCAGCCTACAGAAGGAAAGCAGCCCAGTTGTTATGATGAGCAGAACCAATCTACAAAGATATATGCTTCCAACTCTTTATTGACTCTTTTGATCTGCCAATTGGATTGAGGGTGATAAAGTGAAGAAAAGCCCAGGGAAACGTGAGATTTGCAGAAGGCAATCCAAAACAATGTGGGATGGAACCCAGTGAAGGCAGAAGATTTCTTTAACAAAGATGGGGATCAATGCAGGAGCAGAAGGGAGGCCAGGAAATGGAATGAAGTGTGCCATCTTAGAAAATCAATAAGTGGTGACCCAGGTTATAATATTATTTCTCAAAGGCAGAAAGTCAGTGACAAAGTCCATTGCTTTATGTGACCAGGATATTTTAGGAACAGCCAAGGGCATGAGAAGACCGGTGAAGGCTTGAGTAGAGGATTTGGACTGATCACAGATGGGACTGGCCTTAACATATTCCCATCATCAGAATGAAGATCAGACCACCTACAGTGTTGACATGAGAGAACAATGGAACCCTGAATGGCCCACAACTTTGGAATCATGTCCGCAATGTAGAATTTTTTTGCCTCAATTCAGCTGGGCCAAATGTCTTACCTTGGCGAACCTTCAACTCCTAAATAGCAAAAATGCATTAGGTAGGAATAATCACTTCAGGTTTGGAGGTGGACTCCACATCCTGTGCATTGAGAGATCTGGAGAGTGTGTCAGACCAGCTGCAATAGGAACACTATTTTTAGGTGATCGTAAAATTGAAATGAGAAAAGAAAAGACTCCACCTGGTTTGCCTGGGATTTAAATTGGTGTAGCGGCATCACCTCTCTCTCTTTCTTTATCGGTTATATGGCTCTTGTCTAGGGGTACCTGGGAGAGAGAGAGAGAAAGCACACCACGGCCCATGTCCTCCGTAACTGGTGGGTGAAGGCCAGAGATTGGGCTTTTGTGTAGGTGTCCTAGAGTCAAGTCCAGTCCTTCGTCCCTGACTCCTTTGCTTGAGTAACCCAAGTTCCACACAGTGAATAGGTACAACTCAGTTTTATTCTTCTTGCCAAGCAATAAAACAATCTTTCTTCTTTGGAAAATGAGGGGGGACAGATCGAGGCACAATCCTTTCCCTTTTTGCTGCTGCCCACTGTGCTGTCACCAGTGGTGAATAGTCACTGCCACTGACTAGGTAATAGAACGTGAATTTACCTTCGCTCACTTTGCCCCTGTCAGAGGAAGAAATCCGTCCAAGGGAGAAATGGAGGCCTCTCCGTCACCAGCGATGCTGCGCCGGGCTCTTCAGAGAAGTTACTGCGCACCAGTCCTCACGAACTCAGACACGGGCACCCAAGGAGTTAGGGCCCCCTCGGATTCCTCCACCCTCGCGGAACTCAGTCGAAGGTACTGAGCCCCAGGCATCCGCCATAGTACCTCACCCCAGGCTAAAGGTGCCTGAGATTGACTCCATCCCTGCTCCAGCTAGGCCAAGGGCGCCTAGGCCTGAAACACCGGAACGCCAGCACCCAAGCTGAAGGTGCCTGGGTGGGGCCACAGCCTCCGACTCTCCCCAAAAAACAGGGCGTCCGCCCCTTTTATGACCTCTCCCTTTGCGTCCCAGCGGGTTCCCCGCTCTGCTGTACCAGCTCCAGGGGAGGACAAAAAGGCACGGTTCGCGGTGTGAGTTCAACTCCGGCCCCAGGCAACAGCGCCACCCAGGGACCCCAAGTAACCTCACACCACCAGAGTCCTTACATAATTCAAGTACCCGCTACACTCTCCCCCTGGTGATTTGACACTGGTCCCCAGTGTCTGGTACAAACTCGCATCCCACAAGGGTGATGACATAAGTTCAGCCCAGAAACCAAACTACACAATTTAGCCCCGAATTGTGCCAAGACCTGTATGGGGAAGGGAAAACCTAAAACAATATAACTATAAAACTTTTCAATAAAAACACTTTAAATATCTCACACATTTACTTTCCTCCCTCTGGCTATCTAAGAACCACCCACTCTCAGTAGTCTTGACAGACGAGTCTCCTGCAGAGAGAGAAAGAAAAGACACATACATCCTACCAACATGTGTGTTTGCTTGGAATGAATAGGTCTATCCTAGAAGAAACCCATTCACTCCAATAAGTGCTGCATAATGTCAAAAAAACAAACAAACAATCGTTGCGCAACACTGCCACCTGGTGACAGTGCCACGGTCAAGACACTCATCACTTCCAGATGAACTTTCCTCTTGAACATTTTCTCTGCAATCCTACACTATCTAAAACCCAAAGTCACTGATTTCTTCTGAGCGCAAGGAGAAGGAGGGAGAACAAACAAAACACAGCTCCCATATCTCCAATGAGTAGAACTGCCCAAATACAAAAAAAACTAGGGCACAGTCCCTGTGTTCAAGAAAAGGCACTCCAGAAAGTTCAGCCAGGAATAGAAAAGAAAAGCACACAGGAGTCTCTTTTTCCCTTACAGGTAAAACCTTTGATGAGGCAGTGATATAGGCTTCAGACGGTCATCAAAAGCCTCCACATGGTACTCAATACTTTTTCCTTCTTTGCGGCAGATCACCACTTTGTCCGCATGAATGTGTCTTCCCAGCATCCATTTAGCTTTACAGTCCTGAAACTTCTTGGTGACTGTTGGTGAACAAGAAAGGTATCGCCGTGCTTGCTGTACTTTCAATTTGTCCCATACAAAAGGTATCATACCACCTTTGCCGGAAGACCTCCACCTCATAGAGCAGTTTCCGAGGCAGATACGGGTATTCCCACCCATATTCCTGAGCAACCTTCTGGCCAAAGAGACGCTGCAGCCTTGACAAAAGGTGGCATAGTAGCTCGGTCTCCCTCTCCAGGTGGAACAATCGCTTCTGGGTGGCGAGGTGCGTTCACCACTTCGGTGGACCTGGGCCTAGGAGCCCGCAGTGACTGACGTTGCACTCCCGCAACAGGAGCAGGAGAAATGGATGTTGAATCCAGAAGGGGAACTTCAGACAGAGGACCAGCTTCATCCCCTGGCACCGGGGCCTCTACCCGGGGTGTACTCTCCCCAGTAGACATGGGTAGGTCCCTTGTGACACGGGCCGAGGGTAGCTTCATCTTGTCCCATCCCTTCTGTTGGAAGATTTCATCTATCTCCCCATCATCGCCATTGTCAGACAATGAATCCAGGTCAGAGGTGTCGTAGCACTCAGCGGGCAGATAATTCCCAGTCACGGAACTATCCCCCTTGACGGCCTCTACCGACTGTGGGTTTCCGCCACTTGTAACCACGCAGACAGTCCCAACCCCTGGCTCACCTGGACCTTTAAACGAGCAGGGATGTCCAGGACGTTGTCTACCGAATCCATCCAGGTCAGGCAAGCAGTGGGGCGAAGCTCTTCCACGGCCACACGAGGCCATCACCAGGCCGACTTTTCTCTTCGGTGGCCGGAGCAGGGAGCTGCTGGTGACCGAGGCAGCATCCTCTGATTTTTCTCTTTTCATCTCCGCTTGGGCAGTCACTTTGCCCGAATCAGTGCGCACGGGGAACGCACCAGCATCGATCTCTCCCTCCGGAGTGGCAGTCCCTGTGAGGTAGTTGAGGTGGAAAGCGCGAGGCTTTTCTGTGGATGGTTCCACCTCGAAGAGGAATTCTTTGCAGACCTCACAGCGCTCGAACGGCCTCAGCTGGACCACCAGTCCCGAACAGCCGGGACAGATCACACCGAGGGCCTCCATGTCTCTGCAGGTGTACAGAACCAATCGCCCCCGGGGCCTTAGTCTTATCCCCGTATCCATAATCGGAGCAGCCAGAGAAGACATATCCGCGAAGGAAGGAACAGAAATCCACGGAGCACTTGAAGCCATCCTCTCTCTTTGCTGCTCCATTGCGCACTGACCCACCTGCGCCGGAATCTCCACGTGCGTACCTCCACGTGGCCAGACTCCTCCCACCTTCTGCACTTGTTCGCGGGCTTTTCCCTTGCCCCGCCCACGAACTACACAGTTATGGGTTGCCTCGTGGCGCGTTGGCCAATATGGCCGACCTACTCGCAACTCTTCTGGGCAGCAAAGTTCAATTTCAGACACCATACACATATCCCGGATACGATACCCCCACGTGTAGCGGCCTCACCTCTCTCTCTTTTTTTATCGGTTATATGGCTCTTGTCTAGGGGTACCTGGGAGAGAGAGAGAAAACACACCATGGCCCATGTCCTCCGTAACTGGTGGGTGAAGGCCAGAGATTGGGCTTTTGTGTAGGTGTCCATGAGTCAAGTCCAGTCCTTCGTCCCTGACTCCTTTGCTTGAGTAACCCAAGTTCCACACAGTGAATAGGTGCAACTCAGTTTTATTCTTCTTGCCAAGCAATAAAGCAATCTTTCTTCTTTGGAAAATGAGGGGGGGACAGATCGAGGCACAATCCTTTCCCTTTTTGCTGCTGCCCACTGTGCTGTCAGCAGTGGTGAATAGTCACTGCCACTGACTAGGTAATAGAACGTGAATTTACCTTCGCTCACTTTGCCCCTGTCAGAGGAAGAAATCCGTCCAAGGAAGAAATGGAGGCCTCTCCGTCACCAGCAATGCTGCGCCGGGCTCTACAGAGAAGTTACTGCGCACCAGTCCTCACGAACTCAGACACGGGCACCCAAGGAGTTAGGGCCCCCTCGGATTCCTCCACCCTCGCGGAACTCAGTCGAAGGTACTGAGCCCCAGGCATCCGCCATAGTACCTCACCCCAGGCTAAAGGTGCCTGAGATTGACTCCATCCCTGCTCCAGCTAGGCCAAGGGCGCCTAGGCCTGAAACACCGGAACGCCAGCACCCAAGCTGAAGGTGCCTGGGTGCGGCCGCGTCCTCCGACTCTCCCAAAAAAACAGGGCGTCCGCCCCTTTTATGACCTCTCCCTTTGCGTGCCAGCGGGTTCCCCGCCCCGCTGTACCAGCTCCAGGGGAGGACAAAAAGGCACGGTTCGCAGTGTGAGTTCAACTCCGGCCCCAGGCAACAGCGCCACCCAGGGACCCCAAAGGAACCTCACACCACCAGAGTCCTTACATAATTCAAGTACCCGCTACATTGGTAAGCTTCAATATATTACGTTTTGGTTAATACCAATCATTAGATGTGATTGGCTCTTTTCTCTGTTTTCACATGGTGATCTGGCCAGTAACAAACCTCCTATATTAGTGAGACACAACTCTGTTTGTGAGACTGGAGGAATGAGTACAGAAGGTACAACATACAGCAGCATTGTAAGTCTGAGGGGAGGGTAGTGTTAAATGTATTATCAGATTTACAGGGCCGGCCCTACCATGGGACCCAATGGGACCGTGGTACCAGGCGGCATTTAGGAGGGGGCGGCAGTCCGGCCGGCAAGATATTTTTATCAGCGTGAGTCAGTGTGACATTCAGTCAGGGCAGAGAACAGAGGGGAGCGGAGCGGAGCGGATGCTGGTCGGCGCCGCGGTGCGCTGTGCCTGTGCGGTGCGTGCCGCTGCTAAGGCTGCTTTCTCCTGCACTGTCTGTCTGCCGAGTCCCGACCGTCGCCTAGCAACCAGTGACGTCAGGAGGCTGCGGCCGCCCCAGCATTCACAGCGCTCAGCCTCCGCGCCAATCAATATTGCTCCGCCCACACACCTCATCCATCTTCCATCTCCTGCGTGAGGGTTGGGAATGGGATTCAGTGTGGGACTCTGAGGAATTCTGCTGTGGCTGTGCCCTGGACAGTGACCGTGTGAGCTGAGCCTGGGCTGCCTCTCTGCCTATCTGATAAAAAGGGTGAGTTAGGTGGGATTTTTAATGTGGCTGATGATGATCCTTGTATTGTACCCATGTTTTCCCTGTAATTTAAAGCAAAACTTTATTCTTTTAAACACTTCGCGCCCGCGCTATAGACAAAAGACGTCTACAGCGCGGGCACGGCGCTCAATTGCCGGGAGGGCGTCCATGGACGTCCTCCTGTTTACTTCCGCGATGCGCGCCGCTGCGGGCACGCATCGGGGAAAAGCTGTGCCCGCCGTGTCACGCGGGTGCCGATGCGCGTGCCTGGCGGTCGCGATGTCCGCCAGGTACCCGCGATCGGCTGGCACAGAGCCAGGGACGTGGATCTGTGTGTGTAAACACACACACAGATCCATGTCCTGTCAGGGAGAGGGGACCGATGGTGTGTCCCTTGTACATATGGACAACCATCGGTCACCCCCCCCAGTCAGTCACCTCCCCGCACAGTAAGAATCACTAATAGGGAACATATTTAACCCCTTCCTCGCCCCCTAGTGTTAACCCCTTCCCTGCCAGTCACATTTATACAGTAATCAGTGCATATTTATAGCACTGTTCGCTGTATAAATGTGAATGGTCCCAAAAATGTGTCAAAAGTGTCCGATATGTCCGCCATAATGTCGCAATCACAATAAAAATCGCTGATAACCGCCATTACTAGGAGAAAAAATAAAATAAAAAAAATGTCCTAATTTCATCCCCTATTTTGTAGGTGCTATAACTTTTGCGCAAACCAATCATTATACGCTTATTTTTATATTTTTTTACCTAAAATATGTAGAAAACTACGTATCGGCCTAAACTGAGAAAAAATATATTTTTTTTAAAAAAAATTGGGGCGTTTTTTTTTTTTTTTTGGGGGGGGGGGGGCAGCATTTCATTCTTGGTCCCAGGCAGCACCATGTCTTGAGCCGGCGCTGCAGATTTAATTACACTAACAATTTGAAGCCAAACTCCAGCTCACACTTTATAAGCAGTTACAGCAAAGCATTTTTTTCTTTTTGGGATAAAGGTTTTGCATGAATAAACAAAATCTGATCATTTTAATCACCCCTGCCAGGGTTATGTAAACTGATACATTCTGCTAGAATGTATCTGCATTAAGGTGAAAAACCTTGCGGCTTTACAACCACTTTAATACTGCTTTAGTCATTGTCACTCTGCAAATACTGTTATCAGTAAAGATCGTTATGAAATGAGAAGAACCTTCTGGGAGGTGACAACACTCCTCCAAAGTCAGTTTAATTGCAAGTCAGAGGTTGGTACACAAACATCAGTGGTGGATATTGGGCAAGTTCAGCAGCGAGATTGCAAAAGCATTTCTTGTTCAGCAGGCCAAGAGAAACCTTTCCAATTGGCTACAGCCCAGTAGGAAGAGAAGGGTGCTGCTCCGATTGGCTGCCGCATGACTGAGGGACAGATAGCCAGGACTAGCTTTTAGCTCATTTTATTAAAGGATAAATTCACTTTTTTCTTTTTTTTTCTAAATTCCAGCTACCCTATCCCAGATAGCAAGTGACTTGCTAAGCTATTGCTAGACTTGCCAGGTTTCACAAGTTTGTTGCACAGTTGCAGCAAGTCCGCATTGCTCTGCTCACCATACACTATACAATCTGATTGTACAACCTCCTTTAGATCTACCATCACCTATGTAGAGAAAGGCACCATATAGCATGGTAAAAAATACACCACTGTAAAAAAAAAGTTCTGGAGCTTATTCGGGGCAATTATTGCCTATAGGGCAGCCATATTATTGAATAAGCTGCCCTATGAATAATGAGTGAAAATGCTCCAAAACGCACCCAAAAAAAACTACATGCAGGAATGCGAGTTCCTGCTATGCGGAGATGTGAAAGGGACCTGACAGCTGAGTGTCTCTATCCTCTCCCTCTTATGTACTTGTATAAAGCTGGCCATACACTCGGGGCCGCTGATAGACCAGTACAACTGGCCCTGTTGTACCAGGCCCGGGCAACCTGAACAGATAAGTAATTCATGTATGAAAAAAAAAAATCCTCCATCCATGACCGATCAGAGTCCGTCCGACTCAAACCCCAACCCCCCGCCCCCCGTTTATTTTTTACGTTTTTTTTGCAGATAGCGATCTACAGACTAGGTGGCTGCAGGAGAGGGACTATTGCCTCTATTTCGGGCGCGGAAGAATGCCTCTTCCGCACTTGCTTCTCATGCTGGCTCAAGTCCCAGCCAGCGCGTCCTCTATAGTGCCGTCCTGCAGAGACAGTGCCACCCGTGCTGCCAATGGCATTATGTCTTTGGCAGCATGGGTGGCACTGTCTGCAGCACAATATGGCATTGGCGGCATGGGTGGCGCTGTCAGCAGGTAGCACATGCGTTATGGCATTAGCGTCATGGGTGGCACTGTCTGCAGCACATTACGGCATTGGCAGCATGGCATGGGTGGCACTGTCTGCAGCACAATATGACATTGTCAGAATGGGTGGCACTGTCTGCAGATAGCACATGCATTATGGCCCATGGGTGGCACTGTCTGCAGTACATTATGACATTGTTGGCGAACTTATGTTTACCCAGTTGTTGCCTACTTTGAAAAACACCTGAAAACGATATACAGTAAACTATCTATGGCGAGACCTGGCTTGTTGTTTTTTCCACCTTTATCATTTGTTTAATCTCCCTAATTTTTTCAAAATACCACTTCATTTATTCATTAATGGTTTTTATTACATATAGATATTAAAGAGGTCTGTTCTCATCTGAAAACAGTATTTCTTTTGGATAATCAAACTTATAACTGGCTGGAGAAAAATAAATATCACTTGTAGACAAACCTGCACTTTGTTTCAAGGCGGGGCTGAAGGAGGGACCAGGGGGAGAACCAGGGGTCAAGGGTGGAGGTGAAGGGGGCCTGCATACACTATGCAATCTGATTGTACAATTTCCTTTAGATCTACCATCAATGTAGTGCAAAAGCCTATCTGATTGGATACAGCGTGAATGAATAGATGGGGAGTCCACTTATTCCATAGTTCTGGTAAATCTAAAGGAAAATTATACAGAGACTGTACAATCAGCAGGTAAAAGAGGACAATGCCTATATAGTCCTGTGCAGGAACAGGGTAAGAACAGAGCACCTCATGTGAAACGACAAAAACCAGAACAGATTTGCATGTTAGAGCTTTGGAACTGCAAGTAACACATTGGATTACCTGCTGGTCTGTGGGACTACAAGGATCACCTTGCCTGCTGATCTGTGGAACCACAAGTAACAGATCAGTGGCAGTTTTTATTGCTGATCTGTGACAATATCTGTGTTGCTGATGTGCAGCTAAGGTTCACCTTGGAAGGTTCAGGTTTCCTGTGCCCTTTTTACTATAGGATGTCTTTAAATCCCTAGTACTGGTAACTAAAGATACATATCACTTGTTGCAAACAGGCTGCATTGCTTACAGCTGGATAGAAGTGGATGAAGAAGGCCGCATTAGCTTCTTTACAAAAGAGCAGATAAAATATAGGCCTGAGAGTTTCTCTGGTGTAATAATATGGGTTCATGCATACCTCCCAACATTTTGTTTGAGGGGGGAGTTCATGCCCCTAATATTCCACGAAATTACAGCTGCAGTAGCCATCATGGGAGGGAAGGTGGTATCTTCTCCGGGCCCTTGGGCCCCTCATCTTGTGGCCAAACGCCAAAGGCAATTAAAATGGGACAGTGAGAGTCTGCTGTGTCAACAGGGCAAGGGAGGGTCATCTCAGAACATGCACTTGAACTGCAAACAGGAGTATGCTGTAACCTGCATACCAGCCCAACTGGGCCTAGAATCAAAACTTTTAACTGTGCTCGGTGTACCCGAGACCCGTGGGTGTTTCTCAAGCTATAAACGGATCTCGCGGTCTCAAGCCTGGTACGTTTAATTTCAATCTTCGCCAACATGGCCAACCTTCTCATAGCTGTATTACCAGATGGTTGAGTAACATTCCGTTTCTGCATAGTTGCCAACATTGCAAAAAAAAAATCCGTGACACTTTTTCGCATGTAGGCGGAGCCTTGGTATAATTAGGGGGTGGGGCATTCATTTGAAGGTGTGTTATACTTTAGGAGAAAAAAGTGGCGCACGAAGCGTGGGCGTGGTTTACGCGGGTAGTGGGAGTGGCTTAAATGAGCGTGGCTCAAAGGGGGTGTGGTTAAAGTCTGAGATGAATGAGGGATGAAGGGAGAAAGAAAGAGGGAGGGAAGGAAAGAGAAGGAAGGATGGAAGGACAGCAGGCCCAGATCCTACACCATAATAGAAATATGTGTATTCCAGAGTTTAACAATCAACAGATAAAGATAATCCAAACATCTGGTGTTAGCTCTTTAATCATCCCGGCACCATGGTTGTTAGGGTGTCAGGATGACTGAAGTGCATTATTTCTCTTATTACATTTTAATATAAAATGAAATCATTCAACTCACCAAAATGCCGAATCAGTGTTAGCCCCGAGTGTGTCACCTGCCACGTCGCCTGCCACCAGATGCCATCAGGTGTCCCCAGGGGAGTCCCTCCTTACATCAGGCGTCCCCAGAGGAGTCCTTCCTTACATCAGGTGTACCCAGAGGAGTCCCCCTTACATCAGGCGTCCCCAGCGGAGTCCCCCCTTACATCAGGCATCCCCAGCGGAGTCCCCCCTTACATCAGGCGTCCCCAGTGGAGTCCCTCCTTACATCAGGCGTCCCCAGCGGAGTCCCTCCTTACATCAGGCGTCCCCAGAGGAGTCCCTCCTTACATCAGGCGTACCCAGCGGAGTCCTTCCTTACATCAGGTGTACCCAGTGGAGTCCCCCTTACATCAAGTGTCCCCAGCGGAGTCCCCCCTTACCTCAGGCGTCCCCAGTGGAGTCCCCCCTTACATCAGGCGTCCCCAGCGGAGTCCCCCCTTACATCAGGCGTCCCCAGCGGAGACCCCTCTTACATCAGGCGTCCCCATCGGAGTCCCCCCTTACATCAGGCGTCCCCAGCGGAGTCCCCCCTTACATCAGGCGTCCCCAGCGGAGTCCCCCCTTACATCAGGCGTCCCCAGCGGAGTCCCCCCTTACCTCAGGCGTCCCCAGCGGAGTCCCCCCTCAGGCGTCCCCAGCGGAGTCCCCCCTCAGGCGTCCCCAGCGGAGTCCCCCCTCAGGCGTCCCCAGCGGAGTCCCCCCTTACCTCAGCCGTCCCCAGCGGAGTCCTCCCTTACCACAGGCGTTCCCAGCGGAGTCCCCCCTTACCACAGGCATCCCCAGCGGAGTCCCCCCTTAACCACAGGCGTCTCCTGTCTCGGCCGCCATTATTGTTTCCCCTTCCCCGAAGGGGAACAAAATAGAGGCGGAGCCGACAGTGTGGCTGCAAAAAAAAAAATTAAGCTGTGGCGCTGCCCACCCCCGCCCCTTTCCATTACAGACAGACCTGCAGCGGGGCGGGGCGGGGCGGGGGGGTGGCCGGCCGGCCAAAACACAGATGTAGTACAATAGAAGATAAAGCTGCTGCGGCGCTGCCCACCCCCGGGGAGGTGCGGGGTGTGGGCGGCGCCGCAGCGGCTTTATTTTCTATTGTACTACATCCGTGTTTTGGTCCTCTTGAACATGGCGGCCGGCCGAGACATTGTCTCCGCCAGCCGTGGACCTCTAGCGGCGGCGGCCTGCGGCGTCCAAATTCGGGGAAAACGGGAAAAATCGGATTGGCCGGGACAAAATAAATCCGGGAAAAGGGTTTGAATCCCGGGAACGTCCCGGCCAATCCGTGACTGTTGGCAACTATGGTTTCTGCTGTATCCCGGCCGGGATACACTCTCCCTCTGGCGACATACGAGAGGGTGTTTGCATTTCAAAAAGTCACAGTTCTCTTCCTCGCTTTATAACATGGTAACATTGTTCCCCGGCAACTAGGAGAAAAGTGGGAGAGCACTTGGGTGCTCATTTTAACGATCATAACAAGATTCATCCAGCTAGTCCTGCAAATTTTCTTTTTTTATTTTGTTGTTGTAGCATTTCAGTGCAGCCATGCAGTGTTCCTGCCTTGCGGATCCTGACACCCGTGCCTGTTCAGTCGCCGTCAGCTTCAGCTCGACGATGACGACGCAGGGCCTGTTCGTTATGGTCAAGCCAGGCTGTCGCTTCCCTGGCCGATTCAAAAAACTGTGCTTGACCGTCGGCAGTCACCCTCAGTTTTGCTGGGTACAGCATGGCATATGGTAGTTGCAGAGCCCTCAAACGTTTCTTCACCTCTCCGAATTTTACTCTGGCCTTCTGGACTTCAACCGAGAAGTCTGGGTAGAAAGATACACGTACACCATTGAATTCGACGTTCGCCTTTTCTCGTGCACATCTCAGGATTGCCTCTCTATCTCTGTAGTGTAGCAGCTTGGCCAGCATGGATCTGGGGGGAGCCCCCTGTGGGGGGGGGGGGGCTGCCTGGTACTCTGTGGGCCCTTTCCACTGTGTAGAATGGGGAGAAAGAATCTCTGCCAAAGAGTTCAACAAGCCAGGCTTCCACAAAGGTAGTGGGGTCTCTGCCCTCCGACTTTTCAGGCAGACCAACAATGCGTACATTGTTCCTGCGTAAGCGATTTTCGGTGTCCTCAGCTCTGTTATATGTATCTTGCGCCAACCGATGAGCGGCCCTGGCTCTAAGGGGGGTAATTTATCTTCAATGTCGCTTACTCTGCACTCCACCGCAGCCGTCCTGTCTCTTAATTTCTGCAGATCTTGCCTGATAAACGAGACCTCTTCTCTCATGCCCCCAAGTTGCATTTTCATGTCATTCACAGATGCTGTGCACAGCTGAACGGCTTTTAAAATAGTTGCTAGTGTAGGCTGCTCTAAGGGCTCCTCATCGTCTACAGTAGGGGGGGGGGGAGGGTGGATGTGCTGCATCCTCATGGCTGAGGCCTGTGCTGCTGTCTGTTAGGGATAAGCTTCGTGTTCGAGTCGAACATACGTTCGACTCGAACATCGGCTGTTCGATCGTTCGACGAAGATCGAACGATTTGGGCCGTTCGCGCCAAATTCGAGTGACGCGAACGGCCCACAATGCACTACGCCATCGCAGTGTCATCCAGGCGCTGTGATTGGCCAAGCATGCACTGTGACCCCGCATGCTTGGCCAATCACAGCGCCGGCAGCGAGGAGAGCAATGATTGGCCACAGGCAGGATGCCTGTGGCCAATTATTGCTGAGGGTGTTTAGTACACGCCCCACACTATAAAAGGCCGCCAGCACGGCGGTCTAGTGTAGTGTGTTCCGGAGCAGGGAAAGACAAGCATAGGCAGGGACAGTGACATTTATTTCTTTCTTGCTTAACCTGGATTCCTTTAGTTTAGGGAAAGAGAAGGATAGGTAGGGAGAGTGTCAGTGTGTTTTACTGTGTGAGTCCTTGTTTCTAGGGACAAAGAAGGAAAGTGAGGGGATTTCTCCTTGTGCTATAGTGTGCTTTAAAAAAACATTTTTTCTAGGGACAGAAAACTCTAGGTAGGGAGAGTGTCAGTTTCTTTCACTGTGCGAGTCCTTGTTTCTAGGGACAAAGAAGGAAAGTGAGGGGAATTCTCCTTGTGCTATAGTGTGCTTTAAAAAAACATTTTTTCCAGGGACAGAAAACTCTAGGTAGGGAGAGTGTCAGTTTCTTTCACTGTGCCAGTCCTTGTTTCTAGGGACAAAGAAGGAAAGTGAGGGGAATTCTCCTTGTGCTATAGTGTGCTTTAAAAAAACATTTTTTCTAGGGACAGAAAACTCTAGGTAGTGTGACAGCAGGAAGGTAAAGTCACCTGGTTGCATCCAGGGGGGTAGGTATATTTCTCCCAGATTCAGGCTTTATGCCGACTTATACAACTAGGGAGAGAGTTGATGAAGCCCAGCTGAGGCTAGTGGGCTCATGGATGATTCATACCTCTAGGGAGAGGGCTGGGCGTCGTGCAGGCAGGGAGTTGATGAGACCAGCTGAAGCTTGTCAGCTCGTTTAAGGCCTCTATAAAAACTCCCAGATTCATTAGGTGTTTGCTCATGCCTGGACCCAGACCTGTGTGGACTGTCTAGGGAGAGTGAACCCCTGTGCGGTGAGACAAAGCCTGTGTGGCTATTTGTTTGGACATTTACTAAACCAGGGACTTAGGGACTAGGACAGCACCAGGCTGATCCCAGTTGTTAGTTTAGGAAACCTGCATGTTTAGTCAGAGGTCAAGCTGACCAGGGTTTATTTTGTTTATGTTTCTTTTTGCTTTGCTGTGTTTTTGTCACTGTAAATAGAGAAATAAACCGCACCTTTTTGATCTTGAAAACCACAACCTCCGTCTGCTGGGCCTGTTTTTGTGTGGGGAGCCCATCCAGGGGATCACACACACCCGCTGCCGAGCTAACCCCCCCACAGTAGGGAGAGTGTCAGTTTCTTTCACTGTGCCAGTCCTTGTTTCTAGGGACAAAGAAGGAAAGTGAGGGGAATTCTCCTTGTGCTATAGTGTGCTAAAGCATTCCTCATCAACCATCTTTGAAATCCTTGTTTTTTGGACAGTCAGGGAAATTGTCGTTGTGCTATTCTGTGCAAAAGCAATAATCCTCAACCATATTTAGAAATCCTTAAGTAAAGGGACAGAGAAGGACACCTGAAGGTAGCCCTTATTGCTTTTTTCCCATTTCCCTGCAGGCCATCTATTAGAATGTCTGGAAGGCAAACAAGGAGAGGCAGACAGTCAGGAGGCAATAAAAGAGGGCAAGCAGGCTCTGTGTCTGGGGGCAACAGTGCTGGTCGTGGACGCGGTGCATTGTCATCAGCACATGGCCATGGGACACGCTTGTCCTTCTTTTCGGCAGCTGGACATGTTGAGCCACATCATGCCGAAGACTTGGTAGAGTGGATGACCAAGCCCTCCTCCTCCTCCTCATCCTCTCTCACCCAGGCTCAGGGTACTGGCAAAGCAGCTGCCAAAGCGTCCTCTTCCCTGGTATCAATGTCAGACTCATCATCAGTCACTCCTTCCCTAGACCCACCATGTCCTCCTCCTGAGGAGTCCCCCGAACTGTTTGAGCACAGTGTTGGGTACATGCTCCAGGAGGATGCCCAGCGTTTCGAAGGGTCTGATGATGAAACCCAGCTACAGGAAGGCAGTAGCGTGAGAGCAGACAGAGGGGATGCTCAAGAAGGACACCAATCTGGCAGTCATGTTCCAGCAGCTGCAGCATACTGCCAGATTGGCTCCAGTGATGAGGAGGGAGGGGATGATGAGGTCACTGACTCCACGTGGGTGCCTAATAGGAGAGAGGAGGAGGAGGATGAGGAGGAGGCACATCTCCAACGAGGCAGGATGCCCTTTGGTGGCCAGCGTAAGGGCAGTACACCGACGGAATCACACCGCAGAGCTCTGCCTGTGCAGGGCGCAGCCTCTGCCCGTCATTCAAAAAGTTCCTTGGTGTGGGCCTTTTTTGAGGCTAGTGCATCAGATCGCACAGCTGCTGTTTGCAACATATGTCTCAAGCGTATATCGCGTGGCCAAAACATCAGCCGCTTGGGTACCACATGCCTGACCAGACATATGTTGACCTGCCATGCAGCTCGTTGGCAAGCCTACCTCAAAGACCCACACCAAAGAACAAAGCGGACCTCTCCTTGCACCGCATCAGCTGGGATCTCCAACCCCACTATAACTTCAGTCCTCTCTGAAACATGCACTGAGAGGAATGAAGGTGTAGAATTAGGTGTGTCACAGCCAAGTACTTGCGGCCACTCTGCTAGCAGTACACCGACGTCCGATTCTAGCAGGCAAATTTCCCTGCCCCAGCTGCTGGACCGTCAAAAGAAGTTCACTCCCAGCCATCCACATGCCCAGCGGTTGAATGCTAGCTTGGCTAAATTGCTAGCGCTTCAACTGCTGCCTTTTCAGTTGGTAGACTCGGCCCCCTTCCGTGAGTTTGTGCAATGTGCGGTTCCTCAGTGGCAGGTTCCCAAACGCCACTTTTTCTCACGGAAGGCTATTCCGGCTCTCTACCGGCATGTGGAAGGCAATGTCTTGGCCTCGCTGGACAGGGCGGTCAGCGGTAAGGTGCATATTACCGCTGACTCATGGTCCAGCAGGCATGGACAGGGACGTTACCTTTCTTTCACGGCCCATTGGGTCACTCTTTTGGCAGCTAGGAAGGATGCAGGACAAGGTGCAGTAGTGTTGGAGGTTGTTCCACCGCCACGCCTCCAAAATGCTACTACTGGTTGTGACACACCTCTCTCCTCCACCCCCTCCTCTTCTTCTTCCTCCATGGCCTCTTCCTGTGGTTTGTCCTATGAACCAGCGGTGCTCCGTAGCCGTTCACGGGGCTACGCAAGTACGCAGGCAAAAAGATGCCATGCCGTGCTTGCGCTGGTGTGTTTGGGGGACAGAAGCCACACTGGGGCAGAGGTCCTGTCTGCTCTGCAGGGCCAGGCCGAGAGGTGGTTGACGCCACGCCAGCTTAAGCCAGGAATGGTGGTTTGCGACAATGGCACCAACCTCCTCTCCGCCCTCCGACAGGGACAACTGACCCATGTGCCCTGTGTGGCTCACGTCCTTAACCTGGTGGTGCAGCGGTTCTTGGGCAGGTACCCGGGCTTACAGGATGTCCTGAGGCAGGCCAGGAAAGTCTGTGTGCATTTCCGCAGATCTTATAATGCCAGTGCTCGCCTGGCTGAGCTGCAAAAGGAGTTGAACCTGCCCAAGAACCGCCTTATATGTGACATGCCCACCAGGTGGAACTCAACGTTGGCCATGCTGCAGCGGCTGCACACGCAGCAGAGGGCCATCAATGAGTACCTGTGCGACTACGGCACCAGGACAGGGTCAGGGGAGCTTGGTTTTTTTTCTCCACGCCAGTGGGGCATGATCAGGGATGCATGCACTGTCCTGGCACCATTTGAGGAGGCCACGAGGATGGTGAGCAGTGACAGTGCATGCATCAGTGACACTGTACCTCTTGTCCACCTGTTGGAGCACACGCTGCGTGGAATAATGGACAGGGCACTTGAGGCAGAACAGAGGCAGGAAGAGGAGGACTTCCTTGCCTCTCAAGGCCCCCTTTACCCAGACAGTGTTCCTTCTGTCCCACCCATCGCACAGGAAGAGGAGGAGGAGGAGGAGGAGGAGGAGGAGGAGGAGGAGGAGGAGGATTGTGTCAGCATGGAGGTGGAGGCTGGCACTCAGCATCATCAGCAGCAGTCTTTTAGGGATGATTTACAGTCCCAAGAAACCAGTGGACTTGTACGTGGCTGGGAGGAGGTGGCTGCGGATCATGTCGTCCTTAGTGACCCAGAGGACTCCGGAGCGAATGCCTCAGCAAACCTACGCTGCATGGCCTCCCTGATCCTGCAAAGTCTGCGGAAGGATCCTCGTATTCTTCGGATCAAGGAGAGGGACCATTACTGGCTGGCCACTCTCCTTGATCCACGGTACAAGGGTAAGGTTGCGGACCTTACGTTACCTTCGCAGAGGGAGCAGAGGATGAGACAACTCCGGGAGGCCTTGCAGAAAGGTCTGTGCAACGCGTTCCCAGAGACTGGGAGGTTACAAACTCCTGGTCCTGGACAACGAGTTGCTGAGGCTTCGGCCAGTCAAAGAAGGAGCGGTGGGGAAGGTGGCCGTCTGACCGATGCGTTCAGACAATTCTTTAGTCCGCAGCCCCAAAGTATGATCGGTTCCAGCAACCATCGCCAGCGTCTGATAAACATGGTGCAGGAATATCTAGGGGCAAGGTCAGACTTGGACACCTTCCCCACCGAAAATCCTCTGGCTTACTGGGTCTTGAGGATGGATCACTGGCCAGAGCTTGCACAGTATGCAATTGAGCTACTGGCCTGTCCTGCATCCAGCGTTCTTTCGGAACGCACATTCAGTGCTGCTGGAGGATTTGTCACGGATCACAGGGTGCGCCTGTCCACCGACTCGGTTGATCGACTGACTTTCATCAAGATGAACCAGTCTTGGATCACCACCAGCTACCACACACCTGATGCTGATATAACAGACTAATTGATTTTAACATGTCACATCCCTTCAAGACTGATGCTGATGCTGAGTGCCTGTGCTGTTATGTTGACTGGCTATCCTCCTCCTCCGAGTCCTCAATGATACGATTGATGATGATAGCTTGGAAGATCATTTTTGTTTATGGGTGCCGCCACCAGTGGCTAAGGCCCAATTTTTCAGCCCCTGTTTTACAGGGGCGTGTAATTACAATTTTTTTAGCAATAATTTGCCATAGGGCTCATTGCTGTGCTCCAAGTACAGTATCTGTGAGGGGTTGGAGTGTTGTGGCACCAGTGCCTAAGGCCCAATTTTTCAGCCCCTGTTCAACAGGGGCATGCAATTACAATTCTTGATCTAATAATTCACAGCAGGGCCCATTGCTGCACCCACCAAGAGTAACTCTGAGGGCTTACAGTGTTGTGGCAACACCACCACCACCACCACCACCACGAAAGGCCCAATTTTTCAGCCCCTGTTCAACAGGGGCATGCAATTACAATTCTTGATCTAATAATTCACAGCAGGGCCCATTGCTGCACCCACCAAGAGTAACTGTCAGGGCTTACAGTGTTGTGGCACCAGCACCACCATCAAAGGCCCAATTTTTACTACCACTGTTCAACAATTATATGTAATTAAAATTCCTGATATAATAGTTGACAGCAGGGCGTTCCAGCACCAACCAAGAGTAACTGTGAGTGCTTACAGTGTTGTGCCAACACCAACAACTAAGGGGCCTATTTCTGCAGAGTATATACGGCAGGTCCCTACTTTCAAACATCCAACTTACAAACGACTCCTACTTGCAAACGCAAGAAGACAACAGGAAGTGAGAGGAAATCTACCACTAGGAAGGAAAATTCTCTCCTGTAAGAATAAATATGGGAGAAAGGTGTCTCCTCTGTACTGATGCTTTATCAGCAATCCTTGTTTCAAGAAAAACACCACATTTCAAAAACAGTTGTCATTGGGACGGAAAGTGAGGTGAAATGTTCTGAACAGGGGCACAGACAGCAAAACAAATGTTACAGGGGTGATAACCCTTACCTATGTTTTCCAAAAAGTTTAAAAATAGATTTTTGGGCTGGAGCTACACTTCAACAATGTACCTGTTCAAAATTACAAACAGATTCTACATAAGAACAAACCTACAGTCCCTGTCTTGTATGCACCGCCTGTATACGGCTGTTCAGAGTATATAGGGCCTTTTATTTTATGTGCGGGGTTCCCCTTAATATCCATACAAGACCCAAAGGGGCTGGTAATGGGCTGGGGTAGGGGGGGGGGGGGGTCATGGGGTAGCTATGCCATTTTTCTTAAAGATTTTCATCCATATTACCGGGACCAGACATTACATTAAAGCCGCAAGCAGTTTTAAATGGCTTTTTTTTCCTTTAGAAGTGTCATTTTGTGCAGGGACAGTTCTAAACACGGGAAACACGTGGCACTTCACAGGCATACTTTAGACACCCCCCAGGTACGATATTTAAAGGAATATTTGACTTTTTTTTTTTCACTTTATGCATCATTAAAATGACTGCTCCCGAAAAACGACCGTTTTTAAAACTTCTTTTTGCATTGATACATGTCCCCTGGTGCAGAACCCGGGTTCCCAAACCCTTTTTAGGACAATAACATGCATAATAGTTGTTATAATTAGCACTTTAGAATTCGAACGTTCGCATCCATTGTATTTAATAGGGTTCTAATGTTCTACGAACTTTCGGTCCGTTCGCGGGTTCTGGTGCGAACCGAACCCGGGGGTGTTCGGCTCATCACTACTGTCTGTGTCCTGGCCCCCGTCCCCCTGTGCAAACAGCTCCATCTCCTCTGCCCTCTGTATCTCCTCCACATCTAGCGCGGCCCCCTGGCCCTGCAACTTTTTTTTTTTTTTAAACTTGTTTTTATTATAATTTTCAAATACACAGATACACAAAAAACAAAGAAAAGAAAAAACAAAAACACAGACATTACTCAGGCGCATACAACATCCTCATAAAGCAGGTGAATATCATAAATTATGGCAATACAGGCAGGGCTTCACATTATGTAGTATAGCAAGTAGACACGTGCAATTCGTTTCGTTCCGAATTCGTTTAACGAATTTCGACAAATTCGTTAATTCGGAAATATCCGAATTAACGAAAACTCATTTAACGAATTTTAACGAATATTCGTAAATTCAAATTTGCGAATGTACGAATTTACGAATATACGAATTTACCAATGCACGAATTTACGAATGTACGAATTTACCAATGCACGAATTTACGAATGTACAACTATCCGGAAATTCGTAAATTTGAATTTACGAATTTCCGAATATTCGTACATTCGTAAATGAGTAAATTCGGAAATCTGAAATAATAATTAACTAATAACTTAACTATTACTAACTATTCAATTATAGGTATTGTAATTTCCTTTCAAATTTGGCTGTTAGTGAACTTAACGAAGTTACGAATTGTTTTCCGACATAATGAATGCCGTATCTAAACGAATGGAACGTAATGAATTAATAATAATAATAAATAACAATAATAATAATAAAAACGTTTTATTATTATTATTATTATTAATTTGTTCCGTTCCATTTGTTTAGATGCGGCATTTGTTACTTCAGGTTATGCGTAACTTCAGATAAATTTGTATTCGTTACGTTCGCTAACAGCCAAATTTGAAAGGAAATTTCAACTATAATTTAATAGTTATTTTTTCAGATTTTCAAATTTTCGGGTTTTCGAAAATATCGAATTTCCGAAATTACGAATGTATAAATTTACGAATGTATAAATTTACGAATGTACGAATTTACGAATGTACGAATTTACGAATGTACAAATTTACGAATGTACAAATTTACGAATTTACGAATTGCGATCATAACGAATGACTCGAAAAACGAAAAAAACAAAAAACGAATGAAACGAAAACGAAAACTAACGAATTTTTTGGCAGTGCACATGTCTAATAGCAAGAGCGGATCAGCTAGGCCTCAAATCACAGCTAAACTCAACCAGCCTCACATATCAGCCAGCAGTTTCTGGTTCTGCCAACCATGCGTGCCATATCTTATCATATTTCAGAAAACACCCCCTATTGGCATATGTGTCTTTATAGAGGGGAAGGCTGGTGTTCACCAAGCGTTTCCACTGTAACACTGACGGGGGGGTAGGCTTTTTCCAATGCATGGCAATATTTTTCCTAGCATAAAAGAGCAGAAGACTTATTAAAATACGCCCAGCAGAGGACGGGACGATAGGTTCAATGATTCCCAGGAGACACACCTCCATCTTCAATGGAATGGAGGCCGAGGCCACCTTATTGATTAGGTCTAATACCATGATCCAGTATTGTTGGATCCCGGGGCACTGCCAGAATATGTGCGAGAAGTCGCCTGGGGAGGCGCCACATCTCCAGCACTCCGCCGAGTGTGCATTGTCTATCTTGTTGAGCCTATGTGGGGTGAAATAAGCCCTATGTACAATTCTGTACTGTACCACCCTATCACGGATGGATACCAGGGATCTGAAAGGTAGGTCCCAGACATCGTCCCAATCATCTGAGTCTAGAGTAGGGATGTCCCGCAACCAGCTGGACCGCAGCCTGTCAAGGGGCGGGAGAGACACACGGAGCAAATATGAGTACAAATGTGACGTGGGCTTTTCTGCACAGTCAGACCGCAGTGTTCTCTCCAGCTCCGACTGGGCCACGATACAGGAGGAGCGCGGGAATTGTGCTGCAAATGCATGGGACAGCTGACCGTATCTAAAGAGGTAATAATCAGGCAGATTGAAGTTGGATGAAAGGTCAGAAAAAGGAAGTAGGACATTATGTGCTACTATGTGTGATAGAGTTTTTACACCATATTTTGTCCACGCATAGGGGTCTGGGAGATTGTAAAGATGTGACAAGCTGGGATTTAACCAGATTGGGGCATTAGGGGAAACTTCTTGTGGTTTACATTTTTCAATGGCCAGGCTGGCCTTCCACGCCCGCAGGGTGGTGAGCATGGACGGGGTCAACAAATAGGGAGCGCGGGGGCCCTGAAAAAGCAGAAATTGGAGGGCTTCCAGCGAGCCCACCACTGTGGCTTCAAGCACCGTGGATGGGTTCGTCTTGTCCGGCTGTAACCACCACGCCGCAGTTACCAGCTGTGCGGCGAGGAAGTATTTATAGCAGTCCGGAAAGGCCATGCCACCCTGCGTTCGTGGTCTCATCAGTGTCGTAAGCTTGTATCTAGGTGGTGACGGCCCCCAGATAAAGGCAGAAAAAATTTGGTTCAGTTTCTGAAAGAAGGACTTTGGGATCCATTGCGGGGATTGACGGAATAGGTATGTAAGCTTAGGGATAATTTTCATTTTTAGTAAGTTTATACGCCCCCAGACGGAGAGGGGTAGGTTGCTCCAAGATTTAAATCTGGATTGGGCCTCCAGGAGCACCGGGGTCAGGTTGAGCGAGACATAGTCAGAAGTCCTGGTGGAGACACAAACTCCCAAATATTTAAATGACTCAACCCATCGAAGGGGAGTCCCGCGTAAAGAGGTGGAGGCAGCCTCGCTGTCGATCGGGAATAGAAGGGACTTGGACCAGTTAACCCTGAGCCCAGTGACCGTCGCAAAAGTGTCAAGGACTGATAAAGCCCCTTGCAGTGATGGACCTGCATCATTGAGAAAAAGGAGCATGTCGTCTGCGTACAAGGCTACCCTCTCCTCCAGCTGACCCACTCGGAGACCCTTGATGTGCGCGGCGAGGTGCGTAAGGCCTCAGCCACCGGTTCTATTGCTAGGGCGAATAAAGCCGGGGAGAGAGGGCATCCCTGTCTGGTTCCTCTAAAAAGCCTGAATGGGACAGACAACCCCCCACCCAGACGCACCGAGGAGGTGGGACATTTATAAATTATCTGAAGCCAATTAATGAATACTAAGGGAAAGCCCATTCTACGCAGGGTTTCCCACAGGAAGGGCCATTCGACCGTGTCGAAGGCCTTTTCCACATCTAACGATGCCACCGCCCGGGACCCTTTGTTAATATGTTGAGTATGTATATTAGTGAAAAGGCGTCGCAGATTAACATCAGTGGATCGCCTGGGCATAAAACCCGTTTGGTCCGGGTCTACCACCGAGGGCAACATGGGATACAACCTAATGGCCAGAAGCTTAGTCAGAATCTTTAAATCTGTGTTCAGGAGCGCTATGGGTCTGTACGAGGCACACGAGGTGGGATCCTTAGGGGGCTTGTAAATCAACGTCAAATGGGCATGATACATAGAGGTGGGTAGGCTACCGCTAGACAAACAGTCAGTGTAGAGCTGTGCCAGTAGGGGGGCCAGTAGGTTCAAATATGCTTTGTAGAAGTCTATCGGGAGCCCGTCCGGCCCAGGGGCCTTGCCAGGGGGAAAGGAACGGATGGCGTTTTGAACCTCTAGCGCTGTGAAAGGTTGGACCAAAGTCTCTCTTTCGCTGTCGGAGAGCCAGCCAAGCGCCAACGGGTCCAAGAGGGACCGCAGCATCTCTGGCTGGAAATCCGAGGGCAAGCCAGAGGAGGAGTAGAGACTGGTGTAAAAGTCATTAAAGGTCTGCAGAATGTCCGATGGGGAGGAGACCGATCCACCCCCCGGGACCTGTAAGGAGGACACCAAAGTGAGAGGCTGGTCGTGCTGGGCCATCATGGCCAGAAGACGGCCATTTCGATCACCCTGTTCAAATGCTCTCTGTCTGCTTTTGTATGTCTCAAGTCTCGTGACCTCTGCCAAATGTAACTGCAGGTCCCTCTGAGCCGCCATAAGCAGGTCAAAATGAGCTGGGGTGGGGTCCCTGCTATATATGTCAGTATGGTCTGTAACGTTTTGTTCCAAACTCAGAGTTGCAGCTGAATGCTGCCTCTTTATACTCGCAATGGACGATATGTATTGACCCCTAGTATAAGCTTTGAAGGCATCCCAGGTAACATCCGGAGGGGAGGACCCGGCATTGTGGTCCCAGAACTCCATCAGTAAGGGGGGTAAACTCTCCGAGAGATCCGGATGGGAGACCCACTGAGCACCCAACCTCCAGAATGCAGCATTCCGGGAAGCCTGGGAGCGGAGAACCACTGCCAAGGGGCTGTGATCGGACAGACCGCTCGGCAGATAGGCAGCCTCCAACACATCCGCTAACAGTGCGGGGTTGGAGAAAGCCAGATCTATCCGTGATGCGGTCTTGTACGATGCTGAATAACACGAGTACGTCCGTGTAGCAGGGTGCTTCCACCTCCAGATCTCCTCCAGACCCACCGCCTGAGCCCAGGCTGACAGGTCCAGACAGTGCCTCTTGGAAGGCGTGGGTCTATCTAGATCTGGTGACAGAGTGGCATTAAAGTCGCCCATCACCAGAACCTTACCCGGGCAAAATGGGGTTACCTTTTCTAGTACTGCATAGAGTAGACCTGGCGAAAAGGGGGAGGAATGTAGACATTGACAACAATATACCTTTGCGACCATAGTGTGAACACCAATATAACGTATTTACCCTGAGGGTCAGTGCGGACCTCTTCAATCACACAAGGAAAATTTTTGTGAATGAGTATCGAAACACCTCTAGCATATGTGGAGTACGTGGCATGTACTGCCCTCTGAATCCATGGTTTTTTCAAAGTCAGGATTTTGCCGCCCATAAGGTGGGTTTCCTGGAGGAGTATAAGTTGGGGGGATTGGGACTTTAAGTACTGGAAAAGAAGGGCACGTTTGAACTTAGAATTAAGGCCCCTGACATTCCAAGAAAGGATAGTAAAAGAAGGCAGCGGGGCATCAGCCATTGGGCATGTATGGCATAAAACAAAGCGGGCGAGCTACACTCACCCAAAAGGACCTTAGGGGCGGCAAAACCTCTGCTGCATTGCATAGAACATCGACAGCACCTGAGCATTGTACAAAAACAAAACAGAAAAAAGAAAGTAAACCAAAAACAGACACATAAATCACCATAACACGTGAACTTCCCAGGCACCAAGTGCCTATCCTACTATGTCCCTTCCCTCCACTAAACATGTGGGGGGGCGGGAATAGTCTAGACCCCTAACAAAAAACCAAAAGACCTATAGATTAGGCGGTGTGAATGAGCCCCGAACTAGGGGCCCCACACAGCCGGAGCCAGCAAACTCACTCCTCTACTAGGCAGTGTCCCAGGGAGTGGTGATATGTGATACCAACACTGGCCACCAGCTAAAGGGGAGGGGGGGGGGGAAGAGCAGTCTCTAACTTGGTGAGGAAAGTAGTGTGTGTCCAGTTCAGAGCTCTGAGCAAACCGACTCCTGCATAGGAGAGAAAAAAAAAACATAAACCAGGCAATGTTCCATAGTGCAGACATGTTCTGATCCATAAGAGCAGCGGAGGCCACGGAGATCAAACCCAGGGCTAGGGATTTCCCCCCCCGGAAATCACGGGCAGTAATCAATGGCAGTTCAGCAGCGGGGGGGGGGGGGGAGGATAGCAACCATGACCCCCCAGGAACGAAGGGAGAGAGAGAAAAAAAAAAAAGGGGAAACGAGAAGGCAAACGGTGCATCCCACCCCATGAATAAAAAAGAAAAACAAAAAACAGGGGTACAGAACATGGGGGGGAACAGGAGGCAACTTGCGGAGTGTCAAATACTTGCTGCTAGGGGAGACATCTACCGGCCATCCAACCAGGACATCGCTGCCTCCGGATCCGTGAAGAATCTTGTGCGGTCACCATCAATTACGCGAAGTTTGCTGGGATAAAGCAGGCTGAACTTGAGGCCCTTATCTCTCAGGCGCTTCCTAACCTCGGTAAAGCTGCGGCGGCGGTGTTGAACCTCTGGGGAGTAATCAGGAAAGAGCATGATGCGGGCACCATTATAGTCCAGGTCTCGTTTCTCCCTGGCAGCTGTCAGGATCCGATCTCTGTCCCTATAATTAAGTAGCCGGAGCAAGAAGGGTCTAGGAGGGTTACCAGGGGGCGGAGGGGTAGGGGGGACTCTGTGCGCTCTTTCCACCACAAATGTGGGAGGCATGGCAGGCAAATCCAGGAGCGAGATCAGGAAGGCCTCAGCAAACTCAGCAGGCCTCACGCCCTCCGCCTTCTCAGGGAGGCCTAGGACACGGATATTATTCCTCCTGAGCCTATTCTCAGTATCAATGGACTTGTCTTGTAAGGCTTTGACCTGTAGCTGTAAGGCATGGAGTTCCCTGGAGTCCGCCCTGGTAGAATCCTCTAATTGGGAGATGCGGCCCTCTGCTTCAGTGAACCGGGCCCTAAATTTGTCCATGTCATGGCGGATCAGGCTGACATCCGCCACTAGGTGGTCTATTTTGACCATCACCGAGTCCCGACCCTCCCTGATCGCTGCAAGGAGCTCGGCATGAGAGGTGGCCTGGGATGGGGATGGATCGAGATGGGAAGGAGAGCTGGCTGACATGGTCAGATCCCGGGGCCTCGTGGGCAAGATGGCGGCCGCGGATCGGTCGGCTGGCGCAGAGGATGATCGGAGCTTACCCGGAGACAGCTGGGAGAGCCTCGGGGTGGTGGATGCCTTCTTCCGCCCCAGGGTGTCAGGTAAGTGGCTGCTGGAAGGAGGAATCTGCGCTGGAAAACAGAAAGGATTCGGGCAGGAGCGGAGCTCAGCGGTCACACGTCCTCTCCTGTTCACATCCCGGCCACGCCCCCCTGGCCCTGCAACTTTTGCGTGTAGTATAACATGTCCCGGAGCTGTTCCTTACCCTGAGACTTTAGGGTCTTCTTGCTGCTCTCTCCCTTGAGCTTATCTGCCATCCGCGAAGTGCTCTGTGACCAGGCCGACGCTGCGGCGCCATCTTGGGCATGCGGTCCCGTCATCTCCAGCGGGCCTCGGCGGGTCTTCCCCCGGGTACAGAGGGCCGGTGGTTGGTCCGGAAGGTGCTGCAGGTCGGTAGCCAGCTGGGTAGCCGAAAAAAGCAAATTTGTAGCTGCCGGGGAAGGATCATTATGCGGATCGAGCAGGAGCTGTGAGAAGTGCGTCCTCTCACATGCCGGTCTTGGCCACGCCCCCCACATTTTGAGATGGGAATGAGGAACACCTACTAGCAAATGTATGTAGGTGTGGGACACGCCCCCTGCCCTCCCCCTTAAAAGGAGAAGTTACCACTACTATTCCTTCATATTGGCTTTTAAAATGTACAAATGCAGCAATTTATAATTTGGATGAAAGGTTTAGCACTGGAAAACACTTTTTGAAAAATAAAAAGTGCATTTTATATACAACTTTATAGATCAGACCAAAATGACGGACAAATGAGGAGGAAAAAGGGACAGAGGGACTTTGCTCCAAATACGGGACAGTCCCTCAAAATCCGGGACAGTTGGGAGCTATGGTTCATGGATAGAACTGTCCTGAGCAAAAAGACTCACTCTATTGAAAAGGGACTCGGTGTTCAGCAGCACAGCCCAACCTGGCTCACCTGTGGCTCTCACTCTGGCGGACGTGTTTTTGCTCTCAGTCCCTGCACACCGCTCTCTCTATGCAGTGTAGCCTCTCCTTCTAATGTCAGACTGCAGATCCTATCCTGGGGTTCTCTTTCCCCTCACTGTCCTGTATAGGGTGACCACATTTCCAAACTGCCATTCAGGGACACACCCCGCCCAAAAAAGATGATTTGATACTTTTTTTGTGATCACATCCCCAAAAGTGAAGGACTTCAAGTCCCAGCGTGAACTGCTGATATCTAAGGATGTTACTCCCCCCACACACCCCAAAATTTAAGAAGAAGGACTACAAGTCCCAGCATAAACCCTATAGATTTCACAGGTTCATGCTGGGACATGTAGTTCTTCACTAGTTGGGGGGGGGGTCACATCTTCAGCTCTGAGGGGTTCATGCTGGGACCTGTAGTCTTTCACTTTTGGGGGATTACGTCCCCAAAATTGAAGGACTACAAGTCCCCGCATGAACCCTATAGATTTCACGGATTTATGCTGGGACCTGTAGTTCTGCACTATTGGGGGGTGTAGGGGGTGTCCCATCTTCAGCTCTGAGGAGTTCATGCTGGGACCTGTAGTCCTTCACTTTTGGGGAGTCGTGAGACCCATCACCCGATTGGCCAAAGGAAATCCGATCGGATTGGCCGACAGGAGGTGGAGGGAGGAGACGCTGGGGAACCGAGACAGCAGCCCCCCTCCCGCCCACCACCCGGAGCACTGCCCGCTAAATGGGGTAAGTGCGGGGCCCTGACTGACTGACCGACGGAGGAGTGGGGCCGCCTGTGATCCCGTGACCACCAGCCACCACTGCGTCTGCTGCCAGCTCATCTGCCGTCCTCTCTGCAGTCAGTGTCTCATGACACACATGGTGTTACATTTATCCCCGGCGCCCGGCCTCACCTCTGAGTACTGAGAGTTGCTCTCAAATCCTGGCAGTTCCCCCCCTCTGAGCATGCCACCAGAGAAGATTGGGGAGGAGGTGGGTGGAGTTAAAGCACTAGGGGCGAGGGAGGAGGAGGTTAAATCCTCCTACGCTCAGAATGCTGGGGCTTCGGCCGGCCAGGACACGTACTGTTAATGAGTAAAGAAGTGGCGAGGCGGTGGCCTTTTTGGGGGGCATCAGATTGGCCCAGGGGGGTGACTGTGTCAGTTTCATTCAGGGACACTGTATTGTCCCGGAATGAAGGTGCCCGGGACCCGGGACAGATCTGCAAAATGCGGGACTGTCCCGGGCAATCCGGGACACGTGGTCACGCTAGTCCTGTACTCTCTACTATACACAGCATGCCCTACCTTTCCCCACTACTTCTTTCCAGGCTCTCAGCTGCTAGCTGTTTCCAGCTGCACAATTTGGCCAATCGCATCTCCCCCTAAGTTAGGTGCTAGGATACAGTCCAATCAGGGTATGGCTCCCTCCTGCAGGCCTTTCAGCATAGCTCCCAACTGTCCCTGATTTCAAAGGGACTGTCCCTGATTTGGGACAAAGTCCCTCTGTCCCTCTTTCCTCCTCATTTGTCCCTCATTTTTGTCTGATCTATATAGCTGTATATAAAATGCATTGTTTATTTTTTTTAAAAGTGTTTCCCAATGCTAAAAATTTCATCTAATTTCTAAATTGCTGCATCTGTTCTTTTCAAAAGCCAGTATAAAGGAATAGTAGTGGTAAAAAAAAAAAAAAAAAAAAAAAAAAAAAAAAGCACTTGTGGGTATATCTAACCTTTTTTGTAAAATTATTTTACAAGTGTGCGTTTCAGGGAGTGTGCCCTATGCCTACATACTTTTGCTAATAGGTGTCCTTCGTTTCCATCTCAAAAAGAAGGGAGGTAAGCTTTCAGTCACCTGGGCAGGGAGCAGATGTAGCTATAATGCCCTGGCTGCATGGCTTCAGACTCATAGAAGGGCCATCAATCAAGGCTACATATCCATGTGGATTAATATTAAACTGTTCTGCCTTACACTAATTGCATGTAATATATAATGTAAAAGCTAGCTCCACTTTATAATGTAGTTCTAAGTTAGGGTTGCAACCTGTCTAGTATTCACCCGGACAGTCCTGGTTTTGAATCATGTGTCTGGGTTTCGGCCCACCTAAAATCCGGACACATTAATCAGACTGTGGCTCCTCAAGTAACCGAGATAGTCACATATAAAACTGTTACCCATCTGGGAGCTGTGTTGCGATGATGTCAGCAAGAGCAATTTGGCCACACCCACTGTTCGCCGTGGCACGATCTGCGTGCTACATTACTGCTCTCCTTGGGGCACCCAAATGTGTCCCAGGTCCTATAGTGCTTAATGCAAAAAAAATAAAAATTGCCCTGTGCCGAAAATGTGTTCGGGTTTGGCTTGAAGAAAAGGTGGCAACACTATTCTCATGCCGCGTACACAGGATCGGTTTTCCCATTGGAAAAACCCTGGATGATTTTTCCCACGGAATTCCACGGAAGTACACACGGTCACACAAAAGTTCTCTAAACTTTTGAGCGTTAAGAACGCAGTGATGTACAACACTACGACGAGGCGAGAAAAAGAAGTTCAATGCTTTCGAGCATGCGTGTTTTTTCTCCCGTCGGAATTGCATACAGACGAATGTTTTTTCCGACAGGAATTTTTCCCGTCGGAAAAATAGAGAACCTGCTCTCAAATTTTTGCTGGCGGGAAAAAAGTCAGATGGAGCATACACACGGTCGGAATTTCCGTTCAAAAGCTCACATCTGATTTTTTCTGACAGGAAAACCGATCGCGTGTACGCGCCATAAGTGTGCTGCCCCCTCTCCCCATGTACCTGATCCACATGAGCTTAAGTCCAGGGGGGTCATCAGGGGTCTCAATAAAGAGAAGCTAAACATAGAGAAAAGACAGCACTCCAATAATATTCCAGAACGACCATTTACTGAAGTACCATATCATACCTCCCAACCCGCACGGCACCCCCCCCCCCCCCCCAGCTGAACAACTTATATGTCCGAGTCCGGTAAAACAAATGTAGCGACCTCACCCCTCTCACCCCTTCTCATTCACGGCTTGTTTGTCTCGTCTAGGGGTTAGTACTGGGGGGACGGATGAGATACACCATGGCCCATGTCCTCCAGAGAGACTGGAGGTGAAAGCCAGAACTATCGGGTTTTGTGTGCGTGTCCTAGAGTCAAATCCTCTCCTCAAATTGACTCCCTTTGCTCCTAGTAACCAGAGTTCCACACACTGAAAAGGTCCAACTCGTATTTATTCTTCTCAATAAATAGTCATACAGCACAGACAGGTTGAGACCCATACAACACTTCAGTCTTTGTGGGGAGTAGGCCAAGGCACAATTCTTTTAGATAGAGATAACCACTGTGGTGTCACCAATGGCGAATAGTCACTGCCACTGACTATATTGAACAGAACATGGATTACCTTCGCTAACGTAGCCCCTATCAGGGGGAAGACATCTGTCCAAGACGGTTACCGGAGGCCTCTCCATCACCAGCAATGCTGCGCTGGACTCTCCGGAGAAGTTCCGCTCACCGGCCTCCTCGTCTCAGACATGGGCACCCAAGGAGTTAGGGCCCCCTCGGATTCCTCCACCCTCGCGGAACTCAGTCGAAGGTACTGAGCTCCAGGCTTCCGCCATAGTACCTCACCCCAGGCTAAAGGTGCCTGAGATGGACTCCATCTCCCGCTCTGCCAGGTCAAGGGCACCTGGGCCTGGAACTCCGGAACGCCAGCACCCAGGCTGAAGGTGCCTGGGTGCGGCCGCGTCCTCCGACTCCGAACTCTGAACTCCAAGGTCAGGGCGTCCGCCCCCTTTATCTCCTCTCCCTTTGCGTCACAGCAGGTTCCCCGCCCCGCTGTACCAGCGCCAGGAAAGGACAAAAAAGGATGCAGTCTTGCGGTGAGTGTTCAGCTCCGGCCCAGGGCGACAGCGCCACCCTCAGGCCGCAGGGAATCTCACACCACCAGAGTCCTCCAAGAACCACAAAAAGGTCTCAGATTCCCTGACAATCAATGCATCTGGGTTACACTACCACCCAGATGCCTCCCCTAAATTCACATACCCGCATACACAGATTACAAATTTAGTCGTCTTGAGATAGCACCCCCCCCCCCCCTCAACACAACTTTTATGTCGGGTTAAAAAAATGTCCTTAATGTCGGGTGAAGACATTTTTTGCTATCCCGCGGCAGAGAACTGGCCGCCCCCCCCTCCTCAGCAACATGAATGTCCCACAGTTGCATTTTTAAAAGTTGGGAGGTATGCCATATCTGTAAAACAACACAGTAGTATTGAGAGTACACAGACCCCTTTCTCAAGGTGACAGGCAGAGACATCCCAGATAGCAAGCAACTGAGCTGCAAATTTGAACATGACTTGCTAAGCTATTGCTAGACTTGCCAGGCTTCACGAGTTTGTTGCACAATTGCAGCGAGTCCACATTGCATGACTCCAGATCAACTTTCTTTGCAAACATTCTACAAGTCTGCTGTTACTGTAATTCTGGTTCAGTTATGTTGTGTGATAGGCATCCCACCACAGGGGTCACTGTGGCGGAATTTTCATGCTATAGGCTTGCAGAGCTCTTGCTGTAGACTCAGGGCCGTCAACTTTGGGTGCTGGCGAACAAAAAAACCCCCAAAAGAACAAAAAAAAAAAAAAGGGGGGGGGGGTTTCCATCTCTGGGCCCTTTACAAAAAAAAAGAAAAAATATAAATAAAATGTTTTATAATTTAAAAAAAATAATAATAATTTTTGTAAAAATAAATAAATAAATAAAAAGGGGGTTGCCATCCGGGGCCCTGGGGACCTCCGGGCCTCTGGGGAGCTCTGGGCCCCTTACAAGAAAAAAAAGAAAAAATTATATAAGAAAAAAATATTTATATAAAAAAAGGGGGGGTTGCCATCCATGGCCCTGGGGACCTCTGGGCCCCTTACAAGTGTACTGCCTGTACCCCCCTGATGGCGGCCCTGTGTAGACTCACCACTGTAACTTTGCTCGAGACTTGCCACACAAATGTGCTACAAATTGGAAATGTGTCAGCTAGAGAAAATGTGTAGCAAGTTAACAGACTTACAGTTCAACACTGCCACAAATTTGTAGCAAGTTATTCTTGCTATCTGTGAAATAATCACAGTTTTCTGGGATTTAATATACATACAATATGCCATAGGTGTGCGCAGCCTATTGCATTAGGGTGTGCACACCAAAGCTCAAACACACACCATGTTCATTCAGAAAGGGAAGGGGCCGATAAATACATATTTACCAGCCCCTTGCCTCACTCATCCTAAAACATCCCCGTAGCAACAGCCAGCAGGAGATGAAAGGAGGGAAGCCGGTAGTGCTGCAGAGGGAAGGACGGGGGAATCTGTGCTGCACAGGGCGATTAGGGTGTGCCTGGGCACACCCGGCACACCCTGTGCGCACGCCTATGCAATATGCTAATGATATGTAGCACTACCCCCGTAGGAGCTGCTGTTTGTTTGATTTGGGTCTACGTCCTGCCTATCAACCCCTGGAAGTGGCTCAAACCTTCCCTTAGCACAACTGATATGAATAAGGAGTGTGAGACCTATTGAGTATTAGGAGACACAATCCTGCATACATCACACAATAACCTGTAAATGTTATTACCTTTGCTGGTCACTAGTCCTTCTAAGTGACAGAGATACTTCACACAAGTTATATGCTTAATCAAAAGTACCTTTACTCAGTATAAAAGGGAAGGGTAAAGAATCACATTAATACACACAGTTGACTCTGCATGCGCATTGCAGAGTCAATAAACCAATAAGGATAGGTATCACTGAGATTAGGTAATAACAGGAAATAACATCAGCTATATATATGTACATGTATCTATATGTGTCTCTGCACGGCTAACTGGTTGCTCACGAGCTCCCCCTTTGTTGCAATACCTTGCACGTGTTCATTCCCTATAATAGGTAAGCAAGGCCTATCTGCGTCCCACTCAAAGTTCCTTTCTCCAATGAAGTCTTCGCTAGCCACCGTCGGTGCACAAGTTAAATTGTAATCCACAGGGTTTCAACAAGATGCTGTAATTATCCGCAATATACCTGAGTACTCGTGTGCCTGCCACCCACTAATGACGGATGCACCAATCTCTGATCACATAGTCTCCAGTGAGATACACTAGGCCGCAAGCTGTGGCGTGATAGGTGAAGTGTGGCTGGCACTAACTAAATCACTTTCCTCTAAGGTAGTAGTCAATTCTGGGCAGGTGACCTTCTCACCAAACAGGCCCGACTTTCAGATAGTTTCCTCTGGCTTGTCCCGGTCACTCGATCTCCACGCTTCTGCTTCAGCTGCAGTCTCCGGACTCCGTCACTAACAGCATATGGTGATGGACGACTCCAGTCCCTGCTGGGCAATCACAGGACGCTGTGGACGATCCTCTGCTGGAAATCACTCAGGCACTCCCGTAATTTAGGCCCAGGCTTCTGGCCTAATCCTTAGGAAGCAGGCCTCCGTGCCAACTTCCTGCTTGATTGAGAGCTGGATCCAGAGAGAGAGATGCTGGCCCCTCCCCTGGTTTAAGTAGTCTGCCCAGAATGCTTTGCGGTGTTGCCATGCACCCTGGGTAATGTAGTCTGTCTTTTACTAAAAGCAACAAAGTCTTTTCTCCTAGCTGATATCTGTCCCAAAGTGCATTAGTTGCATTGTAACACTTATACCACCGGAGGGAGCCGGATTCCTTCTTACATATGGACATCCTGCTACACACTCCCCCCACTTAAAGTCTTTGGTCCCCAAAGAGGACAACAGTATGTAACCTAACACATACTTTGGCAATACCTGCAGGGAAATTTGTTAGTTTATGCATGACAATAAACAACTTGCCTTTTCATAAGCAGGATTTAAACTTAAACAGCTCATATCATAACACAGAGCCGGCAGAGGAACCTCCCACCAATTATCACAAGGAGGGAGGTTGTCCTGTATACGGACCACCGACACTTGGGTGTCTGTTTCAGATGTGCTAGGGAGTGAGCTGGGGTTGTCTTCCACTGAATCTGAATCTGGAGTGGAAGAGCTAGACTGATCAATGGTTCTCTTAGAAGTGATGATGGCCTCCTCAGAGCATTCACCCAATTGGTCGTACATCAGTCTTTTTGGGGGGTGAATTACTCTTCTTTCCCTCTGCTCTTTAGGTATCATATTCTCAAGGACATTGGGGCTGGCTGTTTCTAGAAGCTCTTCAGGGGCTTCCTCATCTAGTTCAGGCATGTTGGGCTCCAGAACTTCAGGAGCGTCCCGCTCTCCTTCAGATAGAGACAACGACCCTTCTTCTGGGTCTTCCATTGACAAAGAGTCTGAGTCATCAGCTACCTCCTCAATGAGAATGTTTGAAGGCACGAATTCAGGAGCTTCTGCCCGAAGAGTTCCATTGTCAACTGTTTTGGGTGAGGTTTGGGAGGTGGTCATGGGTTCTGGCAATTGGGATGACCACAACCAGTCAGATTCTGCTTCTTCATCCTCTTGACCTTCATTGTCAGAGTCTCCAGCTCTCACATCTGGAAGCACTGTTTGAGATCGGGTGATGGGTCTGGAACCTTGAGAAGTTGAAGGGGTTTCTTGTGAGTCAGATGCAGGAGGCATGCGAACTGCCTCGGAGAGGGGCAACAAGCGATTCCTGTGCCAGGTCTTTAACGGTCCCACGCTTCCTTCTGGCCTAATTTGGTACACAGGAAGGTTTTCCAGCTTCTTGCAGATAACATAAGGTTGGGATTTCCAACGGTCAGCCAACTTATGTTTTCCCGGAATTCCCAAGTTCCTCAACAGCACTCTATCTCCTGGCTGTAAATCTTGAATTCTGACTCTTAGGTCAAAGTTTCTTTTATTTCTCAGCCCCCGTTGGTCAGATGCTGCTTGGGCCTTTTCAAAAGCTGTCTTCAGACTCTTTCTCAAATCGGTCTACATACCCCTTGTGGGATGCTGCTGAGGTATGATCCAGCGATATGCCAAAGGCCAAGTCCACTGGCAACAGAGCCTCCCGCCCGAACATCAAACGGTATGGGGAATACCCGGTGACATCACTGGCAGTGCTATTGTAGGCATGCACTATGGCAGCTACATGCTTGCTCCAATGCTGCTTTTTCTCTGAACTCAGAGTCCCCAACATATCCAAGAGAGTCCGGTTAAACCGTTCAGGCTGAGCATCTCCTTGTGGGTGATAAGGGGTTGTCCTGGTCTTCTGGATGCCTAACAGGTCTAATAACTTCTTTATTAATTTGCTTTCAAAGTCTCTGCCCTGATCTGAATGAAGGCATTGGGGTAGACTATAGTGCACAAAGAATTTTTCTACCAGTACTTTGGCTACTGTTGAGGCCTTCTGGTCTTTTGTTGGGAATGCTTGAGCATATCTGGTAAAGTGATCTGTTATCACCAAGACATTCCCTTGACCACTCAGATCAGGCTCCAGGCAAAGGAAGTCCATGCACACCAGTTCCATAGGTCCCTGACTTTGCAGATGGCCCATTGGGGCTGCTTGACGTGGCAAGGTCTTCCTTTGAATGCATCGGACACAGGAATGGCAATATCCTTCCACTTCAGCCCGCATGCAGGGCCAATAGAACCTATCCCGTACAAGGTGAAAAGTCCGTTCGGACCCTAGGTGACCATGGTTGTCATGGAGGGCAGCTAGGACCGCTTCTCGATATTTGGCTGGTAGAAACAGCTGCCACTTCTCTTCTGAGTCGTCAGAGGGGCCCCTTCGGTAGACCACCCCTTGGACGTATGTGTAGCCGATCCCACTCCCTGCGCAACAATCGGGCTTCTCTTGGGGAGTCTGTTTCAAGCATCTCGGGACGCTGGCTTTCCAGGGCCTTTATCAGGAGTTTCCCTAAAGAGTCTTCTTCTTGCTCCGTTCTCAAATCCCTTTTTGTCAGCTTGGGCACGCCCTCCCCTTCGACTTGGGTCACACTGCAATAGCACTTCGGTACTCCAACAGCTGAGACCCCAATTTCTTCGGCTCTTGACCCACCTCTGGCTTGAAGTTCTGTCCCCTGATATAGGGCGTGCACTCCCTCTGGGTCTAGTTGGGCCCATCCTTCGGTAGGGTCGGTGGGGGCATGAGACCTCCTGGACAGGGCATCTGCATCCCTATTTCCCACTCCGGGTCGGTACTTCAAGCTGAAGGTGAAGCTTGAAAGGGCAGCCAACCACCGGTGTCCCGTTGCATCCAACTTGGCAGTGGTCAGAAGGTAGGTGAGCGGGTTATTATCTGTCTTCACCACAAACTCCGCCCCATATAGGTAGTCTCTCAGTTTGTCTACCACTGCCCATTTCAAGGCCAGGAATTCAAGCTTGTGGGTGGGGTAATTCTTCTCAGCAGGTATCAGACTCCTGCTCACATATGCGACGGGTCTTAGGTAACCATCATGTTCCTGGTACAGCACCCCACCCAG
Organism: Rana muscosa; assembly: GCA_029206835.1. Classification (NCBI taxonomy): domain Eukaryota; kingdom Metazoa; phylum Chordata; class Amphibia; order Anura; family Ranidae; genus Rana; species Rana muscosa. The sequence goes on from CM055122.1 coordinate 1,252,320,849, forward strand.
CCCATCTCGGCTGGCATCTACATGCAGTTCATAAGGCTTCTTTGGATCAGCATAGGCCAGGACTGGTGCAGTGGTAAGACTCTTCTTTAACATCTGGAAGGCTTCCTCGCACTCCCCTGTCCACTGGTCTTGAATCGACTCTTTGGGCCTTCGGGGTCCCATGGTGAGTTTCACTGGTTTGACCAGCTCTGGAACATCATCTTCCCCTTCGTTTCTGAGTAACTCGTTCAGGGGTCTGGCAATCTTGGCGAATCCTTCTACAAATCTTCTGTAGTAAGAACAGAACCCCAGGAATGACCGAAGCTCAGTCACGTTGGTAGGTCTCGGCCAAGAGGTGACGGCATCCAGCTTCTCTGGGTCCGTGGCCACCCCTTCTGCAGAAACGATATGGCCCAGGTAATGGACTGAGGACTGGTAAAATTGACACTTCTCTGGGGAGAGTTTCAGGCCCTCTTCACTGAGCCTCTTCAGGACCTAGTCCAGTCTCTTTTCATGCTCTTCTAGGGTTCTCCCAAACACGATGACGTCGTCCAAATATACCAGTACCTCTATTAGATTCATGTCCCCGACGGTTCTCTCCATTAGCCTTTGGAAAGTGGCGGGGCTCCTGATAACCCTTGAGGCATACGGTTGAACTCAAAGAACCCCACAGGGGTGATGAAGGCTGTCTTCTCCCGATCCTCAGGGTGCATGGGGATTTGGTAATATCCACTTTTTAGATCCATTACACTGAACCACTTGGCCCCTGACAGACTCTGCAGGGCGTCTTCAATTCGGGGAGTGGTGTATTGATCTGGGATGGTCCTTCTGTTTAGTGTTCTGTAGTCGATACACAGTCTCAGCGACCCGTTCTTCTTTCGGACTACCACTATTGGAGAAGCGTAAGGGCTCCTGGATTCTCGAATAATCCCCGTCCTCTTCAGCTCAGCCAACTGTTCCCACAAGTCTTCTAAGTCACCCAGTGGGACCCGTCGAACTCTCTCTCTAAAGGGCTTATCTTCTTGTAAGCGTATCTTGTGAGTGGCACTCCTTGCGCACCCCACATCGAACTCATCTTTAGAGAAGATCTTTTCCCACCTTGCAAGTTGAGCTTTGGCCCTTTTTCTCCATTCTGGTGGGAGGGCCGTGTCTTCAGAACAGAGCTTCTCTATGGTGACTTCACCCCTTTCTTCTTTCTTCAATTCACACGGGGCAATGGGGGTGGCTGGATTCACCTGGCCCAACAGCATTCTGGCCGGCACCTTCACTGGTGTATTAGCAGTGTTCCTTATACTCACTGAAACCCTCCCATGGCTTTTCTGTAGGGCCTTCAATGGGATCACTTCAGGGATTACTTCAATCCCTTTCTGTCTTTCCTGTGGGCCTGGTTCGAAGACAATGAAGGGGCCTGGCTGTTTCCATGTGAGCTTGACAGAAGCCCTCAGGCAAGTCACCTCTCCCGGTTGTAATACCTTCTCCGTCTTGTCTAGCTTCCAAATCTTGCCAACTCCCTCAGCCGGGGCCTTCTGCTCCAGTACCAGGCGCTGGTAGGATTGCCTTAACATGGGGTGGACTCTTGTGGTCGGGGCTTCTTCCTGTTGGGCCAACGGTGTCAGCAGTCGCCTGACTAGATCAGTGTTGGTCCCTATGATGAGTGAGCTCTTGCTGGCCCCTGGTGGACGAGGGCACACTACTGCCAGAGTATCGAAGGTCTCTGTCTCCCCAGCCACTGAGGGATCAAAAGTCAACTTGATTGGCAGGTAACCGTCATAGGGAAAGCTCTGAGTTCCAATACCCCATATTTCCAGTTCCTCTAATTTCTGTAGTGGCAGATGTTTAAGATGTTTATCATAGAAATCCCTATACAGAAGAGTCACTTGAGCCCCAGTGTCAAGAAGAGCCTTGGTGTAGATCCCTTCTACTTGTATGGGAGACTACTGGAGAAGGCCCCACTAACTTGGCAGGGAACTCCTTCAACACAGACTTCTTGCTGGGTTCAGTTACCTGTACCCTCACTTCTTTTTTTCTTGAGTTTCCGGTGGGTCCCAGTCCCTTCTGGGTCTGGTGTGCACTGGCCTCCTGTTCAACAGCAGCCCGAGTTGTGGGACGGGGCCTAATTGGCAGAGGTTTAGGTCCCTGACTCTGATGTTTTGGATCATTGGACTTCTTGAAGGAGTTCGTGGAAACTGGTGGGCGCCCGGCTGACTCCTTCACCGGGGCCCTCTGAAGTTTTCCGCCGGCTTGCGATATCTGGATGCAACTTCATCTGGGCTGGGACACACTGCTCTAACATGCCCGATTCCCCCACAATTGAAGCATGTTATCAATCTCTTAGGCTTCTGTACTAGTTCCATATTGGAGCTAGGAGGTTTTTTTGGTTCCTCTGACGTGTTCTTGTTGTGTGACACAGAGGCCTGGCTAGTCAGCATGGACACCATTTCTACTAGTTGTGACACCTGGGTCTTTAGGAGTTCAACTTCTGAATCACCTTCTTCTGCACTTAACATTCTGACTCGGGCAGTTGGTTCGGTGTGTTGACTCCTCCTTTTGTCTTCCAACATGGCCTCCTCCTCCCTGACTATCCGGATCAAGTCGGGGTATTCCAGGCTGCTCCCGTCCCGCCGGGTGCGTAGCAATAATGCGATGGGGTCCAAGGGTTGAGCTCCCCTCAACACCTGCTGGGCACGGGCCTCATCCACTTATCTTGGATCGATCCCTTTCTTCAGTAGGATCCGATGCAGGATCTTATCCAGGCGTCCTATGAATTCTGACAGCTTCTCTCCCTCTTTTTGGTAGCAATGCCCCAGCTGGTAAGTGAGTTCAGTGACGTTTTCCGTCCCGCCGAACACATTCTGCAGAATATCCAGATAATCCTGTGCATTGCAGTCCTTCTTGCTTAACTTGAGGTTACGTATGGCCTCCAGAGCAGGCCCCTTTAAGCTTTCCACAATCCGTTGTTTTTTTTGTTGTTCTGGCACCTCCCATTCTTCTAGGGCCTGAGTGGCGCCATCTAGCCACTCTTCAAATCCATCTTCCACTGAAGGTACAGGTTTCTTCCCAGAAAAGGTCCTGAGTTTCCTGTATCCTGACATCAGGTAGTCTGGAGGGTCCTTTTTACACTTGGTCACAATCTCCCCCAGGACAGCGCACAATTCTGAGCTAAGGGTGGTCAATGGTGTTGAACCGGGACCCTTTTGTTGGGCGCTCCCTCCTGTGCTGGGGCCTCCTGAAGTAGTGGATGTGGGGCCATCTTTATTCTCTTCTGGGTGTATCAGGAGGAGTTCTACTTGGTTTGTAGTTTTTATGCTGGCACCCTTGAAGTAGTCAGAGATTTCGTTCCTCCACTCACATAATGCATAGGTGTGGGGATTTACAGTATCTGTCTTTATGTCAATCACCCATGGCTTCCTGTCCGTGGACAATGCTCTCAAGACTGGAGTTAGCTGCTCCTCTACCCAGGCCTCTCTCTGGATTTCAAACCACCAGGCCATTTCCGGGTAGGATGCCTTCATCCCTGCACCACCGGGCTACGGCAGCAGGGTCCATTTCTGTGCTGTAAGGGTTCTGTCTAGGGGGAAAGTTGATTGCAGAACCGTAGAATATCCCGGACGAGCCCCCACGTGTAGCACTACCCCCGTAGGAGCTGCTGTTTGTTTGATTTGGGTCTACGTCCTGCCTATCAACCCCTGGAAGTGGCTCAAACCTTCCCTTAGCACAACTGATATGAATAAGGAGTGTGAGACCTATTGAGTATTAGGAGACACAATCCTGCATACATCACACAATAACCTGTAAATGTTATTACCTTTGCTGGTCACTAGTCCTTCTAAGTGACAGAGATACTTCACACAAGTTATATGCTTAATCAAAGGTACCTTTACTCAGTATAAAAGGGAAGGGTAAAGAATCACATTAATACACACAGTTGACTCTGCATGCGCATTGCAGAGTCAATAAACCATTAAGGATAGGTATCCCTGAGATTAGGTAATAACAGGAAATAACATCAGCTATATATATGTACATGTATCTATATGTGTCTCTGCACGGCTAACTGGTTGCTCACGAGCTCCCCCTTTGTTGCAATACCTTGCACGTGTTCATTCCCTATAATAGGTAAGCAAGGCCTATCTGCGTCCCACTCAAAGTTCCTTTCTCCAATGAAGTCTTCGCTAGCCACCGTCGGTGCACAAGTTAAATTGTAATCCACAGGGTTTCAACAAGATGCTGTAATTATCCGCAATATACCTGAGTACTCGTGTGCCTGCCACCCACTAATGACGGATGCACCAATCTCTGATCACATAGTCTCCAGTGAGATACACTAGGCCGCAAGCTGTGGCGTGATAGGTGAAGTGTGGCTGGCACTAACTAAATCACTTTCCTCTAAGGTAGTAGTCAATTCTGGGCAGGTGCCCTTCTCACCAAACAGGCCCGACTTTCAGATAGTCTCCTCTGGCTTGTCCCGGTCACTCGATCTCCACGCTTCTGCTTCAGCTACAGTCTCCGGACTCCGTCACTAACAGCATATGGTGATGGACGACTCCGGTCTTGCTGGGCAATCACAGGACGCTGTGGACGATCCTCTGCTGGAAATCACTCAGGCACTCCCGTAATTTAGGCCCAGGCTTCTGGCCTAATCCTTAGGAAGCAGGCCTCCGTGCCAACTTCCTGCTTGATTGAGAGCTGGATCCAGAGAGAGAGAGAGAGAGAGACGCTGGCCCCTCCCCTGGTTTAAGTAGTCTGCCCAGAATGCTTTGCGGTGTTGCAATGCACCCTGGGTAATGTAGTCTGTCTTTTACTAAAAGCAACAAAGTCTTTTCTCCTAGCTGATATCTGTCCCAAAGTGCATTAGTTGCATTGTAACACTTATACCACCGGAGGGAGCCGGATTCCTTCTTACATATGGACATCCTGCTACAGATATAAATCAGAAACAAGTGTGGTCAGCTAGGCTGTCTGTTTCAAGGGTCACAATGCACAAACCAGAGTCCTGGTAACTTGTGTACACAAAATAGTTGTATTCGTGAATAACCCAAATGCAAACAATAAACGTTTTCTTCACTAAGTGCCGAGTGTTCTGAATGGAAAGTGGAAGATGCAACCTGCATGTAGGATTTCCTCTGCAGTAAGCTGGTACTGCACATGTGCAGAGACTTAATTCCAGTTACCCTGTCCCATAGGGAATCTTTAAAATGTGCAGGGTAAAGCTGGATACACACTATCCAATTTTCTGTAGATTTTTTCCTTCAGATTTACCAAAACTATATATAAATAAATAAATAAAAAGGTCAAACCTTAGGAGTTTCAATTTGTATGCAATCAGGCAGGCCCTTGCACTACATGGTTTTGGTAAATCAGAAGGAAATCTGACAACAAAAGTTGGATAGTGTGTACAGGGTCTAAGTCAGGATACAATTCTAAAAGTAAACACTAGAGGGCACCAAAAAATAATAATATTTTTGCCTTGGTTAAAAAATTGACATCTATGAAATATATAGTAACAAATCACTAAATATAATTGGGCGACCATTGGAAAAACATGGCAGCAACTGCATAAAGTACGACAATATAAAAATAAAAAAGTGTCACAATAAGGACAAGATATAAAAACATGCACAGCCATACTTACAGTGCCTTGCAAAAGTATTCACCCCCCTTGGCATTTTTCGTATTTTGTTGCCTCACAACCTGGAATTAACATGGATTGTTTGAGGATTTGCATAATTTAATTTACAGAACATGGCCACAACTTTGAAGATGTTTTTTTTTTATTGTGAAGCAAACAACAAATAGGACAAAATAACAGAAAAAGTCAATGTGCATAACTATTCAGTCAATACTTTGTAGAGCCACCTTTTACGGCTATCACAGCTCCAAGTCGCTTTGGATAAGTCTCTATGAGCTTGCCACATCTTACCACTGGGATTTTAGCCCATTCCTCCTGGCAAAATTGCTCCAGCTCCTTCAAGTTGGATTGTTTCCGCTTTGTGAACAGCAATCTTTAAGTCTGACCACAGATTTTCTATTGGATTGAGGTCTGGGCTTTGACTAGGCCATTCCAACACATTTACATGTTTCCCCTTAAACCACTCAAGTGTTGCTTTAGCAGTGTGTTTGGGGTCAGTGTTCTGCTGGAAGGTGAACCTCCGTATTTAGCACCATCCAACTTTCCCTCAACTCTGAACAGTTTCCCAGTCCCGACTGCTGAATAACATCCCCACAGCATGATGCTGCCACCACCATGTTTCACTGTGGGGATGGTGTTCTTTGGGTGATGTGATGTGTTGGGTTTGCGCCAGACATATCGTTTTCTTTGATGGGCAATTAGTCGACAGCTGAGTGGCCAGCTCAGAGAAGGAAGGGCTGAGCCCAGCCGTGACAGTACCCCCTCCTCAATGACCACTCCCCCTTGGAGGAACACCGGGCTTGAGGGGAAAACATCTATGGAAATCACGGAGGAGGACAGGGGCATGTACGTCCGAGGATGAGACCCAAGAGGGTTCCTCCGGACCGTACCCTTTCCAATGCACCATGTACTCTATGCGACCACGGAACCTACGGGAGTCAACAATGGACTGTACTTCATACTCCTCATGGTTCTCAACCTGTGTAGGTTGAGGATGTGGCACCGAGGTGGTAAAAAATGTTCTCTTTCTAACTCCGTCGGAATTTCCGACGGAAAATGTCCTATGGGGCATACACACGATCGGAATATCCGATGAATAAATTCCGTCTGAACTTTTTTCCCCTCGGAAATTCTGACCGTGTGTACGCGGCATAAGTGTAGAAGCTGAAGTTTACATCTGTCACCTTTACATAATCTATGACTATACTGCAGAGTTCTGATGAAGTGGCTAAATATATATTAGTGAATCATCTAAAATTTCAACAAAGTTTGTTGTTTACGAACTAATGAAAGTCCATAAGGATTTTAACCCCTTGAAGTACTGCCCAATAATTTTTTGGTCTGGTGGCATTACTTAGTCCCTGGTGAAGTATTTGGATCATCATCTTCAGCCCTTTGTGATGGTTCTTTCATACTTACTTGATACTAATAATTTCCTGGCCACGTTGCACATGCTAGAATTGTCTCCAGACCTGGCCCTGGCTAGTATGGACATCAGTTCATAATATACAAATATACCCAATTAGGATGGTTTAGATGCAGTTCAACATTTCTGGGTAAAACCCAATGTACAATGCCACGTCATTCTGGAGGGACTTTTACTGGTGCTTGAAATTAATTTCTTTAAGTTTAAAGAGGACATTTTCAAGCAGATTCAAAACATCCTTATATGTTGTTTAATGGCATCCAATTGTGTTTTTTTTTTTATTCTTTACACAGCAATATAGAATTTAATCCCATCTTCTCTCACTGTGGACTTTCTAAATGTGTCAATGTCTATTCGTGAGGATGGAAAGGTTTATGCAGTACTCTACTTAACCACTTGACAACTGGGCACTTAAATCCCCTTAATAACCAGACCAATTTTCAGCTTTTGGTGCTCTCACATTTTGAATGACAATTACTCAGTCATGCAACACTGTACCCATATGAAATTTCCGTCCTTTTTTTCACACAAATAGAGCTTTTATTTGGTGGTATTTGATCACCTCTGCGGTTTTTATTTTTTTTGCTATAAATGAAAAAAGACCGAAAATTTTGGAAAAAAAAAAAAAAAGCATTTTTCTTCATTTCTATTATAAAATTTTGCAAATAAGTAATTTTTCCTCATAAATTTGGCCAAATATTTATACTGCTACATAGATTTGGTAAAAATAACCCAAATTAGTGGATATTATTTAGTCTGGGTGAAAGTTATAGGGTCTACAAGCTATGGTGCCAATTACTGAAAATTGATCAATTTGATCACACCTGATGTACTGACAGCCTATCTCATTTCTTGAGACCCTAACAAGCCAGTAAAGTACAAATACCCCCCAAATGACCCCTTTTTGGGAAGTAGACATTCCAAGGTAGTTAGTAAGAGGCATAGTTAGTTTTTTGAAGTTGTCATTTTTTCCCACAATTCTTTGCAAAATTAAGATTATTATTTTTTCTTTTTTTCACACCAAATTGTCATTATAACAGGTTACTTCTCTCACATGGCATGTACATTCCACAAATGACACCCCAAAATATATTCTGCTGCTCCCCCCGAGTATGGCGATACCACATGTGTGAGACTTTTATACAGCCTGCCCACATACAGAGGTCCAAAACTGAAGTAGCAACTTCAGGCGTTCTAGGAGCATAAATTACACATCTAATCTCTCAACCACCTATTACACTTTTGAAGGCCCTGGAGCACCAGGACAATGGAAACGCCCACAAAGTGACCCCATTTTGGAAAGCTAACACCCCAACGTATAATCTATGAGGCATAATGAGTCTTTTGAACGGTTCATTTTTTTCCAGAAGTTTTTGGAAAATGTGGAAAAAAAATGAAAACGCAATTTTTTTACACAAAGTTGTCCATTTATAGGATATTTCCAACACATAGCATGTACACAGCAAAAATGACACCCCAAAATATATTCTGCTGCTCCTCCTGAGTATGACAATACCAAATGTGTGAGACTTTTATACAGCCTGGCCACATACAGAGGTCCAACACTGAAGTAGCAACTTCAGGCGTTCTAGGAGCATAAATTACACATCTAATCTCTCAACCACCTATTACACTTTTGAAGGCCCTGGAGCACCAGGACAATGGAAACGCCCACAAAGTGACCCCATTTTGGAAAGCTAACACCCCAACGTATAATCTATGAGGCATAATGAGTCTTTTGAACGGTTCATTTTTTTCCAGAAGTTTTTGGAAAATGTGGAAAAAAAATGAAAACGCAATTTTTTTTACACAAAGTTGTCCATTTATAGGATATTTTCAACACATAGCATGTACATAGCAAAAATGACACCCCAAAATATTTTCTGCTACTCCTCCTGAGTATGGCGATACCACATGTGTGAGCTTTTTTAACAGCCTGGCCACATAGAGGCCCAACATCCAAGAAGCACCATCAGGTGTTCTAGGGACATAAATTACACATCCAATTTCCTTACAATCTATCACATTTTTGAAGGCCCTTCATATTTCTAACACAGCATGTGCATACCAAGAATTACACCCTAAAATACATTCTGCTGAGTAAACAGTAAAAAAAAGATTACCTGTGGTTTTGGTAGTGCAATTGTCCACAGAAGGAGAGCCCTGATCCAGGCAGCAGGCAGGGATGTGGTCAGTGACAGTGAATTGAATTGTCCAGGCAGCAGACAGGAATATCGTCCATAGTCACTACAGGCAGGAATACTGTCCATATACAGTCCAGGGTCAGTGCAAGTAGAGACATTGCCAGCAGCGCCAAAATTTTGGTCCTGGTAATCAGCAGGAACATGATCCAAGTAGCAGGCCAGGAAAGAATGGGGACAGGGGTAGGGGCTTCTCCCACCCAAATCTCTTTGAAGCCCCCGAGTCTCCAGACCCTAATCCGGGAATGAGAAAACTAAAATTGACAGTTACTTACCGTTAACTGCTTTTCTAGGATATCTTCCAGGACGGCACACCTGAGAGATGACTGGTCCACCTGACAGGAAACACAATCAACACATGAGGTTAAAAGGCCCCTCCCTTCCCCTGCACCTCAGTTCTACCAAAGTAATAGGTTATCCGGGTGCCAGAGGGAAACTCTACCCGTAGTACTTACATCAAACCAGGGGTGGGAAGTAGGCCTGCCGTCCTGGAAGATATCCTAGAAAAGCAGTTAACGGTAAGTAACTGTCAATTTTCTCTAGTCATCTTCCAGGACGGCACACCTGAGAGGATGGACAAGAAGTTCAAGGCCTACCTTAGGGTGGGACCACCGCTTGTAAGACCTTCCTTCCAAACGTCAGATCCTGAGGCGATAGTAGTTCCACTCTATAGTGCTTTAAGAAGGTGTCCTGCTTCGCCCATGTGGCTGCTCGGCAGATCTGTTCGATTGAGGCCCCTGCTTTTTCCGCCCAAGAGGCCGCCAAAGATCTTGTTGAATGAGCTTTAAATGTTACCTGGTACTGGGGAACCTGACTGCTCATAAGCCATACCTATGGTCTGCTTAATCCACCTAGCCACTGTAGATTTAGAAGCCTGCCCTCCCTTCCTAGGGCCGCTAAATAAAACTAAAAGGTGAGTCGACTTCCTGAAGTCCTTCACTCTGTCCAAGTATGTCAGCAAACATCTCCTGACATCTAAAAACTGACATTTTTCCTCTCCTTTGTTCTTTGGGTTTTCACAAAAGGAAGGCAAAATGATCTCCTGCGACCTATGAAACTGTGATGCGACTTTGGGAAGAAAGAGTGGGTCCTGCTTCAGCACCACTCTATCTTCCAGAATCAACAGAAAAGGCTCTTTACTTGACAAGGCCTGCAGGTCACTTACTCTTCTGGCTGTTGTGATGGCCAGTAAAAAGGCTAACTTAAGCGTCAAAAATTTAATGGAGATCTCCTGAGCTGGTTCGAAAGGCGCTTTCGTCAACGCTTCCAAGACCAATGTTAGATTCCAAGGGGGGAATCTTTTAACCTTTATGGGGGTTAACCTCTCCCTAGCTACTAGGAACCTCCTAATCAGAGGCTCTAACATGAGCCTCTGGTCCAAAAATACGGATAGAGCAGCTATCTGTACCTTCAGGGTATTTGTGGCAATTCCTTTGTCCACCCCTGCCTGTAAAAATTCTAGTATCACTGGTACCGAAGGACTAGACACTTCTCTATCTTGACACCAGTGAGAAAAAGTATTCCAAACCTTTGAATATATCCTCCTAGTGACTGGTTTTCGACTACCTAGGAGGGTCTCAATCACTTTATCGGAGCATCCTTTGCCTCTGAGAATCTCCCTCTCAAGAGCCATGCCGTCAACCTGAAGAATCCTGGGTTGGGGTGAACGACTGGCCCCTGCAGAAGAAGATCCTGCCTGGTTGGGAGAGGAAAAGGAGGGGCCACCGACCATTTCTTCAGAGTAGCAAACCAAGTCCTCTTGGGCCACCAAGGGGCTATCAGAATCAGCTTGCACTCCGAGTTGGCCAGCCTCTGTAGAACCCAAGGAATCAAAGCTAGTGGAGGGAAAGCATATGCTAGGTGACAGTCCCAATTCTGAGCTAGAGCATCTATTCCCTCTGAACCTCCCTCTCTGGTGAGAGAGAAAAAACGCTCCACCTTTCTGTTCCCTCTGTGGGCGAAAAGGTCTATCTCCGGAACCCCGAACTCTTGACTTATCTGGAGGAATACTCTCTGGTTTAGTTCCCATTCCCCTTGGTGAATGGGCTGTCGGCTCAGGAAATCCGCTACCACATTGGTGGTCCCTCTTATGTGGACCGTCGATATGGATTGAAGGACCCCTTCTGCCCAACTCAGAATCTCCAGGGCTAGACTTAGTAGCCTTCTGGATCTTGTACCCCCTTGTCGGTTTAGATAGGAAACTGCTGTCACATTGTCCGAGAGGACTTGGACGTCTAGTCCCTGAACTCTGCTTTCAAAGGCCTTCAGAGCCTGACCCACCGCAAGAAGCTCCCTGTAATTGGAGGAGGCCCTTGCTTGGATCTGGTTCCAGGATCCCTGCGCTTGGAGGTCCCCCAAGTGAGCACCCCAACCCCAGGCGCTTGCATCTGTGGTAATTTTTATAGGGTTCCACTGGGTCCAGAGACGACCCAACGTGAGTCTGTCCTGACCCAGCCACCAATCTAGGGAGGCCCTTACCCTTGCTGGAATGGCCACCTTCCCATCCAGAGACTCTGTCTTCTTGTCCCAGGAGGATAGAAGGAAAAACTGTAGCTCCCTGGAATGGAGCTGAGCCCAGGGAACTGCCGGAATACAGGCAGTCATTAGGCCAAGGAACCTCATGACCTGTCTGCGAGAGCAGTCCCTGGGTTCCAATCGAGAGGAAACTGCTGATATTACCTTTAACCTTTTTTCCTCTGGGAGAAAAAGCTTCTGAGCCCCTGCGTCCACAGAGTATCCTAGGAAAGTTTTTATCTGGGATGGCACTAGGGATGATTTTTCCCTGTTTACTATCCAACCCAAGTTCTCCAAGGTGCAGATCACCGTCTTTACGTCTGCTGTCACTTGCTCTAAAGACTGTCCATAGATCAGGAGGTCGTCTAAATAGGGTATCAGAGATACCCCCTGTAAATGCAGGTAAGCTACAACCTCTGCCAATATCTTTGTGAACACTCTTGGGCTTGCAGCTAAGCCAAAGGGAAGTGCTCGGTATTGCCAGTGTTGTATACCCTTGCTTGTCAGGACTGCAAACCTCAGCAGGGATTGGTGTTCCGGGGCAATAGCCACGTGGAGATACGCGTCCCTCAGATCCACTGTGGCCATAAAGGCATCCTTCAATAGATGTTTTCTCACAGTATAAATGCTTTCCATCCGAAAGCTCTTGTGTATCAGAAACCTGTACAGCTTCCTGAGATTTAATATCAGGCGAAATTTTCCTGACGGCTTCTGGACCACAAACACGTGGGAGTAAAATCCCTGGTAGAGCTCTTCGGGTGGAACGGGAACGATAACCTCCTGGTCCGCCAATCCCTGCAAATTGTCCATCAACCCTGCTGCTCTCAAAGGTTCTTTGGGGAGATGGGTCAGAGTAAAATTTTGAGGGGGAGGAGAGGAAAGTTCCAGACGATATCCTTCTGTCAGGATATAGGGGCTTTCGGAGATCCTTCGCCATTGAGGGACAAATCGAGAAAGTCTCCCCCCTACCCTGACGCTGGCGTCACTTTGGCTGCCTGCTGGCGTCCTTGGGTCCGGAGAAGAGCAGGCCACCCTTCTGTCCACCCTTTCCCTTCCCCCCATCTTCTATTGGTGTCTTTCTTGGCCCTGAACTGGCCCTGATTAGGAGGGGCACGAAAAAACTTTTTGCCTTTTTCTCTCTTGGCCTTAACCGGGAACTTTTTCCCCTTCTCTGCAGATCGCGATAGGACCTGATCCAGACCAGGGCCAAAAAGCTGGGAACCTTCAAAAGGTAACCCGCAGAGCCGTGATCTGGACATAGGGTCCCCCTGCCATGACTTAACCCAGACCGCCCTTCTTGCGGAGTTCAGGAGGGCCGCTGACTTGGCTGAGGTTCTGACCACCTCCACTGTCGCATCAGCCAAATATGCTACTGCTTTGTTAATTATTTCTAGAGAGTCCATAACCTCTTCGGAATTGTCCCCTCTAGAAACATGGCCAGAGAGCCTACCTAGCCAGGCATTCACATTCCTGGCTACGCAGGCAGATGCTAGTGCAGGAGCCATGGCTGCCGCATTGGCATCCCATGCTCTGCGCAGAAGCGTTTCAGCCTTCCTATCCATTTGGTCCTTAATGCTACCCGAGTCCTCAAAGGACAAATCGGATTTCTTAGAGACCTGAGAAAGGGCTGCATCTAATTTGGGGGTCTTGAAAAACTTCTCTTCTTCTTCCTCCCCAAAAGGGAACCTTCTCTTCTAGGTTTTTAGCTTAAGGACCTTCCTTTCCGGGTCCTTCCACTCCCTCAGAATTACCTCCTTAAGGGTTTGGTGTACTGGGAATACTCTGGACTGAGGTTTTCCTAAGCCCTTATACATATTATCCCGGGCTGTTGTCTGTACTGGAGGTTCTGGGATATCTTCAGAGGCATAAATTGCCTTAAGCAACTGTCCCATGTCCTCCACGGGAAAGAGATGCCTAAGTTTAGGACTGTCACTGTCCTGGCTTTCAGGGTCTGAACCTTCCCCCTCCTTTAATGAGTCCTCTTCTGACTCCGCTGGGTCCTCAAGCTCATCTACTCCTGAAGTAATGGAAGAGGGAGGCCCCTGTGGGGTTCTCTGACCTCTGTCAGATGTGTCCCCCTGAGATGAAGTACCTTCTCTAGAGGACAGAACCTCTCTGCCACTAGTGCTATGCTCTTCCTTAGATGCAATAACTGTCTTAAGGGATTGTAACGTAGTCAGCATCTCTGCCTGTACTGTAAGGAAGTCCCTCAACACCTGTGAGGTTTCCTTACCCGACAATTTATGTATGCACCTGTAACAAAAAAGGCTTTGCGTGATCAAGTGGGAGCTTTTCATTGCAATTCCCACACCTTTTTGTTCTAGGGGGAGGGGTACTTTTGCTTTTAACCTTGTGGGCCCCTTGAGCAGATCCACTGGGTTCTAAGGAGACAAAAAGACAAGACAGCACTAGTTTTTTAGCAAGCTGTACTTTCTCCTGCCCCCCCCCCCCAAGGGGTGTGGGTAAGACCTCCCTTAACCAACCCCTTGTGAATAATAGAGGAAAGACTCACCACTCGTGGTCCCCTCCTGGGATGCAGCCACTGCTGTGTCCTCCTCTCGCTCCATTCCTGGTCTCAGCTGGTTCCTACTTCCTAGGAGCTCTGCTGTGAGACTCCAGGCGGTGAGAGGGGCCTGAGGGGCCTGTGGGACCTCCGCCTGGCTCCACCGGATTTTTATGGCCAGGACGCCGATCGGCGCCATTTTGCTGGAGTCCCGCCGCCAGAGGTAGTCCTATTTTGGCCTCTAGTGTCCGGATCCGCCATTTTGGCGTGGACCGGAAACCGGAAGTGATGTCGGCCGGAACCGGAAGAGGCACCATCTTGCTCCACCCGACGAATGCTCACTCCTGCCTAGGAGTGTTTCCAGCATTCCCTATGGAGCTGCACTGTCAGGAAAATGACAGCCTTCCTCCTCCAGCGGCCTGGACTCCTGCAGACCCTCCGGTTCCTTCATCCCCCAAGTACCCTAGACTGGGTGGAAGGTAGGTGGGGAGGCATGTACCCACAAGAGATACGGGAAACGCCCCTGTGCCCGGTCATTGGGAACCCCCCCTGAGAAGGGACTGATCCCTGGCTGGACCCGCAACCCTCCCCAGCCTTGGCGTCTAGCTCTCAGGGGGGCGACCATCCGCTACCGACTTCAGGTCTGACAAAAATAACAAACGTTTCGCTGCCGGGAAACACAATCAAGAACTGAGGTGCAGGGGAAGGGAGGGGCCTTTTAACCTCATGTGTTGATTGTGTTTCCTGTCAGGTGGACCAGTCATCTCTCAGGTGTGCCGTCCTGGAAGATGACTAGAGAAAAAATAGTTTTCTTCATCCAGAAAAACAATTCTGGAGCCCCTCACATATGTGAGACCCCTGTGTTCCCACTAGCATAGCAGGGTAAAAGATCAATCCAAGAGGCAGGCAAAAAACGTGGTCAAACAGTCCAGGGTCAGTTCCAGAGCAGGCAGAGGTAGGTACAGTTTAGCGTTAGGCAGAAGAGTGGTCGTATAACAGGCCAGGGTCAGTTCCGGAGCAGGCAGAGGTAGGTATAGTTTAGCGTTAGGCAGAAGAGTGGTCGTATAACAGGCCAGGGTCAGTTCCAGAGAAAGCAGAGGTATGTTTAGCGTTAGGCAAAAGCGTGGTCGTATAACAGTCCAAGGTCGGTTCCGGAGAAGGCAGAGGTATGTACAGTTCAGTGCAGTGGCATAAGGGGTGTGGAGGAAAATGACAGGAAATGAGAATTGCATTTACCATACTTCCCTAATAGTGTAGAAACGTATGGTAACGGCGGAAACATTCGCCTATGCAGAGGCCTGGTTGGGAAGGACAATCGGGACAATAATACATGGTGTCTCTTCGAATTCCTCCTCTGGAGCACACCCGGCATCTCTTCTGACGTCTGTAGCCTGTTTTGCGGGGGGCGACTTTCTCAGGAAAGTGGCGCTCGTGGAGTCTGCTCACGGAATCAGAGTGAATAGTTTCTGGTGGGCTTTCAGGGTACAAAAGGGCGGAGATAACTTCTTCTTGGTAGAGTAGATAGGATACGGGGTTCTCTGTTGATTTTTTGTAAATAACATAAGTGTTATACATGGCCAAACTAAAAAAATAAAGGGACACTTTCTTATACCAGTGGCGGGATTTTCTTGTGGGAAGATAGGGTTCAATCATCTGATCGTTAAAGTCCACTCCCCCCATAAACAAATTATAATTGTAGACACAAGCTGGTTTCTGGATTGTGCCGTTTCTTTTGGGGACTTCCACGTAGGTGTCGTTGTGGATTGATGTGAGCATGTGGACGTTTTGTTTGTCCCTCCACCTGACAGCCAATATCTCCTGGTTCCTCAATGATGCCGCCTTCCCTCGTCGTAGCTTTTCATTGGCGAGTTTTTGTGGGAAGCCTTTTCTATTGGCTCTTATTGTGCCACATGCTGGGGTGTCCCTCCGGTAAAGATTGCGGAACAGGGGCAAGCTAGTATAAAAATTATCCACATAAAGGTGGTATCCCTTTCCAAGGAGTGGATAGATAAGCTCCCAGACCACTTTTCCGCTGACTCCGATGTACTCTGGGCATTCAGGGGGATGCAGTTGGGAGTCCTTCCCTTCGTACACCAGAAAGGCGTAGATGTACCCCGTGGCTCGGTCACAAAGTTTGTACATTTTAACCCCATATCGGGCCCTTTTGCTGGGGATAAACTGTTTAATGCTCAGCCTGCCTGAGAATTTTATGACGGACTCATCCACGGAGATATTCTGTTCAGGGATATATAACTGGGAACATTTTTCAGAGAAAAAATTTAGGAGTGGCCGAATTTTATATAGTTTGTCAAAAGCTGGGTCATTTCGGGGAGGGCACTGGGTGTTTCATTATAGTGGAGGAACCGCATAATCATTAGGTATCGGGATCTTGGCATAAGGGATGAGAACAGTGGCATGTGGTGGATGGGTTTGGTAGACCAGTAGGAGTACAATTGTTTTTTTTTTGAAAGTCCCATACTAAAAGTTAGGCCTAGGAAAATTTTGAATTCCTCTACGGTAAGTTCTCTCCACTCAAAGGGACGGGCGTAACTAGACCCAGGGTTGCTTGCTATGTACTGCTGTGCGTAGAGGTTGCACTGGGCCACAATGGAGGATAGTAAGTCTTCAGTGAATACTAAATTGAAAAAAATTGAGCATGGAAAAATCATCGGTGTTCACCTGGACACCTGGCTGGGCGGTGAAAGGGGGGATATTTGCTGCTCCGGAATTAGGGGGAAGCCACAGGGGGTTTTGAAGGCCATAGGGAAGGCTGGCATGGTCCCTATCCCTTTGGGGCTGAGATGACACCCTACTGGTGCCTGGCCTTTGTTGCAGTGGCACTGCGCTTGGGGTGGACGGTACTGCGCTTGGGGTGGACGGCACTGCGCTTGGGGTGGACGGCACTGTGTTGCTGGTAGTAGGCCGCTTCTCCACGCCAGAACCCCTTGTTTTCACGGGCACACATTCCTCTTCTGATTCTGTATCAGACCCACTGTCTGTAACGGGTTCATAGGCCGAATCCGAATCAGACTGAGACTCCTCGCTGCTCTCATCGGTCATGATTAGACGCTGGTAGGCCTCCTCATAAGTAAATAATTTTTTTGCCATGTTGGTGGCTGGTGAGGCTGCACTGCAGAGCACTGTGGTGGCACTGGTGGACACTGGCGGGCACAGGCGGCACTGATGTGGCACAGGTAGCACTGGTGTGCACTGTAGTGGCACTGGTGTGGCTCTGGTTGCACTGGTGTGGCTCTGGTGGCACACAGGCGGCACAGGCGACACTGATGTGGCACTGCAGTGGCGCTGATGGGCACAGGTGGCACAAGTGGCACTGATGGGCACAGGTGTGGCTCTGGTGGGCACAGGCGGCACTGGTGTGGCACTGCAGTGGCGCAGATGAGCACTGATGGGCACAGGTGGCTCTGGTGACACTGATGTGGCGCTGGTGTGGCACAGATGTGGCACAGATGGCACTTTTGGGGCACTGTTGGGCACTGCTGGGCACAGCTAAAAGTAGTAAAAACTCACTGTGTGGCACAGGGTTGCACTGATGTCTCTCCTCTCACGCTGCATCGGTGTGAGGTGAGGAGAGAGATGAACTGCTGCTGACCCTGGTTTGTTTACATTGTGATCGCGCCGTCATTGGACGGCGCGATCACGTGGTAAAAGGCCGCTGACATTGGTCATTCACCCCGATCTGTGTTGCTACGGGTCCGGTGGACCCGGCGAGCATAGTCCTTTGCGTGTGCGCGCCCACGGGCGCACGCAGGAATGATTCTAAGGGAGGACGTTATATAACGTCCTCCCAGAGTTAAGCAACCACCTTGCCGCCGTTATTCGGCGGCAGGTGGTTGTTAAGTGGTTAAAACTGAAAGAAGGAACACAATACTCCATTTCTCTAGTGCACAGATACTAAATATTTACAGTAAAACCTTGGATTGCGAGCATAATTCGTTCCAGAAACATGCTTGTAATCCAAAGCACTTGTATATCAAAGTAAATTTCACCATAAGAAATAATGGAAACACAAATGATTCATTCCACAACCATTTATTCATAAGTCCTTCATTTTATAGTCCATATAAAAAGATCATAGCAATGTGATAGGTTGTGTAACCATAAAATGTCCATCCACAAATGGAAGCCTCCACAAGAGGATTAGAAGTAAAATCCAGCAGAAACTACTGACTATAAAAGAGAAGAGAGACGCCTCTAAGTGTAGCAATATGGTTACATTTAATGAAGGTACAACATTAAGCAACTCACATTGGGTTGATGATTAAAAGAGGCACATCTAAGTATGCAGGCATCCGGGGTAAAGCTGTCCACATAGACCATCCCCCACACCGCCGGCTCTCACCGCTGTCAGTCTGCAATCGTGACCGGGAAGACTACCCTGCAGTAGAGCAATCTAAAAGCAGAGCTTGAACAGCTCATGGAGCGCAGCGCGGAAGGGATGACTTTGGTGGCGATGAGGAGGATGGTCTATGTCATGGATATGCAATTAGCGGACCTCCAGCTGTTGCAAAACTACAAGTCCCATCATGCCTCTGCCTCTGGGTGGCATGCTTGCTGCTGTCAGAGTCTCGCTATGCCTCATGGGACTTGTAGTTTAGCAACAGCTGGAGGTCCGCTAATTGCATATCCCTGGTCTATGTGAACAGCTTTACCCCGGATGCCTGCATACTTAGATGTGCCTGTTTTAACCACTTCGCGCCCGGGCCATTGGAAAAAGACGCCTTTATTGCGGCGCTCAATTGCCGGGAGGACGTCCATGGACGTCCTCCTGTTTACTTCCGTGATGCGCACCGTCGCGGGTGCACATCGGGGGGAAAAGCTGTGCCCGCTGTGTCACGTGGGTGCCGATGCACGTGCCTGGCGGCCGCGATGTCCGCCACTTACCCACAACCGGCTGTCACAGAGCCAGGGACGTGGATCTCTGTGTGTAAACACAGAGATCCATATCCTGTCAGGGAGAGGAGACCGATGCTGTGTCCCTTGTACATAGGGACACAGATCGGTCTCCTCCCCCAGTCAGTCCCCTCCCCCCACAGTAACAATCACCTAGCAGGGAACACGTTTAACCCCTTCCTCGCCCCCTAGTGTTAACCCCTTCCCTGCCAGTCACATTTATACAGTAATAAGTGCATATTTATAGCACTGTTCGCTGTATAAATGTGAATGGTCCCAAAAATGTGTCAAAAGTGTTCGATGTGTCCGCCATAATGTCGCAGTCACAATAAAATTCGCAGATCGCCATTACTAGTAGAAAAAATAAATAAAATAAAAAAATCATAATTCTATTCCCTATTTTGTAGGCGCTATAACTTTTGCGCAAACCAATCACTATACGCTTATTGCATTTTTTTTTTACCTAAAATATGTAGAAGAATATGTATTGGCCTAAACTGAGAAAAAAAAAAAGTTTTTTTTTTTAAAAAAATTGGGATATTTATTATAGCAAAAAGTAAAAAATATTGTGTTTTTTTCAAAATTGTCACTCTATTTTTGTTTATAGCGCAAAAAATAAACCGCAGAAATAATCAAATACCAACAAAAGAAAGCAATATTTGTGGGGAAAAAAAGAAGTCAATTTTGTTTGGGTGCCACGTCGCACGTCCGCGCAATTGTCATTCAAAGCGTGACAGTGCTGAAACCTGAAATTTCGCCTGGGCAGGAAGGGGGTTATGTGCCCAGTTGTCAAGTGGTTAATCATCAACCATGTGAGTTTATAAATGTTGTACCTTCATTAAATGTAACTGTATTGCGACACTTAGAGGCGCCTCTCTTCCCTTTTATACTCAGTTGTGATATGACGCTACTTGTATATCAAAATTTATTTAAACATTTTGTTTGTCTTGCAAAACGCTTTCAAACCAAGTTACTCTTAAACCAAGGTTTTACTGTACAAGAAAATAATTGGGATAAACCGGTGGCAGTGCATTTTGTTGAAGCACACCACCAGATGCACAAATTCACAGTATGGCCATAGGCCATATACCGAAGTCTATTCGAAACAGCAACAGAGATAAACTTTCGCTTCAATGAAAAGCTTTCTGGATTCATAAATTGTGGACTTTGAGGCTGGCGACTTCAACTTGGATTTATCACATTAGTGTTTTTTCATCTGAACAGTGGTAATTTGTTTCCTTGTTCCCCCATTATTACAGGTTCTCTCATTGGTGGAGGTTTCTATGTATGGCTATGCTTGTTTTTTATCATGTGCTTATTGTGACACTTTTGTACTTTTCTAATTTTATATTGTTCTAATTTATGCAGTTACTATCATACTTCCAGCAATGTGCTGGGTGTTCAGTGTGTTCCTGGAGGGATGGGCTCCCTCCAGTCATCTGGCCTTCATCTATCTATCAGAATACATGTGCTCCCACTGTGGAGACTTTTAAAAGTCACAGTTAAGCCTCGTACACACGGTCGGACTTCCATCTGACTTTTCCGTGGATTTTTGTCCGAACGGAGTTGGCCAGGCACACGCATACACACGCTCTGACTTTTCTGCAAACTTTCCCAAAACTTTTTGCAACATCACGTGGTTTTTCTGCTCTTTACCGCCACCCTTTGGTAAACTTCAGCTATTGTTGGTTGATTTTAACATTAGTTGTTTTGTCCATCGGACAAAAGTCCTATGGTTTTCTGTACACACGGTAGGACTTTGCTCCATCGGACTTTTGTTGGGCAAAAGTTTGTCCGTTTGCAGACCCAACTTTTGTCCGATGAAAACAAAACCAAACGAAAAAAAAGTTTGTCCGATGGAGCGTACACACGGTCGGATTGTTGGTCCAACTTGCTTAAAACGAGGTTTGTTGGGCAAAAGTCCGACCGTGTGTACGGGGCTGTAGGGTCTGCAGGATACGCATGTATTTACAAATGTGTGCAACTAAACCCCTGTTTTTAAACGCATACTGTTAGACAAGTCAATTTGGTTGGTCGCAGGCTGGTTGGTAAGTTGAGCTTGGAAATTCCTTGGTTTTATTTGACATGCGTTTGCCCTTCCAGTGCTCCTTGCTGTGGAGACCAGTTATATGTGGGTGCAGTAACCTTTTTTTGTATCATGCTTCCAGTGGTTGTGGTGCCCAATCATCATCAGTGATTTGTCACTATATATTAAAGTGTTTGTTAGCCTAAAAAATAAAATAAAAATTATCCTGTTCCTTTAAAGCAGGGGTCTCCAAACCCCGGCCCGCGGGTGTGTTTTGTCCGGCCCCCAGCTTGCACAGACTCTGCCAACACAGCACTGCCGATCTGCTGGCTTTTAAAAGCAGCTGCTGTTATCGGCAGTCTATGCCTGGCAGGTCCAGGACAAAAAGCCGCTCCCAGCACACCCTCCCGTGCTACCAGAGGATTGGCTGCAGTGCTGAGCTGAGGATTGGCTGCAGTGACGTCGTCAGCGTGGCACCTCCTGGTTTCCCGCCCGCTGTTTTCATTAGGAATCCTTCCACCTTACAGCCTGTGTGTGTAGCAGTGGGCGGGAGTCGGGAGGTGCAGGAGAGCTGAAGTCGGCTCCTACAGTGAAGAAGTCGGCTTGTACAGGAAAGTGTCAAATGGGCATAAATCTGAACATGTACATGTACAGGAGACACTGCTGGGGACACTGATAATGGGGACATTATGCTGGGAAAATTATGCTGGGGACACCTATGCTGGGAAAATTATGCTGGGGACACCTATGCTGGGAAAATTATGCTGGGGACACCTATGCTGGGAAAAATTATGCTGGGGACACCTATGCTGGGAAAAATTATGCTGGAGACACCTATGCTGGGAAAATTATGCTGGGAAAATTATGCTGGGGACACCCATGCTGGGAAAAATTATGCTGGGGACACCTATGCTGGGAAAATTATGCTGGGGACACCTATGCTGGGAAAATTATGCTGGGGACACCTATGCTGGGAAAATTATGCTGGGGACACCTATGGTGGGAAAAATTATGCTGGGGACACCTATGCTGGGAAAATACTGCTGGGGACACCTATGCTGGGAAAATTATGCTGGGGACACCTATGCTGGGGACACCTATGCTGGGAAAAGTATGCTGGGGACACCTATGGTGGGAAAAATTATGCTGGGGACTAGGGATGAGCTTCGTGTTCGAGTCGAACATACGTTCGACTCGAACATTGGCTGTTCGATCGTTCGACGAAGATCGAACGATTTGGGCCGTTCGCGCCAAATTCGAGTGACGCGAACGGCCCACAATGCACTACGCCATCGCAGTGTCATCCAGGCGCTGTGATTGGCCAAGCATGCACTGTGACCCCGCATGCTTGGCCAATCACAGCGCCGGCAGCGAGGAGAGCAATGATTGGCCACAGGCAGGATGCCTGTGGCCAATTATTGCTGAGGGTGTTTAGTACACGCCCCACACTATAAAAGGCCGCCAGCACGGCGGCCTAGTGTAGTGTGTTCCGGAGCAGGGATAGAGTAGCATAGGCAGGGACAGTGACTGTTATTTCTTTCTTGCTTAACCTGGATTCCTTTAGTTTAGGGAAAGAGAAGGATAGGTAGGGAGAGTGTCAGTGTGTTTTGTGCTTCTGCTATAGTGTGCTTAAAAAAAAACATTTATTCTAGGGACAGAAAACTCTAGGTAGGGACAGTGTCAGTTTCTTTCACTCTGCAAGTCCTTGTTTCCAGGGACCTGGAAGGACAGTGAGTGAATTGTCCTTTTGCTATATTGTGATTAAAAAAAACATTTATTCTAGGGACAGAAAACTCTAGGTAGGGACAGTGTCAGTTTCTTTCACTCTGCAAGTCCTTGTTTCCAGGGACCTGGAAGGACAGTGAGTGAATTGTCCTTTTGCTATATTGTGATTAAAAAAAACATTTATTCTAGGGACAGAAAACTCTAGGTAGGGACAGTGTCAGTTTCTTTCACTCTGCAAGTCCTTGTTTCCAGGGACCTGGAAGGACAGTGAGTGAATTGTCCTTTTGCTATATTGTGATTAAAAAAAACATTTATTCTAGGGACAGAAAACTCTAGGTAGGGACAGTGTCAGTTTCTTTCACTCTGCAAGTCCTTGTTTCCAGGGACCTGGAAGGACAGTGAGTGAATTGTCCTTTTGCTATATTGTGATTAAAAAAAACATTTTTTTCTAGGGACAGAAAACTGTAGGTAGGGAGAGTATTTTTTTTCTTTCACTCTGCAAGTCCTTGTTTCCAGGGACCTGGAAGGACAGTGAGTGAATTGTCCTTTTGCTATATTGTGATTAAAAAAAACATTTTTTTCTAGGGACAGAAAACTGTAGGTAGGGAGAGTATTTTTTTTCTTTCACTCTGCAAGTCCTTGTTTCCAGGGACCTGTAAGGACAGTGAGTTAATTGTCCTTGTGCTATATTGTGCTGAAAAAAACATTTATTCCAGGGACAGAAAACTCTAGGTAGGGACAGTGTCAGTTTCTTTCACTCTGCAAGTCCTTGTTTCCAGGGACCTGGAAGGACAGTGAGTGAATTGTCCTTTTGCTATATTGTGATTAAAAAAAACATTTTTTTCTAGGGACAGAAAACTGTAGGTAGGGAGAGTGTTTTTTTTCTTTCACTCTGCAAGTCCTTGTTTCCAGGGACCTGTAAGGACAGTGAGTTAATTTTCCTTGTGCTATATTGTGATTAAAAAAAACATTTATTCTAGGGACAGAAAACTCTAGGTAGGGACAGTGTCAGTTTCTTTCACTCTGCAAGTCCTTGTTTCCAGGGACCTGGAAGGACAGTGAGTGAATTGTCCTTTTGCTATATTGTGATTAAAAAAAACATTTATTCTAGGGACAGAAAACTCTAGGTAGGGACAGTGTCAGTTTCTTTCACTCTGCAAGTCCTTGTTTCCAGGGACCTGGAAGGACAGTGAGTGAATTGTCCTTTTGCTATATTGTGATTAAAAAAAACATTTATTCTAGGGACAGAAAACTCTAGGTAGGGACAGTGTCAGTTTCTTTCACTCTGCAAGTCCTTGTTTCCAGGGACCTGGAAGGACAGTGAGTGAATTGTCCTTTTGCTATATTGTGATTAAAAAAAACATTTATTCTAGGGACAGAAAACTCTAGGTAGGGACAGTGTCAGTTTCTTTCACTCTGCAAGTCCTTGTTTCCAGGGACCTGGAAGGACAGTGAGTGAATTGTCCTTTTGCTATATTGTGATTAAAAAAAACATTTATTCTAGGGACAGAAAACTCTAGGTAGGGACAGTGTCAGTTTCTTTCACTCTGCAAGTCCTTGTTTCCAGGGACCTGGAAGGACAGTGAGTGAATTGTCCTTTTGCTATATTGTGATTAAAAAAAACATTTTTTTCTAGGGACAGAAAACTGTAGGTAGGGAGAGTATTTTTTTTCTTTCACTCTGCAAGTCCTTGTTTCCAGGGACCTGTAAGGACAGTGAGTTAATTGTCCTTGTGCTATATTGTGCTGAAAAAAACATTTATTCCAGGGACAGAAAACTCTAGGTAGGGACAGTGTCAGTTTCTTTCACTCTGCAAGTCCTTGTTTCCAGGGACCTGGAAGGACAGTGAGTGAATTGTCCTTTTGCTATATTGTGATTAAAAAAAACATTTTTTTCTAGGGACAGAAAACTGTAGGTAGGGAGAGTATTTTTTTTCTTTCACTCTGCAAGTCCTTGTTTCCAGGGACCTGTAAGGACAGTGAGTTAATTGTCCTTGTGCTATATTGTGCTGAAAAAAACATTTATTCCAGGGACAGAAAACTCTAGGTAGGGACAGTGTCAGTTTCTTTCACTCTGCAAGTCCTTGTTTCCAGGGACCTGGAAGGACAGTGAGTGAATTGTCCTTTTGCTATATTGTGATTAAAAAAAACATTTTTTTCTAGGGACAGAAAACTGTAGGTAGGGAGAGTATTTTTTTTCTTTCACTCTGCAAGTCCTTGTTTCCAGGGACCTGTAAGGACAGTGAGTTAATTGTCCTTGTGCTATATTGTGCTGAAAAAAACATTTATTCCAGGGACAGAAAACTCTAGGTAGGGACAGTGTCAGTTTCTTTCACTCTGCAAGTCCTTGTTTCCAGGGACCTGGAAGGACAGTGAGTGAATTGTCCTTTTGCTATATTGTGATTAAAAAAAACATTTTTTTCTAGGGACAGAAAACTGTAGGTAGGGAGAGTATTTTTTTTCTTTCACTCTGCAAGTCCTTGTTTCCAGGGACCTGTAAGGACAGTGAGTTAATTGTCCTTGTGCTATATTGTGCTGAAAAAAACATTTATTCCAGGGACAGAAAACTCTAGGTAGGGACAGTGTCAGTTTCTTTCACTCTGCAAGTCCTTGTTTCCAGGGACCTGGAAGGACAGTGAGTGAATTGTCCTTTTGCTATATTGTGATTAAAAAAAACATTTTTTTCTAGGGACAGAAAACTGTAGGTAGGGAGAGTATTTTTTTTCTTTCACTCTGCAAGTCCTTGTTTCCAGGGACCTGTAAGGACAGTGAGTTAATTTTCCTTGTGCTATATTGTGATTAAAAAAAACATTTTTTCTAGGGACAGAAAACTGTAGGTAGGGAGAGTGTTTTTTTTCTTTCACTCTGCAAGTCCTTGTTTCCAGGGACAGAGAAGGACACCTGAAGGTAGCCCTTATTGCTTTTTTCCCATCTCCCTGCAGGCCATCTATTAGAATGTCTGGAAGGCAAACAAGGAGAGGCAGACAGTCAGGAGGCAATAAAAGAGGGCAAGCAGGCTCTGTGTCTGGGGGCAACAGTGCTGGTCGTGGACGCGGTGCATTGTCATCAGCACATGGCCATGGGACACGCTTGTCCTTCTTTTCGGCAGCTGGACATGTTGAGCCACATCATGCCGAAGACTTGGTAGAGTGGATGACCAAGCCCTCCTCCTCCTCCTCATCCTCTCTCACCCAGGCTCAGGGTACTGGAAAAGCAGCTGCCAAAGCGTCGTCTTCCCTGGTATCAATGTCAGACAAATCATCAGTCACTCCTTCCCTAGACCCACCATGTCCTCCTCCTGAGGAGTCCCCCGAACTGTTTCAGCACAGTGTTGGGTACATGCTCCAGGAGGATGCCCAGCGTTTCGAAGGGTCTGATGATGAAACCCAGCTAGAGGAAGGCAGTAGCGTGAGAGCAGACAGAGGGGATGCTCAAGAAGGACACCAATCTGGCAGTCATGTTCCAGCAGCTGCAGCATACTGCCAGATTGGCTCCAGTGATGAGGAGGGAGGGGATGATGAGGTCAATGACTCCACGTGGGTGCCTAATAGGAGAGAGGAGGAGGAGGAGGATGAGGAGGAGGCACATCTCCAACGAGGCAGGATGCCCTTTGGTGGCCAGCGTAAGGGCAGTACACCGACGGAATCACACCGCAGAGCTCCGCCTGTGCAGGGCGCTGCCTCTGCCCGTCATTCAAAAAGTTCTTTGGTGTGGGCCTTTTTTGAGGCTAGTGCATCAGATCGCACAGCTGCTGTTTGCAACATATGTCTCAAGCGTATATCGCGTGGCCAAAACATCAGCCGCTTGGGTACCACATGCCTGACCAGACATATGTTGACCTGCCATGCAGCTCGTTGGCAAGCCTACCTCAAAGACCCACACCAAAGAACAAAGCGGACCTCTCCTTGCACCGCATCAGCTGGGATCTCCAACCCCACTATAACTTCAGTCCTCTCTGAAACATGCACTGAGAGGAATGAAGGTGTAGAATTAGGTGTGTCACAGCCAAGTACTTGCGCCCACTCTGCTAGCAGTACACCGACGTCCGATTCTAGCAGGCAAATTTCCCTGCCCCAGCTGCTGGACCGTCGAAAGAAGTTCACTCCCAGCCATCCACATGCCCAGCGGTTGAATGCTAGCTTGGCTAAATTGCTAGCGCTTCAACTGCTGCCTTTTCAGTTGGTAGACTCGGCCCCCTTCCGTGAGTTTGTGCAATGTGCGGTTCCTCAGTGGCAGGTTCCCAAACGCCACTTTTTCTCACGGAAGGCTATTCCGGCTCTCTACCGGCATGTGGAAGGCAATGTCTTGGCCTCGCTGGACAGGGCGGTCAGCGGTAAGGTGCATATTACCGCTGACTCATGGTCCAGCAGGCATGGACAGGGACGTTACCTTTCTTTCACGGCCCATTGGGTCACTCTTTTGGCAGCTGGGAAGGATTCAGGACAAGGTGCAGTAGTGTTGGAGGTTGTCCCACCGCCACGCCTCCAAAATGCTACTACTGGTTGTGACACACCTCTCTCCTCCACCCCCTCCTCTTCTTCTTCCTCCATGGCCTCTTCCTGTGGTTTGTCCTATGAACCAGCGGTGCTCCGTAGCCGTTCACGGGGCTACGCAAGTACGCAGGCAAAAAGATGCCATGCCGTGCTTGCGCTGGTGTGTTTGGGGGACAGAAGCCACACTGGGGCAGAGGTCCTGTCTGCTCTGCAGGGCCAGGCCGAGAGGTGGTTGACGCCACGCCAGCTTAAGCCAGGAATGGTGGTTTGCGACAATGGCACCAACCTCCTCTCCGCCCTCCGACAGGGACAACTGACCCATGTGCCCTGTGTGGCTCACGTCCTTAACCTGGTGGTGCAGCGGTTCTTGGGCAGGTACCCGGGCTTACAGGATGTCCTGAGGCAGGCCAGGAAAGTCTGTGTGCATTTCCGCAGATCTTATAATGCCAGTGCTCGCCTGGCTGAGCTGCAAAAGGAGTTGAACCTGCCCAAGAACCGCCTTATATGTGACATGCCCACCAGGTGGAACTCAACGTTGGCCATGCTGCAGCGGCTGCACACGCAGCAGAGGGCCATCAATGAGTACCTGTGCGACTACGGCACCAGGACAGGGTCAGGGGAGCTTGGTTTTTTTTCTCCACGCCAGTGGGGCATGATCAGGGATGCATGCACTGTCCTGGCACCATTTGAGGAGGCCACGAGGATGGTGAGCAGTGACAGTGCATGCATCAGTGACACTGTACCTCTTGTCCACCTGTTGGAGCACACGCTGCGTGGAATAATGGACAGGGCACTTGAGGCAGAACAGAGGCAGGAAGAGGAGGACTTCCTTGCCTCTCAAGGCCCCCTTTACCCAGACAGTGTTCCTTCTGTCCCACCCATCGCACAGGAAGAGGAGGAGGAGGAGGAGGAGGAGGAGGATTGTGTCAGCATGGAGGTGGAGGCTGGCACTCAGCATCATCAGCAGCAGTCTTTTAGGGATGATTTACAGTCCCAAGAAACCAGTGGACTTGTACGTGGCTGGGAGGAGGTGGCTGCGGATCATGTCGTCCTTAGTGACCCAGAGGACTCCGGAGCGAATGCCTCAGCAAACCTACGCTGCATGGCCTCCCTGATCCTGCAAAGTCTGCGGAAGGATCCTCGTATTCTTCGGATCAAGGAGAGGGACCATTACTGGCTGGCCACTCTCCTTGATCCACGGTACAAGGGTAAGGTTGCGGACCTTATGTTACCGTCGCAGAGGGAGCAGAGGATGAGACAACTCCGGGAGGCCTTGCAGAAAGGTCTGTGCAACGCGTTCCCAGAGACTGGGAGGTTGCAAACTCCTGGTCCTGGACAACGAGTTGCTGAGGCTTCGGCCAGTCAAAGAAGGAGCGGTGGGGAAGGTGGCCGTCTGACCGATGCGTTCAGACAATTCTTTAGTCCGCAGCCCCAAAGTATGATTGGTTCCAGCAACCATCGCCAGCGTCTGATAAACATGGTGCAGGAATATCTAGGGGCAAGGTCAGACTTGGACACCTTCCCCACCGAAAATCCTCTGGCTTACTGGGTCTTGAGGATGGATCACTGGCCAGAGCTTGCACAGTATGCAATTGAGCTACTGGCCTGTCCTGCATCCAGCGTTCTTTCGGAACGCACATTCAGTGCTGCTGGAGGATTTGTCACGGATCACAGGGTGCGCCTGTCCACCGACTCGGTTGATCGACTGACTTTCATCAAGATGAACCAGTCTTGGATCACCACCAGCTACCACACACCTGATGCTGATATAACAGACTAATTGATTTTAAAATGTCACATCCCTTCAAGACTGATGCTGATGCTGAGTGCCTGTGCTGTTATGTTGACTGGCTATCCTCCTCCTCCGAGTCCTCAATGATACGATTGATGATGATAGCTTGGAAGATCATTTTTGTTTATGGGTGCCGCCACCAGTGCCTAACGCCCAATTTTTCAGCCCCTGTTTAACAGGGGCGTGTAATTACAATTTTTGAAGCAATACTTTGCAACAGGGCTCATTGCTGTGCTCCAAGTACAGTATCTGTGAGGAGTTGCAGTGTTGTGCCACCAGTGCCTAAGGCCCAATTTTTCAGCCCCTGTTTAACAGGGGCGTGTCATTACAATTTTTGAAGCAATACTTTGCAACAGGGCTCATTGCTGTGCTCCAAGTACAGTATCTGTGAGGGGTTGCAGTGTTGTGCCACCAGTGCCTAAGGCCCAATTTTTCAGCCCCTGTTCAACAGGGGCATGTAATTACAATTCTTGATCTAATAATTCACAGCAGGGCCCATTGCTGCACCCACCAAGAGTAACTGTCAGGGCTTACAGTGTTGTGGCACCAGCACCACCATCAAAGGCCCAATTTTTACTACCACTGTTCAACAATTATATGTAATTAAAATTCCTGATATAATAGTTGACAGCAGGGCGTTCCAGCACCAACCAAGAGTAACTGTGAGTGCTTACAGTGTTGTGCCAACACCAACAACTAAGGGGCCTATTTCTGCAGAGTATATACGGCAGGTCCCTACTTTCAAACATCCAACTTACAAACGACTCCTACTTGCAAACGCAAGAAGACAACAGGAAGTGAGAGGAAATCTACCACTAGGAAGGAAAATTCTCTCCTGTAAGAATAAATATGGGAGAAAGGTGTCTCCTCTGTACTGATGCTTTATCAGCAATCCTTGTTTCAAGAAAAACACCACATTTCAAAAACAGTTGTCATTGGGACGGAAAGTGAGGTGAAATGTTCTGAACAGGGGCACAGACAGCAAAACAAATGTTACAGGGGTGATAACCCTTACCTATGTTTTCCAAAAAGTTTAAAAATAGATTTTTGGGCTGGAGCTACACTTCAACAATGTACCTGTTCAAAATTACAAACAGATTCTACATAAGAACAAACCTACAGTCCCTGTCTTGTATGCACCGCCTGTATACGGCTGTTCAGAGTATATAGGGCCTTTTTTATTTTATGTGCGGGGTTCCCCTTAATATCCATACAAGACCCAAAGGGGCTGGTAATGGGCTGGGGTAGGGGGGGGGGGGGTCATGGGGTAGCTATGCCATTTTTCTTAAAGAATTTCATCCATATTACCGGGACCAGACATTACATTAAAGCCGCAAGCAGTTTTAAATGGCTTTTTTTTCCTTTAGAAGTGTCATTTTGTGCAGGGACAGTTCTAAACACGGGAAACACGTGGCACTTCACAGGCATACTTTAGACACCCCCCAGGTACGATATTTAAAGGAATATTTGACTTTTTTTTTTTCACTTTATGCATCATTAAAATGACTGCTCCCGAAAAACGACCGTTTTTAAAACTTCTTTTTGCATTGATACATGTCCCCTGGTGCAGAACCCGGGTTCCCAAACCCTTTTTAGGACAATAACATGCATAATAGTTGTTATAATTAGCACTTTAGAATTCGAACGTTCGCATCCATTGTATTTAATAGGGTTCTAATGTTCGTTCGAACTTCCGGTCCGTTCGCGGGTTCTGGTGCGAACCGAACCCGGGGGTGTTCGGCTCATCACTACTGGGGACACCTATGCTGGGAAAATTATGCTGGGAAAATTATGCTGGGGACACCTATGCTGGGAAAATTATGCTGGGGACACCTATGCTGGGGACACCTATGCTGGGAAAAGTATGCTGGGGACACCTATGGTGGGAAAAATTATGCTGGGGACACCTATGCTGGGAAAATACTGCTGGGGACACCTATGCTGGGAAAATTATGCTGGGGACACCTATGCTGGGAAAATTATGCTGGGGACACCTATGCTGGGAAAATTATGCTGGGGACACCAATGCTGGGAAAATTACGCTGGGGACACCAATGCTGGGAAAATTACGCTGGGGACACCAATGCTGGGAAAATTACGCTGGGGACACCTATGCTGGGAAAATTACGCTGGGGACACCTATGCTGGGAAAATTACGCTGGGGACACCTATGCTGGGGACCCTGATATATTGGGGACACTGATATATTGGGGAGACAGACGTGCAGACGTTTTCGGCCCCCGAGTACTTGTAAAATCTACAATGTGGCCCTTGTCTTGAAAAGTTTGGAGACCCCTGCTTTAAAGCATGTTATACAGCACAGAACTTGTGCTGTGTAATTTGGCCCCCTGTATCACCTGCAATACCTGGCTGATAGCAACAACAATTAGTGGGTTAATAACCACTTTAATGTTGAAATAAAGGATAAGTTTACCTTTTTCGGGCAGAGATTCACTTTTCATAATAAATAGAAGCATTTTCCAATGTCATTTCTGGCACAGCCATCTCAATGTGCCTTTCTCTCACTTATCTTATCCAAAGGAGGTTTAAAATCTTGTCAGTTTATTTGTATTTTTAAAATGATTTTCAGATTCCATCACTTCCTGTAGAGATCGTCTCTCAGCATTCACTTCCTTTAGATCGTCTCTCAGCATTCACTTGTATGTATGTATGTAGCGGGGTTACATACCTCCCAACAAGCACGGATTCTGCGGGTTTTTCCCGCATAGTCTCCGCATTCCCGCGAGAGTGCAAGTTTTCCCGCACAGCAGGAAGTGGAGGAAGAAGAGCCAGTGGAGGCAGGTAAGACCCCCCCCCCCCCACGATCGGCGGCTCAAAAAAATGTAAATGTACAACCCCCCCACTCAACAACTTTTGTGCCAGTGAAGAAAAATATAATAAAATGTCCCGTGGCTCACCGGAAACCCCCTCCCCCCCCCTTAAAAACGTTTGTGCCAAGAAACATTTGACTGAATGTCCCGCGGTGGGACCTTTAAAAGTTGGGAGGTATGGGGTTATACTGTTATAGACTATTGTTACATGTGTAAACCTCAAACTTCCCCCAGAGTTCCAGTTACAACCTTATACACTGTTTG
>CM055122.1:1252353241-1252482855 GCA_029206835.1 Rana muscosa
AGGCCCAAAGCCTGGGCCTACAACTTCGCAGAAGATCACCAAGCCAGAGAGGGATCTCTTCTAGTGTGACCAGCCCGCGTTACCATCGGACTGTAGTCGTCAGCCAACCGACATCCCCAGCTGCTGTCAGGGGGACCAGAGGCTGTGCGTTGCGAAGAGGTAGGGGATCGAGGTACCGATCGTGGGGTGTGTCAGGCGGACTAGGCCTATCCGGGTGAGTGGGCACCTGCCCAGAATCTACAACTGTTGTTAGGCCTGTGACTCTTGAAGGCCCACCACCACCCGAGTAGTGAGCTACACGTACACCGGAATGTAGCGCAGCGCGTGGAAGCTGTGTAGTTAACCACTTAATGACCGCCCACTGTAAATATACGTCGGCAGAATGGCACCGACAGGCAGAATCACGTACATATACGTGATTGCCTTTGTATAGTTGGGGGGTCCGATCGGACCCCCCTTCTTTACAGTGGGTGGTCGTTTTACCTTCGGGAGCGATCCGGCATGAGGGGACGGCCGTTCGATTCCGGCCCCCCCTCTCGATCGCTCCCGGCGAATGAGAGCTTCCCCTGCCTGTGTACTGTTTACACAGGCGGGAGGAAGTGATGTCATCTCTCCTGCGGCGCTCACATATACCGAGCGCCGTAGAGGAGAAGATGCAGGTTAGTGCACACAACACTACACTGACACCAGGACACATAGGCACATAAATCGCCCCCCCCCCAGACACCCCCAGATCACCCCCCAGTCACAGTGTCACTGATTGCAGTGACCATTTATTTAGTGATCACTGCAATCAGTGACATTTGTGACTGTAAAAGTGTCACTACATTTAGTTTTAGGTCCAGTGTAGCCCCCTAATAAAGGTTTAACCCCCTGATCACCCCCCAGATAACCCTTTCACCCCCTAGCACCGCCGCCGCTAAGCGATCATTTTTCTGATCGATGTCTTAGCGTCGGTGATGCAGATCGGTAGCCAGTAATTTTTTTTAGGTTCGCCGCAGGTTTTTATAGCGTCAGGTACCCCAATATATTATCTAATAAAGGTTTAACCCCCTGATCGCCCCCCAGGTAACCCTTTCACCCCCTATCACCACTGTCGCTAAGCGATCGTTTTTATGATCGTTGTCTTATAGTGTCGGTGATGCCGATAGGTAGCCAGTAATTTTTTTTTAGGTTCGCCGTCAGGTTTTTATATAGCGTCAGGTACCCCCATATATTACCTAATAAAGGTTTTAACCCCCTAATTGCCCCTAGTTAACCCTTTCACCAGTGATCATCATATAAGTGTTACGGGTGACACTGGTTAGTTGGTTTGCTTTTTATAGTGTCAGGGCACCCGCCATATATAACCCAATAAAGGTTTAACCCCCTGATCGCCCGGCGGGTGATATCAATTAGGTTTTAGCGTCAGAGGGTCTGCGTCACACCCCAGGCAGCGTCAGGTTAGTGCCAGTAGCGCTAACACCCACGCGTTAAGCATACACCCCCCTTAGTGGTATAGTATCTGAACAGATCAATATCTGATCAGATCTATACTAGCGTCCCCAGCAGTTTAGGGTTCCCAAAAACGCAGTGTTAGCGGGATCAGCCCAGATACCTGCTAGCACCTGCGTTTTGCCCCTCCGTCCAGCCCAGGCCACCCAAGTGCAGTATCGATTGATCACTGTCACTTACAAAACACAACACACATAACTGCAGCGTTCGCAGAGACAGGCCTGATCCCTGCGACTCCAGTGCTGTAGGAGGTGATTTCACCACCACAGTTAAAAAAAAAAAAAAAAGCATATATGCCGAAGCATTGGGGCAGCAGGGGCGGAGGAGCGATTTTGCTCCTAATGCCGCGTACATACGGTCGAAATTCCGACGGAGGCTTGCCCGTGGAAAAGTCTGACCATGTGTACGCGGCATAACTTTTGCGGGAAGATGCCCCCATGCTTCAGCATATATAAATGGTGCATGTATGCCCATCATTAGAAGTGGGTGGATGAAGGGCGGTATTCTAATGGTGGGCATACCCACCGATCAATCTTTTTTTTTCGTTCAGCCAACAGGCTGCATGAAAAAAAATAGATTACAATACATGTCCAACAAGGACCAGCAACGTACTGGTATGTTGCTGGACTTTGAATGTTTATACCAGAATGATGCCTGTGGGTTTAGGTATCATCTTGGTATCATTCTTTTCAACCAGCGGCCGGCTTTCATGTAAAAGCAATCCTAGTGGCTAATTAGCCTCTGGACTGCTTTTACAAGCAGTGGGAGGGAATGTCCCCCCCCGGATATAAAAAGCGCCATTGGGAAATTGGGAAAGCATTTTATCACACCGATCTTGGTGTGGTCAGATGCTTTGAGGGCAGAGGAAAGATCTAGGGTCCAATAGACCGCAGTTTTTTCAAAAAAGGAGTACCTGTCATTACCTATTGCTATCATAGGGGATATTTACATTCCCTGAGATAACAATAATAAAAATATATATATATATATATATATATATATATATATATATATATATATATATATATATATATATATATATATATATATATAGAAGCAACAGTTTAAAAATAAAATAGCAAAAAAAAAAAAAAAGCACCCCTGTCCTGCCCTGCCCAATGGCGAACGCAAGCGTCGGTCTGGCGTCATATGTAAACAGCAATTGCACCATGCATGTGAGGTATCACCGCGAAGGTCAGATCGAGGGCAGTAATTTTAGCAGTAGACCTCCTCTGTAAATCTAACAGGGTAACCTGTAAAGGCTTTTAAAAATGTATGTAGTTTGTCGCCAATGCGCGTTTGTGCAAAATTTTAAAGCATGTCGTGTTTGGTATCTATGTACTCGGCCTAAGATCATCTTTTTTATTTCAAACATTTGGGCAATATAATGTGTTTTAGTGCATTAAAAAAAAGTGTATTTTTTCCCCAAAAAATGCGTTTGAAAAATCGCTGCGCAGATACTGTGTAGAAAAAAAAATGCAACACCCACCATTTTATTCTGTAGGGCCTTTGCTTTAAAAAAATATATATATATATATATAATAAATATATATATAATAATGTTTGGGGGTTCAACATAATTTTCTTGCAAAAAAAAAAAAAATATGTTTTCATGTAAACAAAAAGTGTCAAAAAGGGCTTTGTCTTCAAGTGGTTAGAAGAGTGGATGTAAGCTTCCTAATGTTGTGTATAAGATGCCAGAACAGTTCAAAACCCCCCCAAAATGACCCCATTTTGGAAAGTAGACACCCCAAGCTATATACTGAGAGGCATGTCGAGTCCATGGAATATTTTATATGTTGACACAAGTTGCGGAAAAAAGACAATTTCTTTTTTTTTTGCACAAAGTTGTCACTAAATGATATATTGCTCAAACATGCCATGGGCATATGTGGAATTACACCCGAAAATACATTCTGTTGCGTCTCCTGAGTACGGGGATACCACATGTGTGAGACTTTTTGGGAGCCTAGCCGCGTACGGGACCCCAAAAACCAATCACCGCCTTCAGGCTTTCTAAGGGTGTAAATTTTTGATTTCACTTCTCACTGTCTATCACAGTTTCGGAGGCCATGGAATGCCCAGATGGCACAAAACCCCCCCAAATGACCCCATTTTGGAAAGTAGACACCCCAAGCTATTTGCTGAGAGGTATTGTGAGTATTTTGCAGATCTCGCTTTTTGTCACAAAGTTTTGAAAATTGAAAAAAAAAAAAAAAATAATAAAAAAAAAATGTTCTTTCTTCATTTTCAAAAACAAATGAGAGCTGTAAAATACTCACCATGCCTCTCAGCAAACAGCTTGGGGTGTCTACTTTCCAAAATGGGGTCATTTGGGGGGGTTTTGTGCTATTTTGGCATTTTATGGCCTTCGAAACTGTGATAGGTAGTGAGGAGTCAAATCAAAAATTTGTGCCTAGAAATCCTGAAGTCGGTGATTGGTTTTCGGGGTCCCGTACGCGGCTAGGCTCCTAAAAAGTCCCACACATGTGGTATCCCCGTACTCAGGAGAAGCAGCAAAATTTATTTTGGGGTGCAATTCCACATATAACCATGGCATGTGTGAGCAATATATCATTTAGTGACAACTTTTTGTAATTTTTTTTTTTGTCATTATTCAATCACTTGGGACAAAAAAAAAAAAAAAAATATTCAATGGGCTCAACATGCCTCTCAGCAATTTCCTTGGGGTGTCTACTTTCTAAAATGGGGTCATTTGGGGGGGGGGGTTTGTACTGCCCTGCCATTTTAGCACCTCAAGAAATGAGATAGGCAGTCATAAATTTAAAGCTGTGTAAATTCCAGAAAATGTACCCTAGTTTGTAAACGCTATAACTTTTGCGCAAACCAATAAATATACGCTTATTGACATTTTTTTTACTAAAGACATGTGGCTGAATACATTTTGGCCTAAATGTATGACTAAAATTGAGTTTATTCGATTTTTCTTATAACAAAAAGTAGAAAATATCATTTTTTTCAAAATTTTCGGTCTTTTTCCGTTTATATCGCAAAAAATAAAAATCGCAGAGGCAATCAAATACCATTAAAAGAAAGCTCTATTTGTGGGAA
Organism: Rana muscosa; assembly: GCA_029206835.1. Classification (NCBI taxonomy): domain Eukaryota; kingdom Metazoa; phylum Chordata; class Amphibia; order Anura; family Ranidae; genus Rana; species Rana muscosa. Next base: position 1,252,357,808 of record CM055122.1, read on the forward strand.
GAAAAGGACGCAAAATTTCGTTTGGGTACAACATTGCATGTCCGCACAATTTACAGTTAAAGCAGCGCAAAATTCTGAATTGACCTCTGGTCCTTTAGCCACCAAATGGTCCGGGGCTTAAGTGGTTAAAGTTGGCGTTATACTGACTGTTAGTTTCATTTCCAGAAACATTGCGGGAGCTTAATTCTCATCTTTAATCTCCTGTGGATTACAATTATAAAGTGCACCAACGTTTTGCTAGCGAAGACTCCCATCCTCAAGGAACTAGTACAATAATCTGTGTCAGGCCTGACAGGAACTAACTTTGACGGGACACAGGGTGGTATTGCCCGCTAGGGGGAGCTCGCGAGCATAAGATTGTTATCTATAGGAAATAGACATTAGTAGAGTATAGAACCTTTATCTTTTACATAGTATTGACTCTTGCAGGGCCCTGCAGAGTCACTTGAATATATATGCATAATTGTCTTAACCTGCTTATTATCTTTTATAAGTAACCTTTATCTTTGTTTAAATCGGAGTGTCACCCAAAATAACATCTATATACGAGCACACTCCTTACACTAACATGTCCAGTAGCCAAATCTTTTTTTTTTTTCTGTTGTACATACCGTATTATGGCTATGTCAATTTCGGCTTCCGGGTACTCACTCCCGCGGGAGTAGGCGTTTCTATTCTCCCGCAATGTAATCTGGGAGTTCGCATGTCCTGCAGAAAAAGTTCCCCGGCGGATAAGGTTCCCCCCCCTGTACTGCGCATGCGCGGCACGAACCTCAACGGAGTTTCCGAAAGTAGCCGAACATGTAGAGCTGTGAGTCGGCTCTACACGGCGCCTGCGCAGTCAGCTCTACACGGCTCTTAGTCATTGCGCAGGCGCCGTGTAGAGCTAACTCGCAGCTCTACATGTTCGGCTACTTTCGGAAACTCCTTTGAGGTTTGTGCCGCGCCTGCGCAGTACAGGGGGGTCCTTTTCCGCCGGGGGGACCTTCTTCGGCAGAACACCGTCCACCGCTTCCAGGAAGTCAGTGCTTGTGGGCTTCACAATGCCCACAAGCAAAATGGAAAATTTCTATAGCTGATTTTAAAAGTTCATCTTTTGCCCGAAAACAGACAGGAGAGGTTTGAAGTCACCAAACATGTGAGTACTAATTGGTGATCTAAAAATACATTGAATGCAACCAAAAACAAAAAAATTATTTGCCGCGGAACCTCCGCTTTAAGTATATACCTGTGTGAAGTACTTTTATTGGCCTGAAGGACCTCAAAACGGAGAAAGGTAATTATATATATATATATATATATAGTGGGATGGGGGTGTTTAGCTCAAGTGGTAAAATGCGTTTTTGAGTTCACGGCCAACAGGAACTAAGGTTTAAGGGCATGGCAGCCCATTTTTATTAAAAAGGATCAAAAATAAAAGTTCATACATAGGATTTCCCACACAGGGGTTCTTCTCCAGTAAACTCATACACAAAAGAAAATGCCAAGCCTCCTGGCTCCTAGGCTTACTTTGCCTTGCAGTTCCCAGCCTACTCCTGATCTCAACAGGATTCTCCAGCCCCTGGGTTAGCTTACTGTCTCCCAGACTTCAGGACTTCCTTCAGCCCCCTTGGACTTGCTAGTCGCCTCAGCTCTACCAGTCTCCCAGTCCGTCAGGCACGAAGTCCCCCCTCACCAGGGATGGAGTCTCACACAGACAGACAGCTTTCCACACACAGGTCTGTCTTGATAAAGCAGCAGTAACAAGCTGCACACACTCCACCTTCCTCCCCACACTGTTCTGACCAGTCCCTCGTTATATGGGCTGTGTGCACCTGGGCACACACCCTGCTCGCTGTCTACAAGATCCGGACACAGGGTTGGAGATCCTGTCCCACCCAAGTCTCTTAAGGATCTCCAAACGACAGAATCCATTACTAAACTAGTAAAACCTGGAGAAAACTGACAGAGCAGTTCTCTCCATTTAAACCAGTGGTTCTCAACTCCAGTCCTCAGGGCCCACCAACAGGCCAGGTTTGCAAGATAACTGAAATGCATCACAGGTGATATCATTTGCTGCTCAGGGATTGCAGTATTCTAGTCTGCATCTCACCAAGGTAATACTTAAAATCTGGCCTGTTAGTGGGTCCTGAGGACAGGAGTTGAGAACCACTGATTTAAACTCTACACTCTGTAGTCTTGCAGTCCGCAGATATGCAAACCCTGTGTCCCATTTACCTCCAACTTTATAGGGACAGAGCCTTGTTCTGTCACAATATATATATATGTAGCGGCCTCCACTCTCTCTCTCTCTCTGTATCAGTTCTTGTGGTTCTGGTCTAGGGGTACCTCCGAGGAGAGAGTGCGAGGTCACCACGCCAAGTTCCCCTGCAGATGTATGTGCAGTGAGAGACAACCCTCTTTTACCTTCGGGTCGGTGTTCTGCATCTGGAGCCTCCTCCTGGTGATTTCTTGAACAATGTCTGCCAGAAAATGAGCCCCACACCAATAAAGTCCAACACTCCTTTATTCTTCTGATAACAGAGTAATGCACAGACAGTTGGACTCCCTCAACGAGTAGAACAGACAGAGGGGTGTGGATACGAGTAGGCCCAGACACAATGAACTCTCCACTTTCCTTCCTGAAAGTGGGTTGCGGTCTTCAATCGAGGGGAAATATCCTTCCAGGCGGTCTCCGGTGGAGGCTCACCCGTCACTGGCGATATGCTGCACCAGGTCTTCAAGCAAGTACCCCCTCCCGGTCCATTATGCCTCTGGATTTGGGTAACCACTCCCGGGGTCCCCTAGGATCTCCTCCCGCACAGTGGTGGGCACTGAGCTCCAGACCTCCATCCGAGTACCTCACCCCAGGCCAAAGGTGCCTGGGATGGAACACGACCTCCAGGCCTGGGCCGCCTAGAGGACCGACACGAACCACCGCCCTCAGGCTGAAGGTGCCTGGGACTCGACCCCGTGACCAAGATGGACGCCCCTTTATACCCTCTCCCAGCAGGTACGGCGGGTTCCCTGCCCCACCATACCACTGCCGAGGGAGGACAAAAAGGGGTACGGCACACAGCAATGGTTCAATCCCAGCCCAAGGCGACAGCGCCACCCGCTGAGCTGCAGGGAACTACACATTACTGGTGTCTCTGCCAGTTTAAATACACAGGGAAAGTGCATGCCCGCTACATATATATATATATATATAGCGGGGTGCTCCATTTAAGGGGAGTGTCTGAGTGGTAATTAGGCTCAGACACACTGATTGTTAGGGTTAATGGACCATTTCTGTTGATGGGAGATAGTGTTGGTCTACAGTTCCCTGTGGCCTACAGGTGGCGCTGTCGCCATGGGCCAGGGTTGAACCACCAATGCAGGGCTGAACCTTTTGTGTCCCCACTCGGCAGTAGTACGGCGGGGCGGGGAACCTGCGGTGCCTGTCGGGAGAGGGTATAAAAGCACAAATGTTGCTCGGAAATTCCGATGGTCAAGAACGCAGAGACGTACAATACTACGACGAGCCGAGAAAAATTAAGTACAATGATTCCGAGCATGCGTCGAATTGATTCCGAGCATGCGCAGCACTTTTATGCGTCGGAAATGGTTACACACGGTCGGAATTTTCGACAAGAACTTTTGTTGTAGTAAAAATTGAGAACCAGCTCTCAATCATTTGTTGTCGGAAATTCCGACAGCAAATGTCCGATGGAGCCTACACATGGTTGGAATATCCGACCAAAAGCACACATCAAACAATTGTTGTCGGAAATTCCGATCGTGTGTACGCGGCATGAGTGTGTAACTAGTCTGTACTGGAGAAGTTGTCCCTGGAATGTTCTGCTAAAATCAAGTGGGCATCCCATAATACCCCTATCCCCATCCAAATTCAATACCCCTAATAAAAAAAACAAAAGCAAAGGTGCAAGGACTGTTTTCTGACTACAGTGGGCTGTGGAAAATCGTGTGTGCCTGGCTGTGCAGGATGGGGGATCCCTTATTCATCAGTAGCTCCTGCGGGGGTAGCACTACACAACTACACAGCAAGGAGTGGCTGGAGACACTCAGTGGCCCCCTTCACATCTCCAAGTAGTAATAACTCACATTCCCGCATGCATTTTTTTTAGGGTGTTTCAAAGCTTTTTCACTCGTCTCACATAGGGCAGCCTATTCACCTAAATGGGCTGCAATACACGCAACAATCACCTCAGAGAAGCTCCAGACCTCTTTTTGGAGTGGGGCATGGTGCATTAACGCAGTTTTTGGTGTGTTTGCCGCACTTGGGGAGCCTTTAACATGTAATGACAACACAAACACAATGCACATTTGTAGCATTGCTGAAACGCATGACAAAGCACACATTTCTGTGCAGTTTCCCATACATTTGGAAACACTGACGCGAATGGAGCCTCAGTGTTCTTGTGTAAACGCACCAATTTCACTTTCAGGCCCCATTTACACCTAGAGTAGTGGTAGTTTGGCTCGTTTTTCCAGTGACACACATAGGGCAGCCCATTGATTTCAATGGGCTGTGCTACCGTTACACGTGTCAAAGTAGCTCATGGGACATTTTAGCATGGTTTGTCATTTTTTACTGTTAGTGTTTTGCTGCGTTTGTCACCCGTTTTTTCATGTGGCAAAATGTGCGTTTGCTTCTGTGTTTGGTGTAATGACACTGAAAGCACAACTAGGTAATTTGAGGTATATAAATGTGGCCATACACTATACAATCTGATTGTACAATCTCTGTACAATCTCCTTTATTCTTACCAAAACTATATAATAGGAGGACACCCCATCAATCCAATTATACTGTATCCAATCAGGCTGGTTCTTGCACTATCAGGGGTGTGCGGTGGGCTGCATGTGGCCCCAGGGAGTTAACCATGCACCCTGAGCCAGTCTGGAGTGACGCTGGGGAAGCCAGTCAAAAGCACATGTGGAGAAATGCTGGGGATGCTGTGCAAACATATGTAGCAGGCATTTAAATTTGGGGGGGGAACATCTGGGTTATTCAACCCAGATGTACTAATTGTTAGGGAGTCTGAGAATCCCTTTTGTGGTTCTTGAAGGACTCTGGTGGTGCAAGGTTCCCTGCGGCCTGCAGGTGGCGTTGTCGCCCTGGGCCGGAGTTGAACCCGCACCGCAAGACTGTTCCTTTTTTGTCCTTTCCTGGCGCTGGTACAGCGGGGCGGGGAACCCGCTGTGACGCAAAGGAAGAGGAGATAAAAGGGGCGGACGCTCTGACCCTGGAGTTCAGAGTTGGAGGACGCAGCCGCGCCCAGGCACCTTCAGCCTGGGTGCTGGCGTTCCGGAGTTCCGGGCCCAGGTGCCCTTGACCTGGCCGGAGCGAGGGATGGAGTCCATCCCAGGCACCTTAAGCCTGGGGTGAGGTACTATTACCAAGGCCTGGGGCCCAGTTACTTCGACTGGGTTCCACGAGGGTGGAGGAGTCCGAGGGGCCCATAGGTGTTGGGACCCGTATCTGAGGCGAGGAGGCCGGGGAGTATAACCCTTCCGAATAGCCCGGTACAGCATTAATCCGGTGACGGCGGGGCCTCTGGTAACTCTCTTGGAGGGATGTCTTCCCCCTGACAGGGGCTGCAACGCAGCGAAGGTAACTCCAGTTCCTGTTCATTAGAGTCGCTGGAAGAGACTCTGAAGCCAAAAAGTATGTTTTACAGCCACTGTGCTTAGCAACCGTTGGTGAAACCTCAACGGTTTAGTTTTCTTTGAGGATTGTGCCTTGACCTACTCCCCACCAATACTGAACTGTTCTATGGGTCTCAAACTGTCTGCTCGCAAAGGACTATTTGTTTGCCGTTATGGAATAAATAAGTGTTGGACCTTTTCAGTGTGTGGTACTCCAATTACTGGGAGCAAAGGGGGTTATCAGCAGAACAGACTTGGCTCCGAGCGTATACACAGCCCAAAGGTAATCTGGTGCTGGCCTTCACCTCTACATGCTGTAATCTAGAGGACATGGGCCGTGGCACACATCGCTCGCCCCTTCAAGGTACCCCTAGACCGGAGCCAAAGTAACCGCTAAAGAAGAGAGAGAGGGTGAGGCCGCTACACATAGTTGATGGGTGTGTACTATTGAGGTCAGCTGGTAAACTCCTTCCTGTGTCTTATTGGTTCCTCCTTCCCAAATCTACATGTCCACAAGTGATGAAGGTCTCTCAGGCCGGGTTCACACTTGTCCGACAAACGCTCCGACATTGGGAGCTCATGTTGCATGACGTGTGAAAATGAATGTTTCCCTATGGGAGCCGTCTTAACTGGTCCGACACAAGTCCGTCCGACTTTGAAAATGCTCCCTGTATTACTTTGGTCCGACTTTGATCCTACTTCAGCCCATTGACTATCATTGAAGTCGGATCAAAGTCGGACCGCGGTCTTGCATGATCCGACTTTGGCATGCGACTTGTGCTTTGCTGATCTTGAGGGGAACTCCACGCCAAATTTTGAATAAAAAACTGGCATGGGTTCCCCCTCCAGGAGCATACCAGGCCCTTCGGTCTGGTATGGATTTTAAGGGAAACCCCCTAAGCCAAAAAAACTGCGTGGGGGTCCCCTTCCAAATCCAAACCAGACCCTTATCCGAGCACTCAATCTGGCAGGCCGCAGGAAAAGACGGGGGGACAAGAGAGCGGCCCCCCTCCCTCCTGAACCGTACCAGGCCGCATGCCCTCAACATGGGGGGTTTGGTGCTTTGGGGCGGGGGGGGCGACCTGCGGCCTCCCCACCCCAAAGCACCCTGCCCCCATATTGATGAGGGCAGGGCCTCTTCCCGACAACCCTGGCCGTTGGTTGTCAGGGTATGCGGGCGGGGGCTTATCGGAATCCGGGAGCCCCCTTTAATAAGGGGGCCCCCAGATCCCAGCCCACCACCCTATGTGAATGAGTATGGGGTACATCGTACCCCTACCCATTCACCTGGTGGAAAAAAATGTCAATAAAAAAACATTACACAGGTTTTTAAAGTAATTTATTACACAGCTCCGGGTGTCTTCTTCCGACTCCGAGGGTCTTCTCCCGACTCCAGGGGTCTTCTTCCAACTTCGGGGGTCTCTTCCGACTTCGGGGGTCTCCGGTGTCGTCTCCGCGCTCTCCGGTTCTTTCTGCCTTCTGCCGGGCCTCCACTATCTTCTTCCAGCTCTTTTGCTAGCGGGGCCCGGTCTTCTTCGTTGCCTTCTTCCCTCTTCTCCTCTTTGATGTTAAAATAAATAAATAAATGCGGCGTCGTAAATAAAGTGAATGTCAAAAATTGATATATAAACCAATTCTTGAAATATGTGTACCTCACGTATGCAACGTGGGTAATAATGGATTATAACACTCGTGTAAGGCCAATGGGCCGTGACTACAATGGCTAAAATAAATATGAACCCGCGGTTTGCTCGCTACTGCTGTCAAAATATGGTCTATCTCCCCGCGACTCCCCCTTGAGACCCGTATTCGGACATCCCCACTTTGACCCGGGATTACACGATAAAAAATTCCGTGAACTTCGAGCCGAGGGTCTATACTAGGCATCACACTTTAGCGCTTTGGGTCGATGGAAAACACACACTGAACTGTCAGACCCCAGCGGTCCATACAAATTAGACTTTCTAAGAGCTCTACAATTGAGACACTTTCTTGACAGAACCCCCCCCCCCAATGACTCAAGACAACAACTCACACCTTTGGAGGAAATGTGTACAGAGACTGGGGTGCTCCCCCACACGCTATCACTGACATATGCCATACTGACCGAACCTCCGAGTGACTTCTTCCCCCCGTACTTGACCAAATGGGAAGGCGACTTGAACTGCCACTTCACTGACGCCAAGAAACTACAAATCATTAAACTTACTCATAAGTCCTCATTATGCTCCAAAGTACAGGAGACTAATTTTAAGATACTTACAAGATGGTATCCTTACAAGATGGTCGGATGGAAGACCTGATTCTCACCGACCAAAACCGGCAGGAAACATATACCAAGACATGGCGGCTGTGGGATATGTTTAAATACTCCGATGAGGGACAGCGCCTCAGAGGAGTGCCTTTACCGACCTGAAGACTGCTCTCACCCCTTTCCATTCCTTATTGCTCTCCCGCTGCGTCATACACCTACGGTAGATGAGCGCCTGCACTTGCGCAGTCCGTGCCCCAGAATCCATGTTCGAGGACACCTGTCCCTACCTTTTTCCCCATGCCCCCCTTGCTCCCCTTACCCCCAATGATATACCAGCTTTCTCTCCCACTTTTAATCTCTAGAACTATACTCTGGCTTTTTGTATTCTAAGTTTACTCTTACATCCTTGTTCTTTCCTTTCTTTACTATGGAAAAATAGAAAATGTAGTGAGGCCGTGCCCAAAGGACACAGGGAAGGCACCTGCCGCCATCGGCTGGATGCTCGTGTCGACATACCACGGAGGCAGTCCTACGGAGATCTCAGGCGGGACGGCTCCCTATGGGGTGTCCCGAGCCGGACCTACATCTTTGAACTCCATGCTATATATTTTTGTATGTAGGGAAACTATGTGAGCGACTGTGATATGTCTTGCAAATGCAAATGTATTATTTTTGTATCTGTGGTCCAAATGGACCGGCCCTACTGATATAAATAAAAATAAAATAAAAAAATATGAACAAACAACCAAAAACATTAATATATACTAATCAGTAGGCATATAATTAATAATGGTGATGAAGTGAATCATAGATGTATTGAAACATAATGACAAGTGTGTAAAGTCCAACTATAAGGAACTAATATGATATATAATGGGGTCAGTGTAACTTCAAGCCAAAAGATAAAAGTCCACGGTAGCCCACACAGGACGACTATGCTTCCGATGGATGATATGAGATGTACAGCACCCAGGAATGTGACTTCCAACACCGAGGGAGGGAGGGGGGGAAATAAATACTCTTACCCCTGCGTGTGGACTCACACGCCAGCAGCAGTGGGTCAATAAGGCATACAGATGATCCACTCAGATACACGTGTGGACTGGAACTTCCTGTAAGGAATGGTATCTTCCACCGATGACCGATACGACATCCACGGTGTTGTGGAGATTTTTATGGAGATGTATTTAATATGTATTGTCATAGTGTCACCCAGTGTTAGTACTTCTGCAACCCGCTCTAAAAGAGCTGATTGGGGTAGTCTGAGGCTGGTTGAATCCCGTCTGATAGGGGAAAACGTTTTGAGGTTGGAGTGTGATGTTTGCAGGGTGCGGATATGTCCGCCAACGGGGGCCCTCTGTGCATTAGCATGGACGATCGTTAGGGAGGGGATATGCTCGCTCTGCAATGACATCATTGGTTATAGGCGGATGGGCGCTCTTGTCTCTGCTATGTCTGATCAACATTGGTTGGAATTCGTAGCGTGCGTCTGCAGATAGCCTCCCTCCCCCATTCAATAATAGTATAATCTTATTATGCGTTATTCTATGGAATGGCGCAGAATAAGAATTCCTATCAACGGTAACTTTAGCCATCCTACGTTATTATATTCATGTATGACATATCCTGTTGGAAGGAATGTCCAAGTATTGTCATTTTCCTGTGAGGAGGGAACATCCATGGGGAGGGGATTGGTTGCTGCAGCCAATCACCTCCTGTCTTGAGATCTTTTGAGTTTAATAAAAGCCTATGAGTAGGCGTCGGCTTGACAGTCTTTGCTGGAATGGCCTGATAAGAAGATAAGACCTGTGTTGGTGGTTTCCTTGATTGAATGATGGAATGAACGGTGAGTGGACTTTAGCAAACTTAACAATAGCATTACTTCAAAAAGATGAATCTAAAGTGTGTGCTTAGATAGCACAGGAATTATAGGCTGTGTGCTCTGTAAACAGCAGCCTAAAATTCCACAACAACGGGAGGTTGGAATTCCTCTGTCCTAGTATCCAGGAGAAGTTCAAAAGAAGAGAGTAAAGGAGAGTCGGAAGGACCAGGAGCTTCAGAGATGAATGTCTGTGGGTAGGACAGGATAAGGAGATCACACAGGAAAGTGACATGGGACAATGCTGTGAATTCATTTCATTCCAGCTTTCTTTCTTCTCATTGTACTGCATAGAGTATGCAGTACAATGAGAAGAAAGAAAGCTGGAATGAAATGAATTCACAGCATTGTCCCATGTCACTTTCACAGCATTGTCCCATGTCACTTTCCTGTGTGATCTCCTTATCCTGTCCTACCCACAGACATTCATCTCTGAAGCTCCTGGTCCTTCCGGCTCTCCTTTACTCTCTTCTTTTGAACTTCTCCTGGATACTAGGACAGAGGAATTCTAACCTCCCGTGGATGTCGTATCGGTCATGGGTGGAAGATACCATTCCTTACAGGAAGTTCCAGTCCACACGTGTATCTGAGTGGATCATCTGTATGCCTTATTGACCCACCGCTGCTGGCGTGTGAGTCCACACGCAGGGGTAAGAGTATTTATTTCCCCCCCCTCCCTCGGTGTTGGAAGTCACATTCCTGGGTGCTGTACATCTCATATCATCCATCGGAAGCATAGTCGTCCTGTGTGGGCTACCGTGGACTTTTATCTTTTGGCTTGAAGTTACACTGACCCCATTATATATCATATTAGTTCCTTATAGTTGGACTTTACACACTTGTCATTATGTTTCAATACATCTATGTTTCACTTCATCACCATTATTAATTATATGCCTACTGATTAGTATATATTAATGTTTTTGGTTGTTTGTTCATATTTATTTTATCCATTGTAGTCACGGCCCATTGGCCTTATGCCGCGTACACACGACCGCTTTTCTCGACGAGAAAAACGGCATTTTTTTTTTTCGCCGAGAAAAACGATCGTCTGTGGGCTTTATGTCGTTTTTCTCGTCGAGAAAAACGGCATAAAAAACGACGAGAAAAATTAGATCATGTTCTAAATTTTCTCATCGTTTTTTCCAGCATTTTTTTCCGCGGCAGTTTTCCCATAGGGAAACACTGCCACGGAGCCCACAGACGGTCGTTTTTCTCGGCAAGAGAAAAAATGACGGGAAAAACGACCGTGTGTAGGGAACCAAGCGGTTCCCTTGTTTTTCCTGTCATTATTCACGGCGGTTTTTTAACCGCCGTGAATAATGATCGTGTGTACGCGGCATTACACGAGTGTTATAATCCATTATTACCCACGTTGCATAAGTGAGGTACACATATTTCAAGAATTGGTTTATATATCAATTTTTGACATTCACTTTGTTTAGGACGCCACATTTATTTATTTATTTTTCCTTGTTTACAATATGTCTGATTGTTAATGCTGGCAGCCTATTACACACTGTTTTCATTTTTTGGTAGCGCAACTTTTTTCACATTTACTCCTCTTTGATGTTGACACGTCGCTTCCTCCCACTGTAATGCTGGTTGTGCGGTCCGCAACAATTTATATAGGCCTCTCATGACGTCAGAGTCACATGCTCTGGGGCCACCCATATGTCACGTCATGAGAGGCCTATATAATTTGTTGCGCACCGCACACCCGGCATTACAGCGGGAAGAAGCGACGAGTGGACATCGAAGAGGAGAAGAGGGAAGAAGGCGACGGAGAAGACTGGGCCCCGCTAGCAAAAGAGCTGGAAGAAGATAGCGGAGGCCCGGTAGAAGGAAGAAACAACCAGAGAGCGAGAGAAGAACAGGAGAGCGCGGAGATGACACTGGAGACCCCCGAAGTCGGAAGAAGACCCTCGAAGTCGGGAGAAGACCCCCGAAGTCGGAAGAGACCCCCGGAGCTGTGTAATAAATTACTTTAAAAGCCTGTGTAGTGTTTTTTTATTGACATTTTTTTCCACCAGGTGAATGGGTAGGGGTACGATGTACCCCATACTCATTCACATAGGGTGGGGCGCCGGGATCTGGGAGCCCCCTTATTAAAGGGGGCTCCCGGATTCCGATAAGCCCCCGCCCGCATACCCCGACAACCAACAGCCAGGGTTGTCGGGAAGAGGCCCTGTCCTCATCAACATGGGGTTCCCCTTAAAATCCATACCAGACCTAAGGGCCTGGTATGCTCCTGGAGGGGAACCCATGCCATTTTTTTTTATTTAAAATTTGGCGTGGAGTTCCCCCTCAAGATTCATACCAAACAGTGCCTGGTATTGACGGGGATCCAAGTCGGATCCCCGTTCATTGAAAGTCGGACGTATGTCGGCTTCATGTCGCAGGGCAAAGTCAGATCCAAAGTAGGACGGCTGTCGTGTCGCACAAGTGTGAACCCAGCCTCAGACCCCTTTCACACTGAGCCGCCCATAGCGTTGGTGGTAAAACACTGCTATTTTTACCGCCGGCGCTATGGGTGGATTTGCGGCGAATTTCGACTGCTAGCTGCGCGGTTTTACCCCCCCGCTAGCGGCCAAGAAAGGGTTAAAACCGCCCGCAATGCGCTGCTGAAGCAGCGCATTGCGGGCGGTATAGCCGCGCTGTCCCATTGATTTCAATGGGAAGGAGCGGTGGAGGAGTGGTATACACACCGCTCCAAAGATGCGGCTAGCAGGACTTTTTTTTACCGTCCTGCTAGCGCAACGCTCCAGTGTGAAAGCTCCCGGGCTTTCACACTGGAGTGAATGTAACAGCTTTTTAAGGGAGGATTGCAGGTGCTATTTTTAACGCTATAGCGCCTGCAATACGCCGTCAGTGTGAAAGGGGTCTAAGAAATATAGCATGGGCTAGGGTAAGGCATCATTCTCAAAATCAAAGAAAGCTTGTATTTTTCTGCAACCGAGGTACATTACTGGTATATTGGTACATAGGGGAGCTGGATTTTAGAAAAAAAATAAATAAATTTTTTTTTAGCCTTTTAATTATGGCATAGATTATTATTTTCTCTGGTGCCCTGTACTGTTCAAGTTTTGAACTGCATCTAGATCGCTATGGAACAGGGAAACTGATTTGGCTTTGCATAATTCCTGTTTTTGGATTACAGGGGGATTCCTACATGTAAGGCACGTTGCATCTTTCACTTTCCCTCCTGAACATTGGTTAGTTATAGTAAGAAACATGTTTATTAAAACAAAAAAGCTTCCCCAGTAGAAAACCCACTGCAGACACAATGCTCAACTCAACAACACCTGGGTGGAAAGACAGGCTAATGAAATTGAGTGTGCCCAGAATAATCAATGGTTGCTTTAAAATAGTGACTGACAATCTGGTAATCAAATCAAATAATAAACAGTATTATGTATAGTATAGTTTTAATAAAACAATAGTAGTGCACGTCTGAGTGGGTAGCCAAAACTAGACAATAAGCTGCTATAAACACTTAGGCCCCTTTCACACAGACGTTCCGTATGGCCGTTTTTCATCCATCCGTTTTCGGATAAAAAACGGACATACATGTATCCCTATGGGATAGCGGATGTCAGCGGATAAACATCCGCTGACATCCGATGACATCAGTCTCCGCTATGGTCCGCTTAGCATGACGGAGGAAAATCCTACCTTTCCATCCGTCTGCGGATCGGATCGGATGAAAACAGACAGAAGGTGCGTTTTCATCCGATCCCCCCATAGGAGAAAGCGGCGATCCGACCGGTCCATTTCTGCACAATGTGCAGAGACGGACAAGTCATCTGCTGGCTCAGCGGTGATCAAAGGAGCGATCTCAGCTGAGCAAGCGGATATTCACGGGGCGGATCATCACGGGATCCGCCCGTGTGAAAGAGCCCTAAGTAGATGATGCAGTCAGTGGATCAGGCTGGGATGCTCTGACTACAATGCACACAGGGAAAGAAAACAAATAGGTGCAATAGCCACTATAGTGCAGTACGTTTAAAACCAAGGATTTATTAAAAAGGTAAAATTGCATTTACAAGAGTATGAGGGGAGCAGGCGGGGATGACAAACAGTGGTGTCAGGATTTGGCCACCAGGGATGGGGGACAACCAGCAGCAGGACCAGCCAAAAAGATGGTAAAGGCACCAGGTATCACGTGTGAGGTCTGGAAACCATGTGTCCCAAATGAATGCAGTCGCGATGACCGGAACTGCCTACAACAGAGAGATGTCAGTCTTGCACAGTCAAAAACGCATTTCAGGGCATATCTTCCTCTTAATTAGCCCCTGATGAAGAATGATGAAGAGGAAGACCCATTCAACTGAACGAGCGATGCATATGGTTGTGATGCGCTAGTGTGGGGTTCAAAGGGTTAAAACAGGCAGCGAGGCGGTGATACGTCGCTCTTCAGAGAGCAAAGCTAGTGTAAACTGGTCCTACGAAGGAGGATCTATGCATTCTCACAATGTTGTTGTCTTTCTTAAGTGAGACTTCAGTAAATGGTCATTCTGGAACATTGTTGAAGTGCTGACTTTTCTCTACATTTGTATTTGAGTGATGTCACCACTTCACCAAGCACCCACCACTTAAAAAGGGTTACATGAGGTCAGTGTACTGTAATTTGATGTATAACATAAAGTGAACCTGTCATGTTCTATGTGCACTCACATAGCAAGCTTGTTAGTCCTCTTGTGATTGTTAGGCTACTTTCACACTGAGGCGCTTTGCAGGCGCTATTGCGCTAAAAATAGCGCCTGCAATGCGCCCTGAAAGAGCCGCTCTTTTGTATCCAGTGTGAAAGCCAGAGGGCTTTCACACTGGAGCGGTGCACTGGCAGGAGGGTAAAAAAACTCCTGCAGCCGCATCTTTGAGGCGCGGTAGGAGCGGTAAAAATACCGCTCCTATAGCGCCCCTGCCCATTGAAATCAATGGGGTAGCACCTCCAAAACGCTGCAAAGTGGCATTTTTGCAGGCGGGTTTGACCCTTTTTTTGGCCATTAGCGGGGGTTAAAATCACCCCGCTAGCGCCCGCAAATCGCGGCAAACACAACGGTAAAACGCTGCTAAAAATAGCGGCGTTTTACCGCCAGCGTACCCAACGCTTCAGTGTGAAAGTAGCCTAATACTTAACCACTTGCCGACCAGCCGCTGTCATTATACTGCGGCAGGTCAGCTCGTTCCCGCAAATCGAGCAGCCCCTTTAAGAGCTTTAACAGACACGCGCACGCTGCATGGCGGGGGAGCTGATGCACGTGGCCGGCGGCCACGATGTCCGCCAGCCACCTGCGATCGCTCCACAGAGAGCCAGAACGGGAATCTGTCAATGTAAACAAATAGATCCCCGCTCTGACAGGAGAGAAGAGAGATTTAGTCACTGGTATAAATGTCACTGGTCCCAAAAAAGTGTCAAAAGTGTCCGATCTGTCTGCCGCAATGTCGAAGCCCCGCTAAAAATCGATGATCACTGAGATTACTAGTAAAAAAAAAAAATAGTAGTAAAAGAAAAAAAATATTACATAAATATATTCCTTATTTTGTAGACGCTATAACTTTTGCGCAAACCAATCAATATACGCTCATTATTATTTTTTTTCTTTACCAAAAAATATGTAGAAGAATACATATTGGCCTAAACTGATGAAGAAATGAATTTATTTTTATTTTTTTGGGGATATTTATTATAGTAAAAAATATACTGTATATTGAGGTGATCAAATACCACCAAAAAAAAGCTCTATTTGTGGGGAAAAAAAGGACATCAATTTTGTTTGGGGACAGCTTCGCACCACCATGCAATTGTCAGTTAAATCGACGTATCGCAAAAAATGGCCTGGTCATTAAGGGGGTAAATCCTTCTGGTCCTTGGATTGAAATGTGAGGAATTTAAAGGCCAAATCAACACCTCAATCTCATTGTAGTGTTTCTTAAACCATTTTTGCAGTGTGGCAGGGCGCATTATCCTGCCGAAAGAGGCTGCTGCCATCAGGGAATACCGTTCCCCTAAAGGGCTATACAGTGGGGCAAAAAAGTATTTAGTCAGCCACCAATTGTGCAAGTTCTCCCACTTAAAAAGATGAGAGAGACCTGTAATTGTCATCATAGGTATACCTCAACTATGAGGCTCCATGTACACAGAAGCTAAAAAAACTGCAGTTTATTGGCGTTTTTTTAAAAAGCCCATTAACTGCACTAGCCTATGTGTTCATGTACACATAACGTTTTTTAGCGTTAATGAGCAGTGGAGTTAATGGGCTTTTTTCTGAATGCAAGAAATTTGCATTCAAAGTGCAGTTTTTTGGCGGGAAAAACGCAAATAAACGCGAAACGCTGAAAAACGCTAATAAACGCTCCAAAACGCTGGTTGCGACAGTTTTTTAGCGTTTTTTGATCCATTGAAGAAAAAAAAAAAAGCTAAGAAACGCTTCACTGAAAAACGCTAATAAATGCCAGTAAAAAAACGCTAATAAAAGCTAGCTTTTTCTGCTGCTTTAAAAACGACCGTTTTTGAGCTTCTGTGTACATGGAGCCTGAGAGACAAAATATGGAAACAAATCCAGACAATCACATTGTGTGATTTGGAAACAATTTTTTATGCAAATTGTGGTGGAAAATAAGTATTTGGTCAATATCAAAAGTTCATCTCAATACTTTGTTATATATCCTTTGTTGGCAATGACAGAGGTCAAACGTTTTCTGTAAGGCCTCGTACACACGACCGATTTTCTCGTCGTAAACAGTCAAGAAAAGTGCCGCGAGAGTTTTTTTGTCTAGAAAAACGTTCGTGTGTATGGTTTTACGACGAGAAACTTGACGAGAATCTCGACGAGAAAATAGAGAACCTGCTCTCTATTTTCTCGTCAGGATTCCAGATTTCCTCGTCGTGTTTCTCGCCGGCCTGTTTTGTGACGAGAAAATGGTTCGTGTGTATGCTTTTACGACTCTTCCAAAAGCGCGCATGCTCACAAGCAACTATGAGACGGGAGCGCATCTTCTGGTAAAACAAGCCTTCATAATGGAGAGAGCACATTCGTCACGCTCATAAATATTTCATCATTTAAATGTTCTGCATTGAATTCTTCGTTAGAATGTTACATTAATCAAAACGAGAGACCTTCTTTTGCTGCTGATATTCACACAGAGTTCTGCCTTATTTTTAACCTTTTTCATGCTGCTCTTTATAAGATTTATGTGTATTAGATCGTGCAAGTTTTTAGGAATAATTAAAATGGTTAGATTTTTCAAAATGATGTTAATTATAATTTCTCAATGTTTTGATAGCGATCTCCCATTTAATTTTCTAATCTATATTTTTAAAATTTCACACCATGTTTTTGAGCTAATCAGATTTAGTTATTCTTTTGGGGGGGTGATATCTGTGCCTTTTATTGTCAGTCAAATGTATCTGCTTACTCCAAAGCTTGTTTTTTTTTATTTAAAAATACACATAGTCAAGTATGAACTTAAACAAAAAACACATTTATTCATGTTTATAAATTAAATAAAGAGAAGGCAGCGCTGGAGAAGCTGCTGCCATTTGTGCATCCCAGGGACCCCAGAGCACACAGCAACCCTGTGTGGACACTAAAATTGGGAGCTTGAGAAGGCCCACATTTCAGAACACAATCTGATGCTGGCCTCCCAGAGGTCAGGAACAGCAGCAGGTGAGATATATGTCCCAAGTGTGTGGTACTACAACAGGCTGCCTTCTGTCCGACCAGTGCGACCACAATGAAGCAAGGCCATCACTTCCTCTTCTTCCTGGCAACCTTCCCTGCAGCCTTTCCTGAAGCCTTTCCTGAAGCCTTTCCTGCAGCCTTTCCTGGAGCCTTCCTTCTTCGTTTAGCTGGAGGCTGGCCCACTGGAGGGGTACTCCTGTCAGGAGGAGGAGGTGGAGGTGTAGCAGAAGGGGGTGGGGCAGAAGAAGAAGGTGGAGGTGTAGCAGAAGGGGGTGGGGCAGAAGGTGGAGGTGTAGCAGAAGAGGGTGGGGCAGAAGGTGGAGGTGTAGCAGAAGGGGGTGGGGCAGAAGGTGGAGGTGTAGCAGAAGGGGGTGGGGCAGAAGGTGGAGGGGTAGCAGAAGGGGGTGGGGCAGAAGGTGGAGGTGTAGCAGAAGGGGGTGGGGCAGAAGGTGGAGGGGTAGCAGAAGGGGGTGGGGCAGAAGAGGAAGGTGGAGGTGGAGGTTGAGGTTGTGTCAGTTGGGCCACCTCACATATGGCGGTATTGGGGGTAATTTGCTCCATCACCCCCTTGTTGAGCAAGGTGATGAGCAGGGGTTCGCATAGGAGGCGTTGCTCCATGCTCATCACCTTGAACTTAGCCTCCACTAGGCCGGCAATGGCCTCTTCAGGGGATGTGGGCTCCTTGAGGGTGGCATGGGCCTCTTTAATAAGGGCCATTGCTGCCTCACTGGTGGTCCTGTCCCTCCTGCCTCTTTTGTGAAGCCTGATGGGAGGCACCTGGGATCTGGTGCTTCTCCTTTGCCCTGCCACCTCCTGTCTGCCACTGGGCCCTGCCACCTCCTGTCTGCCACTGGGCCCTGCCACCTCCTGGCTGCCACTGGGCCCTGCCACCTCCTGGCTGCCACTGGGCCCTGCCACCTCCTGGCTGGTACTGGGCCCTGCCACCTCCTGGCTGCCACTGGGCCCTTCCTCCTCCTGCCTGACAGTTTCCAGACCCTCCTCCTGGCTGATTTCATCCTGTGTATGAAAAAGAAACATAGTTTAATATGTTGGTTTAATCTTTGCATCAAACTTTGTAATCCTGATGGAAGCAATTAGAATGTAAATGCATAAATCCTTGCTTTAAATTTACCACTACATCAGCTTGACTATTTACCACACAATTAAGTGCAGAATAATGTCTACAGATCATGATTTCACTTGTGGAATACAAAATAATGTATGTTTCTCATCCTGACATATTTGGGAAACATTAATTTTATCCCACTACATTTTCAGTTAATACTATACCTGGCTCCAGATGGACAAATCAGGATCATCCAGGATGGCTGCCTCCTCTTGCTCCAGAGAAGGCTCAGGTTGGCTGCAGGGAAGTCTGGGGGGAAGAGTGGAGAGTGATGGCCTTGGCTCAATGTGGTCATCCAGGAAGGACATCTTGCTGTAGTACCACAAAACCGGGACATAAACATCATCTGCTGCTGCTCCTGACCTCTGAGAAGCCAGCACCTTAGAGCGTTCAGTCCTGTAGGTACCTCTCAAGCTCCCAATTTTAGTGTCCACTTGTTTTGCTGTGGCTGTGGGCACCTTGGTATGCACAAATGGGAGCAGCTTCTCCAGCGCTGCTTTTCTCACCCCTTTTTTTTTATGGATGGGGTTTTTGGTCTCCCACAGAGCCGGCAGCTCCCTTACCCGGTCAATAAATTCCGCCAGGAACTCTTTGTCGCTAATAAAGACATTCATATTGTATCTGCAAGTAAAATAAATTATATTTAAATAATGTGAGGCAAACAGTCTAACCTCCTTCACATCCTAGTCACCATATATATCCTCCACCAATCTCAAGACAGTATAGGCCAACAATTTTTACAAGTCTCACAAAATCACATACCTTCGTTCGCACGTCCGTCACTTGAACTCCTCTCTCCGCACACCGAACGTACTATAGTCACATGTGTGTTTGCTATATACACACCACGCATGCGTCCAAATTCGAACACGTCGCTCCGCACACGTCGCCCGCCCATGACGTTCTAACTAACATCTTTTCCCCGCCCCTTCTCTTTCGGCGCGCAGACAGATATGGCGGAGTTACAGCAGGTGTCTGATAATTCCGCAACTAGCGAGGAAACAAGCCCGGAGACCGAGGACACGTCACGATCAAGGAGGAGATTCAAGGCATCGAATATGTCTTTGGCGGAGATGGCGGAGATGGTGGACATCTTGGTCAAGGCTGATTATGATGCCAAGCATGGGCCGTATAGCAAACCAAATAGAAGGAAGGCCAAAATCCTCACTAAAGTTGTGAAGAGTCTGAGGGCGAAGTTCGGGGTGAAACGCTCAGATGAGCAGCTCAGAAAGAGGTGGTCAGACCTCAAACTGAGGGAGCCAGACCAGTTGAGGAGCATAAAGAGGATGCTCGCTAAAAGTAAGTAAAATGACGACCTTTCTGCTATTAATCTTTTTAGAAACTGACATTTTTTTTTTTTTTATCATATTGGACTCCCTTCCAAAATGTAATATTTTGAACTAGGTTGGGCACAGTAATCGTTCGTTACGTTACCGACACTTCGTTCGGCCACTATCCGCGGTTTTGGCTTATTTAAGACCCCCAAAAGTAATTAGACATCTGTCATTTTTGATCAAGTATTGTGGATAATTTTTAAGTCTAGATGATGTGTTTGTAAGGAGAATGAAATGCAAACTTTAATCAGTGTAAAGGAGAGGACACTCAGCAGCTGCTTCCACATCTGTACTTTGGAGCACTATAGTGTGGGCCACCAGACCCGCCTTTTTTGGGTGTCCCACACAGGTGCATCAGAGTTTATTTGTGGTGCCTCCATGTCCAAAAAATTACATCCAAATGTGAATACTAAACATATTTGGGGTCATAAATAATGCATTTTTCTTTAAATTCCGCACAAACACACACTTGTACCCCACTTCCAAACAATTTAGCCTGTTTTAAGTTTAAAAATGAGATTTTTACAGTGTGATAAATAGACCTTTGGTTTTATTCTCATAGGGGAGAGAAGACTAGGAGGAGGACACTCCAGGGAGCACATGCACCCCACAACTTCCAAGCAACCCCAAACTCCCAAAGATCCACAACCGAAAGATGTGCAGGAAGTTGAGGTGGAGGAAGGAGAAGTGCAGGAAGGAGAGGTGGATGACGTTGTGGATCTGGTCACCACAACAGGTCAGTATCTGACACCACAGCTTAAGGTAAGCGAGGTAGGCCTGCAGAGTTTTATTAATTTTTTTTTATGGTTTTTAGGGGATGGAAATGTTGTGAAGGATAGCACACCGTTCTCTGCTGACAGTGCCCTCCGCCTCATCCAGCAAGTGATGGAATGTAGCACGGAACTGGACCTAATTAAACAAAGAATCCATGTGATGGAACAAACATTTAAAGACATTCTCGATGTTTTGGGGAGAATTCAATAAGCCATCCAAACACATTTGTTTTTACATGTTTGTTTTTATATTTTTACTAATTTTTTGAGTAACAAAGCAGCCAAAAATTGAATATGCACACAGTGTGTGAACATGTGCTATCTGCCATCAGGGGATATCCATGTACGTCTTTTGTGGGTGCAACCCCTTCCTCGTATCAAAAGTCGGTGAACTGAGGAAGGGGATGCACCCCCAAAACACGTCCATTGATCACCCCTGATGGCAGATAGCACATGTTGACAATAGGGATCAGGATTGTAAACTTCCTATTTGGAAAAAAGTAAAAATGTGTGCATATTGAATTTTTGGCTGGGCAAGGGGTGGCAGGACCCCATATTAGGACGGGCACATAGAGACATAGTTTGTGTAACTGAATGTCTCAGATTGCTCAGAGGTATCCAATGTTGTCATTTTAGAAATGCAAGTGGTATTTTTGTATTTTCATAAGCCAAAATTTGCCGGGTTGTGGCCAGGCCAACCCCAAAGTAAAACAAAAAAAAATGTGCAGAGAGTAAAATATTTGACCACAAACAACGTGTAGCTTCTTTTTATAATACTCTCTAAGCTTATTTGGTTCTTTTGTAAGGTAACATAGTGAAATTGGTTGTTATTTACTAAAGTAAAATACACTTGCCACTACAAATGCACAAAGACAAACTAGGAGACAGGAATGAACAAATAATTAAAGGTTTAAACAAGATTTTTATTGGGATACTTAGACATAGGCTGGCATAGGAATTGCCCCCCTACCCGTGAAATACTCCATGTATTTGTCCTGAACCACACAGGCATTTTGGGGGGGCAAGCCAAGACGGGCAGATTCCAGGCCCGGAAGGGGATTTGCAGGGGAAAGTCCAGCCTCTGGCAAAACTGAGGCCATATAGGAATTAGATTTTTGGCTCAGAAAGTTGTGTAGCACACAGCAGCATAACACTACATAGTTTATTTTGTAGTCCGCCAAGTGGATGGAAGTCATAAAAAGGCGGAACCGGCTGGCCATTATGCCGAAGGCATTTTCAACGACTCTTCGGGCCCTGGCCAGCCGGTAATTGAACACACTCTTCTCTGGGGTCAGGGTCCTCTGTGGAAATGGCCTCATAAGATGCCGTCCGAGTCCGAAGGCTTCATCAGCCAAGAAAACAAAGGGGAGTCCTTCAATATTCCCTGCATCCGGTGGCAATGCAAGGTCGTCACTCTGGAGACGGAGGGCAAACTCCGTCTGGATGAAGGATCCCCCATCGGACATCCGGCCATTCTTCCCTACATCAACATAGAGGAATTCATACCGTGCTGACACCACCGCCATCAGCACAATGCTATGAAACCCCTTGTAATTGTAGTAGTAGGATCCAGAACGGGGTGGCGGCACGATGCGGACGTGCTTCCCGTCTATGGCACCACCGCAGTTGGGGAAGTCCCACCGCGTGGCAAACTCTGATGCCACAGTCTGCCATTCCTGTGGCGTGGAAGGAAGCTGTGGAGTGAAACAAGATGAAATAATATTAGAAAAACAAAGGCATACATTACAAGCAAATTCTAGACCAAAAAATTAGAGACCAACATCAATCTAATTATACGTTTATTAAGGTGTGTAAAAAAAGTATAATGGAAGGCTCATTTATCATATTCATCACCCCCTCTGATGGGCCATTACTAAATTATTTTGGGGGGGGGGGGAGATGGCCACAGGATAGCATTGCAGTGGCGGTGCGTCCAGAGTGGGCGCTGGAGCACTGTCCCCTCTCTCCTGTGCCCATCACTCAGAACAATACATAGGTTCATGCGTTGCATGAACCTATGTATTGTCTATGCCGCACACTATTCAGGTGGATGGCCTCTTGTAAAGCGACCGACATATGAATAATTGCGTCATTTAGGGGGTTAAAATTGCAGAGCAGAAACAGGTATTAAAAAAGTCTTGCAAATTACAACCTGAGGGATGTAATTGGCTTCCTCAAAGAAAAATCGGGGACGCAAGGAGGGGGCATTCCTTGTGTAAACACTGACAGGCTGCTCTGGCAATCATGTTCACCAAGTCTGTTTAATGGTAACATGATTGGCTGATGCAACATGAAGGGAAGGAGAAGACATCAAGGACAGAAGAAGGATGGCGCTGACCACAAGAAGGTAAGTGCAGGGCTGGGGGGAAACTGGCTGCATTAGAGGGGACTAAATGGCTGCATTGGAGGGGACAACTGGGGGCGTTTATTAGGCAACAGAGCAAAAAAGGAGGAAGTTAATTTCCGAAATTGGGGTTGGAACCCCCCAACATTTGGAGCAACAGGCGCCCCTGCTGGAAAAGTTAGTGAGGGGAAATATTTAGGGAGGATAAAAAAGGGGCAATCTAAAGCTTCCAACATGCATGGGGACAAAGGGGACATTCTCAGCATATTACAATCATGGTAATTAGGGAAGGATGAAAGAAATACAATACATTAGCATACATGTAATACATAAAATGTGATGTTAAGGGAGAAAACTTACCCTAATATAGTCCTCCTGCAGGACTTGTATAATAGCAGAACAGGTGTCTGGGATTATGAGGCCCAGAGCCTGGGGGGAGATGCCTGTGGTGAACTTCAAGTCCTGAAGACTTCTCCCTGTCGCCAGGTAACGCAACGTGGCGATGAGCCTCTGCTCAGCACTGATGGCTTCCCGCATAACGGTGTCCTTCCTGGTAATATAGGGGGACACCAAAGCCAACAGTTCCTGAAAAACGGGGTCAGACATCCTCAGAAAATTCCTGTAGTCCTCAGGATTATTCTCGACGATCTCCCGCAGCAGAGGCATGTGGCAGAATTGGTCCCGCTGGAGCAACCAATTCTTGGTCCATGAACTCCTCCTCACACCATTCATGGACTGGTCTTGGTCCAAAACAAGCAGACCAACACCAAGCGCACGCACAGCACAAACTCGACGACGAGAACGTCCAGGCGACATGGCTAGGAAACGGTCGTCTAATCAGAACGTACAGAACAGAACGCACTTTAGAACAGCAAGGCCTATGAATAACGAACTGAAATTCAGAAACGAACAGGCAAGAACGCACTGTAAAACAGATACGACCTGCCTAGACGCCCTGAAAGTCAAGATACGAACCCACAAGCACAAACTGAACGGCAGAAAACGATCTGAAAAGTACGAAGACTGAAAAGCGCGAATCGTCTCTTCCCAAACTTTTACTTCACACGCGGTAACACGAGATCAGCAAAAGCAGCCCAAGGGGTGGCGCCAAGAAAAAAGATCTTCCCCTTTATAGTGCCGTCGTACGTGCTGGACGTGAGCGCAGAGAACCACGAGGAAATTGGAAAATGACAGTGTGTACGCATAGAAAGCTTGACGAGAAAATCGACAAGCTTAACAAGAATCTCGTCGAAAAAAACGACGTGTTTTTTACGACGAGAAAATCGGTCGTGTGTACGAGGCCTAAGTCTTTACAAGGTTGTCACACACTGTTGCTGGTATGTTGGCCCATTCCTCCATGCAGATCTCCTCTAGAGCAGTGATGTTTTGGGGCTGTCGCTGGGCAACTCCCTCCAAAGGTTTTCTATGGGGTTGAGATCTGGAGACTGGCTAGGCCACTCTAGGACCTTGAAATGCTTCTTACGAAGCCACTCCTTCGTTGCCCAGGCGGTGTGTTTGGGATCATTGTCATGCTGAAAGACCGAGCCACGTTTCATCTTCAATGCCCTTGCTGATGGGAGGAGGTTTGCACTCAAAATCTCACAATACATGGCCCCATTCATTCTTTCATGTACACGGATCAGTCATCCTGTTCCCTTTGTAGAGAAACAGCCCCAAAGCATGATGTTGCCACCCCCATGCTTCACAGTAGGTATGGTGTTCTTTGGTTGCAACTCAGCATTCTCTCTCCTCCAAACACGAGGAGTTGTGTTTCTACCAAACAGTTCTACTTTGGTTTCATCTGACCATATGACATTCTCCCAATCCTCTTCTGATCATCCAAATGCTCTCTAGCAAACCTCAGATGGGCCCGGACATGTACTGGCTTAAGCAGGGGGACACGTCTGGCACTGCAGGATTTGAGTCCCTGGCGGCGTAGTGTGTTACTGATGGTAGCCTTTGTTACGTTGGTCCCATCTCTCTGCAGGTCATTCACTAGGTCCCCCCGTGTGGTTCTGGGATTTTTGCTCACCGTTCTTGTGATCATTTTGACCCCACGGGGTGAGATCTTGCGTGGAGCCCCAGATCGAGGGAGATTATCAGTGGTCTTGTATGTCTTCAATTTTCTAATTATTGCTCCCACAGTTGATTTCTTCACACCAAGCTGCTTGCCTATTGCAGATTCAGTCTTTCCAGCCTGGTGCAGGTCTACAATTTTGTGTCTGGTGTCCTTCAACAGCTCTTTGGTCTTCACCATAGTGGAGTTTGAGGCTGGGTTCACACTGATACGACACGACATTCATCCGACTTTCATCCTACTTTGCTCTGCGACATCAGTCCTACATTGATCCTACATTGGTCCGACATCCATCCGACATTCATGAACAGGATACTACTTTGATCCGACATTGTGCTAGTCTGACTTGTCCTTTGACCAATCAAAACAATCCCAGGGTGAGATAAATTCCTTTTACTGCTGCTGTAATCACATGTCGGATGTCAAATGTCGCATGGTTAGGACAAGGATCCTACTTTGATCCGACTTCAATGATATTCAATGGGCTGAAGTAGGATCAATGTCGGACAGAAGTAGTACAGGGAGCATTTTTAATGTCGGACCGACTTGTGTCGGACCAGTTAAGACGGCTCTCATAGGGATTCATTGATTTTCACACGTCATGCGACATGAGCTCCTAATGTTGGAGCGTTTGTCGCCCCAGTGTGAACCAGGCCTGAAGTGTGACTGTTTGAGATTGTGGACAGGTGTCTTTTATACTGATAACAAGTTCAAACAGGTGCCATTAATACAGGTAATGAGTGGAGGACAGAGGAGCCTCTTAAAGAAGAAGACACAGGTCTGTGAGAGCCAGAAAAAATCCTTCCAAATCAGACAATGTGATTGTCTGGATTTGTTTCCACATTTTGTCTCTCATAGTTGAGGTATACCTATGATGACAATTACAGGCCTCTCTCATCTTTTTAATTGGGAGAACTTGCACAATTGGTGGCTGACTAAATACTTTTTTGCCCCACTGTACTTGGTCAGCAACAATGTTTAGGTAGATGGTATGTGCCAAAGTAACATACATATGAATGGCAGGACCCAGAAGAACATTAAAAAAATAAAAAAATAAATGTTTTCCACACATTTTGTACCTGAATGCTGCCAATCAGTTCTGCATTTAGCATTTTGCAAACACTATGAGGCTGAAATACTAAAGGATTTGAGAAAGAAAAGCCCGGAGCAAAAGTAAAAATTACATAGGCGAAGGGCTGGCATGACTAAGGGAACAGGGGACTGAGAGAGAGAGCCAGCCATTGGTTAGTAAGAGGGGGGCAGGATTGGCTGAGCTGAAGTGGGGGGGAGGGCCAGGGGGAAAACAGTTAAAAGGTTGAGTCCCCTCCCCCCTGGCAACACAGCGGGGTGAAGTGTGAAATTTATGGCACAAGTGCAGGAGTTGCTGGCTCAGCTGCGGGCTGAGGCGGCGCAACATGGCCCAGGTTGGCTCCAAGAGACCTTGGGGCCGATGCTGGCGGAGCCGGCGGGTGATGCGGCCACAGGGGGTAGGACATTGGGGCGAGCTCGGCAAGCCAGGGCGCCGGAGCGCTTCTCTCCCGACCCCCCCCCACGAGCTCAGCGTTGCACTGGGAGTCCCTATTCGAGGGCCCCTTCGGCCCCCCGCTAAGCGAACAGCCAAGCAGGCGGGGGGAGGCGCCGGAAGGAATCCCCAACATGGACGGAGCTCGGCGGGCGGTCGTTCCGGGAGCTCCGGAGCGGCCACGAGGCCCGCGCAACGAGTGGAGTCGGACGCGGCGGGCCCCGCCCCCCGGGTGTTGGCTCAGGGGCGGGCGCCTCGGCGAGGGAGATCGGAGAGCGCGGTGGCCGGGCCTTCCACCGCGGCCGGCGACCGGTCACCGACGGCGGGGGTGCGGCATGGTGCGGCGGCAGAAGCAACAGCTACAGGAGAGCCAAGTCGTGGCGGCAGGGGAAAAGCGACGCGGAAGTCGGTAAACGGGTCTGGAGGGCGGAGCCGGATGGCGTCAGGACCCGCGGCAGCCAGGGATCCTTCACCTGGTGGGCCTTCTTCGGCAGAGGAAGAGGCGGATCGCTCGGAGGGAGAACTGGTGGACTCGGAGGGTGACGGCGTTCCACAGAAACGGTCGGCGGCGGTGGAGACGGGACGATCGGCTGGTGGGTCACTTCCTGGGCAGCCTGGTAAGTCAATTTCTCAATTATTCTCCGTGGGGTTAGCTGAAGTGCGGCCTGCTAGGATGGGGTCGTCAGGGGGTAGTCAGGGGGTTCCCCTGGGGGAGGTTGCTGGGGACGGTTTAGTGCACGGAGCTGCAGAGATGGATATTGGTTTTAAGGGGTTTTTAGCGGGGATTAAGGAGCTTGTGGGTAAGTTTGAGAGGCAGAGCAGTGCCCCTGTTAGCCTGGCAGCGGCGTGGGTCCCGCCGCAAGATGGTGACGGGGGTCTGGGGGTGACTGCGACGGCGCCAGCGGTTTCGGTGGCGGCGGTGCAGACAACAGCAGTGGAGGACGCGCAGCAGGCGGCGGTTGGAAAGGGGGATGCGGCCAGACAAGACATTGTCAGGTTGGCGGATTCAGCTAGGTGCGAGATGTACATTTGTTTTGCGGGGCCGTTGGGGGCGCTTTTGAAGTCGGAAGTTCGGGAGAAGATTTGGAAAGGTGAGTACGTGGAGATTTTCTCGCTGCTTCCGCTGGGGAAGTTTAATTTAGATAGGGTCAAGCCGGACGATTCCAAGAAGGAGGATGAAGAAAAACGTAGGTATAGCCTGATCCCGCGGACGTTCATGAATTGGCTGCAGGCTTTTGCCATCCTTTCTAGCGTAATCGGGCAAAAGAAGCCTGAACATTGTTCGGGTCTTTTTTGTTATCAAGATGCGGTTGGGGAGGCCTACAGGGTGTATGGGGGTTCAGCCTGGTTGAGATACGATGAGGAATTCAGACAAAGGATGTCGGTGCGTTCGGAGTTGAGGTGGGACCACAAGGACATTAGTTTGTGGATGCGTTTGATGAACGCGCCGAGGGCTCCGAATCAGTTTTTTCAGGGGGGGGCCGGTGGATCGTCATCCCCAGGACAACCGGCCGGTAAGGTAAAAGGGGTCTGTTGGCAATACAATTCGGGATCTTGCAAGTTTGGAGGGTCGTGCAGATTCAGGCCTGGTTCACACTTGTCCGACAAACGCTCCGACATTAGGAGCTCATGTCGCATGACGTGTGAAAATCAATGAATCCCTATGAGAGCCGTCTTAACTGGTCCGACACATGTCGGTCCGACATTAAAAATGCTCCCTGTACTACTTCTGTCCGACTTTGATCCTACTTCAGCCCATTGAATATCATTGAAGTCGGATCGAAGTAGGATCCTTGTCCTAACCATCCGACATTTGACATCCGACATGGTGATTACAGCAGCAGTAAAAGGAATTTATCTCACCCTGGGATTGTTTTGATTGGTCAAAGGACAAGTCAGACTATCACAATGTCGGATCAAAGTAGTATCCTGTTCATGAATGTCGGATGGATGTCGGACCAATGTAGGATCAATGTAGGACTGATGTCGCAGAGCAAAGTAGGATGAAAGTCGGATGAATGTCGTGTCGTATCAGTGTGAACCCAGCCTTAAGCATGAATGCTCCGGTTGTGGGGGTGCACATACCTTGTCCAGATGTTTTAGGAAAGGGAGAGCTGGTGAGTCTTCGAACAAGAGGGAGGACTCCGGTGATGGTGGCAAGGATGCGCCCGTTTCTCGGTAGGTATCCGGATAGGCAGGCAGCTCATTTATTAGAAAAGGGTTTTACAGACGGGTTTGAAATTCCGTGCGTTTTGGGGGCGGTTCCACCGGTGGCTCGTAATCTGCGCTCAGCTTTGCAATACCCGGAGGTGGTTTCAGAGAAACTGCGGAAGGAAGTTGCATTGGGCCGCATGAGTGGCCCTTTTTCGGTAGCTCCACTGGCGGATTTGGTGGTGACCCCGCTGGGAGTGGTGCCGAAGAAGGAACCTAACAAATTCCGTCTTATCCACCACCTGTCTTTTCCAAAAGGAGGGTCTGTGAACGATGCTATCGATCCTCAGGCTTGCACGGTGGGATATACGTCCTTTGATGCGGCGGTGTTTTGGGTTAGGCACTATGGGCAGGGGGCATTGATGGCAAAAGCGGATGTGGAGGCGGCGTTCCGCCTGCTGCCAGTGCACCCCGATAGTTTCTGTTTTTTGGGTTGCTCGTGGAATGGAGAATTCTATGTGGATCGATGCTTACCGATGGGATGCTCCGTATCCTGCGCGCTGTTTGAGAAGTTTAGTTCTTTTCTAGAATGGGTGATTAGGGATGTATCGGGGGTAAGTTCGATCATACATTATCTGGATGACTTCCTCTGCGTGGGCCCAGCCTCATCCAAGATCTGCGCGGTGCTGCTGGCAACGCTGGAACACATCGCGGAACGCTTCGGGGTGCCTTTATCGCCCGACAAGACGGAAGGGCCGAGCACGGTCATTACGTTCTTAGGGATTGCGTTGGATTCGGACGCAATGGAATGCCGTTTGCCGGTGGAGAAATTGGTGGCGTTGAAGGCGGAGATCAGAGGTATGTTGGGTTTGCGGAAGGTGCAGCTGAGGACGTTGCAGTCATTACTGGGAAAACTCAACTTCGCTTGTCGCATTCTGCCAATGGGCAGGGTATTTTGCCGACGGCTGTCGGCAAGTACAGCGGGGGTACAGTCACCACGGCATTTTGTGCGCTTGGTAAAGGCTCACAGGGAGGATCTACATGTATGGCATGCGTTCCTGGAATCTTTTAATGGCAGAACATTGTGGATGACAGGCCCTGTCAGTAATTTTGACCTGGAACTTTTCACGGACGCGGCTGGCTCCACTGGTTTTGGAGTTTTTTTCCGAGGCAGGTGGAGTGCTGGCCCATGGCCGGTGTGTTGGGTGGAAGCTGGCTTCACAAAAAACCTGGTGCTGCTGGAATTGTTTCCGGTGGTATTGGCGGTCGAACTGTGGGGCGAGGCGTTCAGGGGTCTGAAGGTACGCTTCCACGGGGACAACCTGGGGGTGGTGCAGGTGATCAACAGAGTGTCGGCTTCATCACCTCCGGTAGTTAGGTTGCTGCGGCACTTAGTGCTGCGGTGCCTACAATTGAATGTTTTCATATATGCAGTTCATCTTCCCGGGGTAGAGAACGTTATTGCTGACGCTTTGTCTCGGTTCCAGTGGGACAGATTCCGAGAGTTGGCGCCGGAAGCGGAGCAACTGGGGGTGCCTTGTCCCGACTGGCTGTGGAAAATTGCGTTGGTGTAGTCTCCGGATGGATCAGAAGGTCGGTGAGTGAGACGACGTGGGTTGCGTATAACAAGGTATGGCAGGAATGGGAGGCTATGGGTCGGATGACGGATGTGGATACATTAGGACCTGAAGCGAAGTTGTTGTTGTTATACTTTCTATCCCGGCAGATGGAAGGGCGGGTGTCCGTCTCGACGTTGGGAAAGAAGTTGGCTGGGTTGGCCTTTTTATTCAAGTGGCAGGGTGGCCCGGACCTTACTAAAGACTTCTGGGTGCGACAGGCGCTTAGAGGTTATAGACGGTCCAGGCCGGGTAGGGACACCAGGCGTCCAGTGTCTTTTGAGGTTCTGCAGGGAATTTTGGCTCGGTTACCGGAGGTCTGCACCTCGGTTTACGAGATTTGCTTGTTTAGAGCTGCTTTTGCGTTAGCATTTTTCGGGGCATTTAGGATTAGCGAGCTGGTCAGCCCTTCTAAGAAGGTTCATGGGGGTATTTGGGGTTCGGAGGTGCGTTGCCAAGGAGAGAGTGTGGCGGTATGGTTACGGAGGTCCAAAACAGACCAAAAAGGGAAGGGTAGGTCGGTGCAGGTCTTTTCGCTGCCGGGCTCCCCGCTTTGTCCAGTAGGGGCCGTGAGGGGGTTCATGGGGGTGCGACCGCCGGATGAGGGTCGTTTTTGATCCATGCCGACGGGTCCCCATTATCAAAATTTCAATTTGTGTCTGTGTTCAAGAAATGTTTGACGGTTCTCGGGTTAGACGATAGGGAGTTTGCGTCGCATTCTTTCAGGATAGGGGCGGCTACTGAGGCGGCTCGGTGGGGGTTGGACTCGGAGGCGGTAAAGCGCATTGGCAGGTGGGAGTCCAGCAGATTTCGCCTATACATTCGTCCCCAGCTAGTAGTGGGGGTGTGAGGGTTGGGGGCGGGGGGAGGCGTTTGTCAATCGTTTTGGGGGGGATGGTCTGCTGGGCTTTCGTTGGGTCTGCTGTTGGTTACGGTGGTGTGCTTGTTTTTTCTTTCAGGTGCGGTGCCGGCCCTGGTCTGGATTTTGGGCCATTCCTATGTGTTCTGGGGGGCAAAGAGGGCAGATGTTAGGCCGGAGGGCCGGCAATTGGGGTTTCCTAGACAGGAGGCCTGTGTTCGCTGGTTGGGAGTGCCGGGAATGTTATGGAGTAGAATGGTCCCAGAGGTGCATCGTTTTGCACGTCTTGACCGGCCGCCTGACGTTATAGTCTTGCACGTAGGCGGCAATGACCTAGGAGCCAGATCTATGTTGGACGTGACAAAGGATATCAAGTTTGATATACTGCGTCTGCGCATGGCATTCCCGGACATGGTAATTGTTTGGTCCGACATGGTGGCTAGGACATCATGGAGGATGGCTAGGTCATTGGAAGGCATCAACAGGGCCCGGAGAAAGGTCAACAGGGATGTGGCTAGGTTTGTAGTGAGGAATGGGGGGCTGGTAATACGGCACATGGAGTTGGAGGTGGACACATGGCGCTACCTTCAGGGCGACGGGGTTCACCTGAATGACGTGGGTATAGATCTGTGGGCGTTGGGGATACAAGATGGCATCCAAAGGGCTCTTAGGGTGTGGAGGAGCACCCAATTGTAAAGGTTTTTTCAATTGGGTGCTGTGGCGGGTGTCTGGTCTTTGCAGGGGAAGGAGGATACCTCGGGAAGAAGAGTTCAGGACCCGTCGTTGGTATGGGTCCTGATTGGGGGGTTTACAGTTAACGGAGGTTAGCTATAAGCATGGGTAAAGAGGGCACTGCGGTCATGGTTGTCTCTGAGCCAGCATGTCGGCTTGAGGCCTATTAACAGATTCAAGAGGTACCGCAGTGCAAGAGTTACACAGATGGTAATCGAGGTTCCTGCAAAGATCGACACTGGGATTTTTTGACTGATGGGTTTTCATAACAGATGTTTTTAGGTTATTGTTAATGAAACTATTATTTTAATAAATAAGGCTGCTACGGCCTATGTTTTCCCCAACGCCAGTGTGGGCTCGTTTACTTTGGTAAGGAGGGTTAACGTGGGATTGTGTAAGGTTAAAATGTTAAGCAAAGGTACCTCTGTTATACGATAGTCAAGAAAAGCCTGGAGCAAAAGTAAAAATTACATAGGCGAAAGGCTGGCATGACTAAGGGAACAGGGGACTGAGAGAGAGAGCCAGCCATTGGTTAGTAAGAAGGGGGGCAGGATTGGCTAAGCTGAAGTGGGGGGGAGGGCTAGGGGGAAAACAGTTAAAAGGTTGAGTCCCCTCCCCCCTGGCAACACAGCGGGGTGAAGTGTGAAAGTTCCCGCCCACCCTCCCTTGTTTAGGTGATTAGGAGATAGGACGGTTTCGGTTGTATATTTACAGGAATGGTTTGTGACGGTGTGGAAGTCGTGGCAGCGGCGGGTGTCTGGTCTTTGCAGGGGAAGGAGGATACCTCGGGAAGAAGAGTTCAGGACCCGTCGTTGGTATGGGTCCTGGTTGGGGGGTTTACAGTTAACGGAGGTTAGCTGTAAGCATGGGTAAAGAGGGCACTGCGGTCATGGTTGTCTCTGAGCCAGCATGTCGGCTTGAGGCCTATTAACAGATTCAAGAGGTACCGCAGTGCAAGAGTTACACAGATGGTAATCGAGGTTCCTGCAAAGATCGACACTGGGATTTTTTGACTGATGGGTTTTCATAACAGATGTTTTTAGGTTATTGTTAATGAAAATATTATTTTAATAAATAAGGCTGCTACGGCCTATGTTTTCCCCAACGCCAGTTTGGGCTCGTTTACTTAAGTAAGGAGGGTTAACGTGGGATTGTGTATGGTTAAAATGTTAAGCAAAGGTACCTCTGTTATACGATAGTCATGTCTTACATCAAAATGTTTTAAGATTCATCTCAATTATCCAGTCATGTGAAAAATAAAATCACTGCTTGCTTATTTCATCTGCACGTTATTGGATAACTCAGGTGCATCTTCACATATTTTATTGTGGGAACATTCCCAAATCTTTTAGTGACAAGAATCATTATATATTGACACTGGAAATTAGTTCAACACAGAGCAAAGAGTTATGCCGCGTACACACGATCGTTTTTAATGTCATTGAAAAAAACTGAATTTTTCTCGACGTGATTTTTCGTGTTTCCTCTCAAGCCTGCCTTGCCTACGCACTATCGTGGAAAAAAATGTTCGAGTAAAGCGCGGTGACGTACAACGGCACTATAAAGGGGAAGTTCCATTCGGATGGCGCCACCCTTCATGTTAGTAAAGTTTGTTGAGAGACGAATCGCGCTTTTCAGCCTCGTGCTTTTCAGTCCGTTACAGCGTGACGAATGTGCTAACTCCATTACGAACGCTAGTTTTACCAGAACGAGCGCTCCCGTCTCATACTTGATTCTGAGCATGCGCATTTTTTTTTCACGTCGTTAAAGCCCACACATGGCCGTTTTTCATGATGAAAAAAACGACGATGTAAAAAACGACGTGAAAAATTAGAGCATGTTCCAATTTTTCTCATCGTGATTCTCTGTGTTTTTCTCGTCGGGAAAAATGCTGGAGAGCCCACACACGATCATTTTTAATGACCATTTTAAAAAATTTAATTTTTCTCGTCATTAAAAACGATCGTGTGTACGCGGCATGAGAGTGTTGCAGTACAAGCCAATACTGACACAAAGGGGTTGATTTACTAAAACTGGAGAGTGAAAAATCTGGTGCACCTCTGTATAGAAGCCAATCAGCTTCCGAGTTGTTTTGTCAAAGCTTATTTAAATAAGCTGAGGTTAGCAGCTGATTGGCTACCATGCACAGCTGCACTAGATTTTGCACTCTGCAGTTTTAGTAAATCCACCCCCAATGAGTGTATTTATAAAAAAGAAACAGTTTAAAAGGAGAACACAGGGCCTGGCAGTGAAAAGGTTAAAACTCTAGTCAAAATACAAAAAAACACCCTTTTTACATATTTTTGTCTATAGATTGCATAGAAGATCAAATAATTTTTGTAAGACAATATTATCAAAAGAAAGCCTGGCTTGTCAACCCCCCCCCCCCCCCCCCCCAAAAAAATGTATGCATTACTTTATCTTAAATAATGGCAAAATAAACAGGCTCGTAGAATTTTTTTTAAAATTGCTCTGGTCCATAAGGGGTGTGAAAGTATGAGAGCTGAAGTGGTTGAGGTACTTTGTTCTTTTTTTCTAAGGAGCTCTTACTTCACATATTGGTTCTGCTGTGTTCCTGGTATTTATTGTGTTGACAAAGTGCAACAGTAACTACTTCTCCTTTTTGATTTTTTTTCTACCTTTACTGTATTCAGCATTGTTTTTAAAAGGTACACATTTATTATATGTGTAGCACACACATTCCTGTCCTGCTTACCTTCACTTACATGCCCAGTATCCTCCATGTTGTAGAGGGTGAGCGGTGTTAATAGTTTTTGGGTCCTGCAGCGAGTTACCTCTTTCCGTTGGTTCTTGTCCCTAAGTGTAGGGAAAAGTCTATTCTCTCTCTTAAAGAAGGCCAATGTCCAGACAATGTTAAACTCCAACAGACGAGTTTATTTTCTCTTTGCTAGTAACTTAGTAGGAAAAAGTTGAAGATAGAGATAGAGTTGGATAGGGAGGCAGGTTCAGGCACGCGGTACTTATTTACCCTTGTCGCCACTCAAGCCTGAGTGGCTTTTGCTCACCCGGATAGTTCCCTCTCACGGTCCTAGCAGCCGGAGTGGAGCACGAACAATTACTTTAGCTTGCATTCTTTTAGGGACGTGTTAGGAAGATCCTCTGCCACAGAACCTTTTAGCTCCCAAGTCTCGAACTTTTCAGCACTTGTAACTAGAGACCATAGGTGCCAATGGGGCATGTTACAAGAGCTTAAGGTGTATCACAGAATCCTTCCCTCTGACAGGTAACCAGGCCTCTCCCGAGACGGCGACATCCTTCACTGATCTCCTTAGAAATGTCCTCCACTGGTTGCCTCCCCTTCAGAGCGGGTCACCCTTCCACGGGCACCCTGGGATTCCGCTGCTTGGTTGTAGGCCTCAGTTAAAGGTACCGGGCCTACCTGGAACGATGGGGCCTCGGGCTAAAGGTGCCCGGGACCCAGCACATTCACATGCAACCCTGGCCATGAGGGCCACCGAAGGTGGGGTAAGTGCCGAGGACGAAGAAGAAGACCCCGCACCAATGGCGTCTGCCCCTTAAGTACCCTCTCCCAGCATGCACAGCAGGTAGACCACGCCCACTGTACAGCCACCGAGAGAGGACACCCAATCACGCTGCAATGTCTCCTGTGGTTCAACCTGGGACCTGGGCAACATCGCCACCTGCAGGTCAAAGGGACCTGTACGACCAGACAACATCGCGGAAGAGCAGAGTCCAATCCTAAAGAAAACAAACAGCCTGAGCCAAACTAATGCTCAGGCTACCCCCTAAATTTCAAATATAGCGACCCCCAAATATGGGGACCCCGCTACATACACCCCCTCCTGAATAAGCCACTGTCCCCAGTGGCTGAAATAAATCAAAGACCCCTCAATCCTGAGTGGGCTCTGATTTATTCCCAACTATATACAGCATTCAGAAATGGTGCCTGAACCAAGTACTTTGGGAATGGGGTAGAGAAGGAAAGAAAGAAAACATGTAGTAACACATAAGTTGACATCCCATTCTCAATGTCACTTTTTACACAAAATACACAAAAATCAAACTTATTTTACTTTTTACACATCTCACCCCCTCCTGAATAACTACCCTACCCATCCTCCGGTGGAGTTGATAGCAGATCACCTGCAGAGGGAGAGAGAAAAAAAACAAACATGCAATAAACACATCCTACTTCCTAACATATACAGAAGCAAGTCATCTCTCCGGAAAGAAATTACCATCTTCTGGAAGCATGAATTGCTAAGCCTAGCATCACTGAGCATATACTATAGTTCTGCAAACCACTACCACCTGGTGGCAGCACAAGTCACTACACTCTCCACAATTGCCCGTGGGAATGGATTTACTGTATCGAAAACCTTCCATCTTGATCACGGCGGTTTCCTGCTTTGGCCCTGACTGATCTACCCCAAAGTTCAGTTCAATAAAAAAAACTATTTATTTTCTTTTGCGGAGTTGAGGAGGGAGAGAAAAAAAATAACAGTTCTCCGGTTCCTCAGTTGAGTAGATCCCCCTTTGTAACAGAGGGTAAAGTCATGAGTTCAAGGCAGGCTGTTCCTGTGAAACGGGATAATAGAACAAACACACAAGTTCCCATTTCAGAGGTAATATTGAGGATCTGGGAGAATGAGAGTCTTTCACTGTCTATCCAGTGTTTCAATGGAATATATAGCGTCCTCTCTCTCCTTGTTACAAATTACCACCCGGTCCGCATGTATGTGCCGGCCATAGTTCCATTCCTTTGGCATCCTTTAAAGTGATCAGCCATGGCGGCTGAACATATGAAATACCTGCAGGCTTTAGGTACTTCCAGGTAATCCCAAACAAAGTCGGAGTACCATCTCTCTCGGTAGGCCTCAATTTAATAAAGAAGTTCTTTGGGAACATAAGGATATTCCCATCCGTAATCCGTGGCAACCTTCTTGTTTAGGAGCCGTTGCAACCGGGCTATGGGCAGTATGGTTGCACGATCTCCTGCTCCAGGTAGGACAATGGTATCGGGGGCCTTTTTTATTGATGCTAGTTCCAGCTGTGGCAGAGGTGGTCGCAACGGCGGATGTCCATCTGTGGTAGCAGGTACAGACAATGTAGGTGCAGGCAGTGCGGGTATGGGAATAACTTCTTCCTTCAAAGCAGGGGCTTTCACTCGGGGTGTAGTTTCCCCAGAGTCCATGGGTGATCCCTCTCTAAGGCTGTGGGGTGAAGTCACCGGAATTTTGTCCCAACCCTTCTTAGTGAAGATCTCATCATTCTCCACATCATCACCCACATCGGACGATGAGTCCAGATCAGAAGTATCATACTCCTCTGCCGGCAAGCAACTTCTGGTGGACACAGACACATCTTCCCCAAATTTTGAAAGTTCCCGCGGGTCGGCTGTCCACACATCCCCAGTAGTATGGGGTATGGGCTTCTTCCCCTTCCCCGGCAAACTTGTTATCACAGTTCCCCCAGCCTCCTTACCGTCCCCTGACGTGGACTTCCCGGAAATCCCTCCGCTGCGAAGATCCGGTTCAGGCAGGCGCTGGGGCAGGGTTCGACTGCGGTCTCTGTGGTGACGGAAGCAGCATCCGCTGTAGCATCTGTCGCTAGCTCCATAGTGGCCGAAACTCCATCTTGTACATCCGTTGCAGCTGCGGCAATGCACGTGGGCTCGGCTGTAGGGGCGTAGTTGTCCTCCTCAGAAGTAACAATCCCCGTGATACAATTGACCCGGTAGGCTCGGGGTGACTCGGTGGGCTGGTCCACCTCAAACAGAAATTCCCCGCAGGTCAAACACCTTCTGAAAGGCCGTATCTGTACAGTCAAACCACCGCATTTGGGACAGAGCACGCCCAGGGCCTCCGCATCTCTACAAGTATAAAGGGCGAAGCGGCCCCTAGGCTTGAGCCAGATCCCTGTATCCGTCAGGGGGGCAGTGAGGGGAGCAATGTCCATGGTAGAGGTAGTTGGGAACATCCGAGGTCCCGGTGCGATGGAAGTCCATGGGATAGCAGACATATTGCTTCTCCTTCACTAGTCCAACTCGTACTGTCCCTTGGCGCCAATGCGCCACGTGCAACTTACAGTTGGCGGGGGCTCCTCCCCCTTTTCTCTTGCTGCACGTAGCTCGCGGGCTTTTCTTCAGCTAGGACGCGCCCACGAACTACGCAGTTAAAACGAAAATCAAAGTACAGGCCTGAACTCCATTTTCTCTAATAAAGTGACGCACTCCAGCTTTTCCTAAATGGCCGACCTCCACAGAACACACAGACATGAGAGAAAAATAGTCCAACTTCCAGTGGTAGCTGCAAAATCCCAGACTTGAGCCCCCACGTGTAGCACACACATCCCTGTCCTGCTTACCTTCACTTACAGGATAGGACACACCATGCCACATGCCCAATATCCTCCATGTTGTAGAGGGTGAGCGGTGTTAATAGTTTTTGGGTCCTGCAGCGAGTTACCTCCTTCCGTTGGTTCTTGTCCCTAAGTGTAGGGAAAAGTCTATTCTCTCTCTCAAAGAAGGCCAATGTCCAGACAGTGTTAAACTCCAACAGACAAGTTTATTTTCTCTTTGCTAGTAACTTAGTAGGAAAAAGTTTAAGATAGAGATTGAGTTGGATAGGGAGGCAGGTTCAGGCATGCGGTACTTATTTACCCTCGTCGCCACTCAAGCCTGAGTGGCTTTTGCTCACCTGGATAGTTCCCTCTCACGGTCCTAGCAGCCAGAGTGGAGCACGAACAATTACTTTAGCTTTGGTTCTCTTAGGGACGTGTTAGGAAGATCCTCTCTGCCACAGAACCTTTTAGCTCCTAAGTCCCGAACATTTCAGCACTTGTAACTAGAGACCATAGGTGCCAATGGGGCACGTTACAAGAGCTTAAGGTGTATCACAGAATCCTTCCCTCTGACAGGTAACCAGGCCTCTCCCGAGACGGCGACATCCTTCACTGATCCCCTTAGAAAGGTCCTCCCCTGGTTGCCTGTCCTTCAGAGCAGGTCACCCTCCCACGGGCACCCTGGGATTCCGCTGCTTAGTTGTAGGCCTCAGTTAAAGGTACCGGGCCTGCCTGGAACGATGGGGCCTCGGGCTAAAGGTGCCCAGGACCCAGCACATTCACACGCATCCTGGCCATGAGGGCCACCGAAGATGGGGTACGTGCCGAGGACGAAGAAGAAGACCCCGCATCAATGACGTCTGCCCCTTAAGTACCCTCTCCCAGCATGCACAGCAGGTAGACCACGCCCACTGTACAGCCGCCGAGAGAAGACACCCAATCACGCTGCAATGTTTCCTGTGGTTCAACCTGGGACCTTGGCAACATCGCCACCTGCAGGTCAAAGGGAACTGTACGACCAGACAACATCGCGGCAGAGCAGAGTCCAATCCTAAAGAAAACAAACAGCCTGAGCCAAACTAATGCTCAGGCTACCCCCTTAATTTCGAATATAGCGACCCCCAAATTTGGGGACCCCGCTACATATGTTATTAATACAGAGCAAACAAACAAAATAAAAACCGTACCATAGTCCAAATCACATAAAGTCTATTCCACAAAGTGTGTCAAACGTTTATCATGCTATTACAGTATTATAATATCATCTCACATTTATACTATTTAATTGAATGTATACAGGGATTTTTCCAGACTGGCTGAGGTCTCTGGCTGAAATAATAACAATTGTACGGTGAGAAAATACCATTTATTAGATCTTTTTTTACCTACAACCAGTATTTTGTCAATCAATTGATCGATGTGCAGATCCCTCCTCGCCATTTTCTTCTTATGGTCCCAGGTCAGGTGTCGGAGCTGTGTAAGCTGTGTACTGACTGACTGCTTGTGGAACTTGGCTTGCCTGGTCTTTAGATTGGCTTCAAGTTCCAAATAAAATGTGAATATATAGCATGTCTAGAGACGTTTGTTGTCCCGAGGGCAGTTGAGAATTGCGAAGAGAAAGACATTATCTTTGATTATAAATGATGCAGATATTTCATGCCCTTGTAGTAAAAGCATTCATCAATTTTTGTGTATTTAGGGTATGCAGAAAGGTATTTCACCATAATCCACGCCTTCAAGATTATGTCCGCATTTGACCATACTTGAAGAAGGAGCATGCATGCTCTGAATGTGGGCCTAACGGCCCTTCGTACCCACCGCCCACTGACGTCACAGCTGATGAGGACATGACTCTTGGATTCACTCAGAGCCCTGGAAACCACAAGAGAGGACGAGCCTCCACCAGTGCCCAAAACCTGCCAGCTACCAGAATCGGGATCGTACAGAGAGGCCAACTCATGTGACATGACTTTACACAGTTTACTTCTTGTGAGTTGCCAATTTTTAATTGCATTAAATTATGAACTTTACTAATCATACTACACTCAGGTGAGCGCTGCTGAGTCTCCCTGATTTTAGAGATATGTTGATGGAGGGCTGAGAGAACTAACTGTACCCTTAGGTATTTTAGTAGCTTTACAGACTTTTTTGCAAAGGTGAACCAGAAGAATGTGCCTAGAAGGGTACAGTGTTAAGTAGAGTAAAGCCCTGTACACACGATCGGTTTTACCAATGAAAACAGTCCGATGGACTGTTTTCATTGGACAAACCGATCGTGTGTGGGCCCCATCGGACTTATTTCCATCGGTGAAAAAAAAAATAGAACATGTTTTAAATTTTTCCGATGGAAAAAAAAATGATAGGAAATTCTGATCGTCTGTGTGGAACTCCATCGGAGAAAAAACCCACGCATGCTCAGACTGAATTAGGAGACGGGAGCGCTCATTCTGGTAAAACTAGTGTTCGTAATGGCAATAGCACATTACTCTTGCTGTAACGGACTGAAAAGCACGGAGACTGAAAAGCGCGAATCAGCTCTCACCAAACTTTTACTAACACGCGGTAACACGAAATCAGCAAAAGCAGCCCAAAGGGTGGCGCCATTGGATTTGAACTTCCCATTTATAGTGCCGTTGTACGTGTTGTACGTCACGGCGTTTGCGATGGTCGGAATTTTGTCTGATGGTGTGTAGTAAAGACTGATGGAAGTCAGCTTCATCGGAATTCCGATGGAAAAATCCATCGAATTTGATTCCATCAGAAATCCGATCGTGTGTAATGCTTTCTCTTGTAAACCCTGTAGGAATTCATGGAAAAGTATAACATATTTAAATCTGTAATTTGAAGTTAGTGCACTTTCTGTCAGGGTTTAAGAATGTTACTTGTTATTCAACCAACACGTCTCTGAAAACAAATTTCTGTCCTACAGGAGAACAAAAGCTGCATGGATTAAAGAGGTATTAAATCCAAAAAGAAACATGTAATATATTGCATCTTACCAATCATTAGATGTGGTGGCTGCATTAGCTTTTTCTTATGGGTTTTTTTTGTCCCCTTTTATAACAAATCTCCTGATTTAGATTGCCTCCACTCTGAATAAAGGTGCACAAGGGGCACCTTTGAACAGCAGCATTGTCAATTTGGGGGGAGGGGTTACGTTGGATGTACTGTACAGGTTTAGATACAGTAATAAATTTAAACCAAACTCATACTGCAGTTACAGCAACAGTTTTATTTTCTTTTGGTATAAAGTTTTTTCATTAATAAATAAAAGTTGATCATTGTAAGCATCCCAGTCAGTGGTAAATGGTTTGTCTCAACATTTTAGCTGCTACATTTGCAGGAGAGCTTGTTTTGTTGAAAAACAACAGAGTTACTGGCTGGATCTCCACAGGAAAATAAAGAAAAGAAAGCAGCCATCACCTCTAATAATTGGAAATCTGAAAGAAGTTGTAAAGTCAGAAGTTTTTTTATCTTAATGCACTCTATGCATTAAGATAAAAAGCCTTCTGTGGGCAGCAGCCCCCTTTAGCCCCCCTAATACTTACCTGAGCCCATCTCGATCCAGCGATACTGCAGGAGAGACTCGGCTACCTGG
Organism: Rana muscosa; assembly: GCA_029206835.1. Lineage (NCBI taxonomy): Eukaryota > Metazoa > Chordata > Amphibia > Anura > Ranidae > Rana > Rana muscosa. The sequence goes on from CM055122.1 coordinate 1,252,399,713, forward strand.
GACTCTCCCTCCTCATTGGCTGAGACAGCAGTGAGGCGCCATTGGCTCCTGCTGCTGTCAAAGTCAGTGAGCCAATGAGGAGAGAGAGGGGGCGGGGCCAAACCACAGCTCCATGTCTGAATGGACACACAGGTGTCCCCATAGCAAGCTGCTTGCTGAAGGGGCACTCAGTAAGAAGGAGGGGCCAGGAGCACCGGCAGGATACCCGAGAAGAGGAGGATCTGGGCTGCTCGGTGCAAAGCCACTGCACAGAGCAAGTAAGTGTAACACGTGTGTTATTTTTAAATTAAAAAAACTGAGACTTTAATATCACTTGAAGTGTAATAAACGTTTGCTTTTGAGTTTAATAGTGCTTTAAGTGGGGGACTTGTCAGGGAAAAATTAACCATTCTATATGGTTCTAATTCACTTGATCATAACAATTAGACATCCCTTTGCATGCATCACTATAAAATCTTTTTGTTTTTTGTAGAGAAGTAGAATAAGTTGCAGGGCAAAATAATGTAAAACTCTGATGTCCAATATGCAACCCTTTGGTAATTATTCTGTGGCCTTCGGAAACCTAACAGCCAGTAGGGAAAGCATTGTTTTGCAAAGATGCTGTAATGGCAGTGATCTCTTGCAGTCTCATGTAACATGTTCCTTAATTTTCTATAACTGTCTACTGCAGCATTTATCCAGCCTTCAACCACACCTGTTGCTAGTCCCCAAGCCTTGATCATTTCTAGCAGCATGTGTTCAGTCTGACAATTGTCTTTTAGCACTACATATGTTGAATATTATATTTAAACCTCTGGGGATGTCAGGTAAAGCAGTTAAGACCCTTGTATCTAGTAACCACTATTGACCAACACTATTGTAAAAAAGTGTTAAAAAAAAAATAATATATTAAATTCTGCCCCCACCATGATCCTCGATAAGATGCCACTGAACCTCAGTCAAAACTTTCCATCTGCTAGTTGTGTAGTCATTTCACAGCACCTATGCAGATTAGTGTATCCTCAGCTGTTGCTGGCCGCTGAACCGGAGATTGTGGAGTTTGCTTGGGATGTGACCTTCGGGCACTGGACTCTGCTTCTGGCAGTTCCAGACCTTTGTGTACTGTGTTGCTTTCTGAAGCGTATTGGTACTTTGAAAGCCCTGCCTGCACCCTACTGAACTGGAAAATGGCAGGTTAGTTTGAAGTTGACTTTCATTCACTGGGCATCATTATAGCATATTTCAAACCTCTGTCCACTGCATTAAATAGAAGGCTCTGGTGTTTTTTCTTGTAAATAAGCCTTCAGGTTAAAGTCTGTTGGTAATAGTCTTGAAAACCCTACCTGAACCAGGTGCACTAGTAGATTGCAGATTAGCCTGTAACTTCACATATTTATTTTCTATAGTCGGGAAGATACTTGAGAGTTTAATAAAAGACCACATAGAAGAGTTTATGCTGGAAAATATTATTTTAAGCAATAGTCAGCATGGATTCACGAAAGGCCAAAATTGTCAAACAAATCTGATTTCTTTTTATGAGGAGGTAAGCAAAAACATAGACAAAGGAATGACTGTAGATAGAGTGCAGGTGCACCTACCTGACCGTGTGGAAAATGGAGGCCCACTGATAAATTTTAGAAGATTACAGAAACTACAGACTGATTTAGGCATATCTTATACATTTGATGATTGACCAGCCTGGACCAGCAGAATTATCATCCTAAATTTTACCCTTAATGGCAAAAGCGAAATATGACTGTCCTGTTAAGTAAGGGATCATAAGGTGAGTGACCATGATTGCATTTGGTGATGGGATTGAGCACCCTTTACACTTGAATGATTATGATATCACGTATTTGATGCATGGCTGCCTCAGGACTTCTGCTAGTGATCCATTTTCCTATGAATTCCTTTTTATGAACATTGTTGCGCTGCAATTTTGTGAACTAGCGATTAAACTATAAATATGTCTCACAATCAGTAACAGATAGATCTGTATGTACCTAAACAAAGAACAATTTATGAAACCACATCTGTTGGAAATGTTATCCACACCTACAAGTTTAATTAAGTTGCTATTATTTAGTGTTGTGTTTAGCTGACCATTGAAAGAAGATAACAGAAAGCACAGCTATAAAAACAAATGCCTATGAATAGGAAGATGTGGGAGTTAAAAAAAAAAAAAACACACACACACACACACACACACACAAAATACACAGAAACGTAAGCAATGATATAAAGAATAAAAAAAAAAACTTTTAAAAAGAATAAGAGGCGTTGTTTTTAAATATATCTATTTTTATATCATTGGCAAGAAGAATATTGGGCAACAGATTTAACACACTGCTTTTAAGTAAAGATTTTAGACTCTCTATCTATCTATCTATCTTGTTTAAAGGATGACTAAACTACAAGACTTGGTATTATTAGCCTATTGGCATGCATTTTTTGCTGCAGATCAGTATCCAAGGCTTTGACAAATCTGAGACAGGGCCTATTATTCTTATTCATGCTTTTTTGTTCTTTTCTTTTTTAGCTCTGTAGTTTTATCTCCCTGGAGCTAAGTACTGATCAGTTCTTTTTATGGATTCAGTAGAAGGTCTTGGCCTTTACCCAACATTTTCTGCATTTTAACTTTGTAGGATCAGAGAACAGACAAATAAATCTCATGCCACTATAACAGGTATTCCAGCTGATTTGTGCTAAGCTCAGGCAATATAGTGCTACAATATAATAATAAAGAATATAATAATAAAAATATAATATAATAATATGCAGCGCACCAACCCCAGACTTTACCTGCTTTTCTTCTGCTTGGCTCCTCCGCAGGAAAAGAATGAGGCACACCGCACCACAAGCCCGTACCCTCCTGAATAGGGAGGTTGAGCGGTGTTAGTTTCTCGGGCCTGCTTGCGACTGGTGTAAAAAGGCCTCCAGTGCTGACCTTGTTTCTGCAGTAATCAGAACAAGTCTTTAACCTTCCCCAGTAAGCAACTGTCCACACCAACTGAAAGGTCCAACACTTGTGTAGCGGCCTCACTCTCTCTCTCTCTTGTATCTGTTGTTCTTGGCTGTTGTCTAGGGGTACTCTGGAGGAGAGAGTGCAGGACACTATGCCCAGCTCTCACCTTACATGTATTTGAGGTTTGAGTAAAGTCTCTTTAGATTACCTTCGGGTCTGCATTCTGCATATGGAGCCTCCGCTTCTTCCGTGGAGGTGTGTCTGCCAGTAATAGAGCCCCACACCATTTAAATTTCAACACTCCTTTATTTCTTCAATACCAGAATGAACATACTCAGTTGAGCTTCCATAACAGACAGACAGGGGTGTGGATACGAGTAGGCCCAGGCACAATGAACTCTCCTATCCCTTTCTCGTGCGGATAGGCCTGGCGCACGGTCTCTGCCACCGACCGTGAAGTTGGTAGCTGCCACCTACCGGGTGAACTAGTTGGGGCCCCTGCCACAGGCCTGAGTAACGGTCTTTGCCACTGACCGGAGTAGCGGTCTCTGCCACCGACCTTAGAACATGGACCACCTTCCGTATGAATATGGCCCCTGTTTGGCGAGGACATCCATCCCGACGGTCTCCGAAGGCCCTGTCCCGGCACTGGCAATCTGCTGCACCAGATCTATGGGAAGGTAACCTGCGCGGTCCCTTACGCCTGGATTCAGACACCCGATTCTGTGGGTGCCTTAGGACGATTCCTCCCGGGCGGGTCCCAGTGGAAAAAGCTGGGCCCCAGGCCTGAATGATGCACCTCACCCCAGACTGAGGGTGTCTGGGGTGACTCCCGAACTCCACGTGTCCAGGCCTAGGCCGCCTGGACACCGACCGCTGGACAGCAGCCCTCAGGCTAAAGGTGCCTGGGACTCGGACCTCGTGGCGAAGATGTCCGCACCTTTTATAGCCTCTCCCAGCCAGCACAGCGGGTTCCCCGCCCCGCCGCACAACAGCCACGAGAGACCAAAAAGGGTACGGCACTCCAGCGACGGTTCAAACCTGGCCCAAAGTGACAGCATCACCTGCTGGGCCGCAGGGAACTGAACATCACTGATGTCTCCACTCGAATCAGCATACTGAAAGGTACCTACCCGCTACACTTGTTTATTCCTTCTTGCACAATAAACAGTCTCTTTTAGAGCAGACGGGTTGAGACAAACACAGGTCAGATAAGGTGGGAGAAGGTCCAGGCACAAACTTTAAATTTGGGTTTCTCCTGTTCTGAATAGCACTAACAGGCTTGGCACATGGTCACTGCCACCGACCATGAGGGGTCTCTGCCACACTGTAACAACAATAATATGGGTCTCAATTTCACTTCAGTCATAGACGAACATCAGTTGGCCTTTCTTGATCTGGAGCTCTTCTTTATTGGGAAGGACATCCATGCCAGGAAGTTTACTAAGCCTACGGCGGGTAATTCATTTCTTAATTATAAAAGTTGCCATCACCCTCAGTGGCTTAACAATATACCTAAAAGCCAGTATTGCAGATTGAAAAAGAACTGCACTAGGGATACCGATTATGAGACTCAAAGTAAGATCTTGGAGGGAAAATTTCTTGATAAAGAATTCCCTGCCGATATTGTAAAAACAGCCTATTCCTTTTATAAAGATACGTCGATTTCATCACGTCCCAAGATCCAAGCCGACACTAGCACTAACAATAAAAATGATATACGGTTTATCACTCAATTTCACTCCCGCCACAGACAGATGGAGGGCATCGTGCGGAAACATTGGCCCTTATTGTTGCAGGATGAACACCTTGTCCCTGCTTTATCAAAAAAGCCAAAATTTGTCTATAGAAAGGCCCCTAACATAAAAGGTAAAGTGGCACCAAGTAAGTTAAAAGAAAAACCCTTACCGCCAGGGTATTCTATCCCTACATTTTTAGCTATTTCAGGCATGTATCAGTGCCGAAAACCCCTTTGTAAGACCTGTAGGTTTGTCAAGCATGGCCAGAAGGACTTCAGTGTAAAAGGAAAAACTTACCCCATCAAAGGTTTCCAGACTTGTTCCTCTGACCATGTAGTATATTGCTTGACATGTCCTTGTGGTTTGTTCTATGTAGGGCGAACCATTAGACCACTGCGCAAACGGTTTGGTGAACACCGCCGTTTTATTACCGATGGTTTAGACAATCATAGTGTCCCTAGGCACTACCTTGAACATCACCAAAAATCTACTGAAGGTCTTTCGGTTTGGGTGATTGAGGCGATGCCCAGAGACCTACCATCAGCTGAGCGCTTTCGCAAGCTTTGTCGTAGGGAAATGTTTTGGATTTTTTCTTTAAGTGTTTTGGCCCCTGGTGGGTTAAATGAGGATTTTGAAATTAGTGCCATTGTATAAAGCAATCCTCTATATTGTTCATCCTCTTCTATGTCTGGTGTACTATGCGTTTCTCATGCGTTTTTTTTTTTTTTTTTAATTATATATATATATATATATGCACACATATGCATATGTGTATACATATTCTTATCTCCCTGATAATAATTCACCCGTTTTTAACTCCCTTTATGTCTGGTGTATTATGCGTTTTTCATGTGTTTTTTATGTATACATACATATGTGTATGCATATCCTTATTCTCCCTGATAATAATTCCCCTGTTTTAACTGTAATTTATATGGATTTTAATATCGTCAAAAATAGATTATGTTATATGTTTAAATATTTATGTCATACATCATTTTTTTTTTTTTTTTCCCCCAACAAAAAATTTGTATGCAAACTGAGCAATAAGTAGTATGCAGATTTTGTCCTATTATGCTGTCCAGCTATGGTCCTCCTCCTATTGTTGTTTTTATTTTTATTATTATTATTTTATTATTATTTTTATTTGTGTGTGTGTAAACAGTGTATAGTCATTTGGCAGCGTTCTGCTGCTAAAACACTGTGTTGCTTTTTATTTGATTGACGTCCACTAGTCCCGCCCCCATTACAACACATAGACTATAAGAAGTCTAGCCCTTATGGAACCATCGTCACTGGCTGAAGAAGGAACCAATGAGCTGTTCCGAAACGCGTCCCGCCTCCATGACACACTTCCTGTCCACTTCCTGTTCGTGTTCCATGCTGGTTTCTGTCTCGCTTCCTCTGACATCATCCCCAGGCTCCAGCGTTACTGTGTCCTCTGAACATTCACAGCACAATCAGCTGTTATCGTGGACTTTCCTGGAAGCTTTAACATCAGAGACTGGGACTGCCCTGCCACTGGAACATCTCCTGGACGCACTTACCTACTACATGCCTGTTTCATCCACTATCTTGTAAGTGTTTTTAACCCTTTTAGGGGATATTAAAAGTTTTATACTTCTGCACTTAGAGGCGCCTTGTTTGTTTTTCTGCCACAGACCAGGTGAATAGGGCCTCTGCCACAGGCCCGGGTTGTTGGGTCTCTGCCACCGACCAAATTCACGATGGGTCTCTGCCACAGACCATGAGAACGTGGATTGCCTTCCAAAAGTATTGACCCCTATCCTGGAAAGGACATCCATCCGGAGAGTTACCAGAGGCCCCACCATCACCAGCAATGCCGCACCGGGTCTTCAGGAAGGGTCACCTCCCTGGCCTCCTCATCCTAGATTCAGGCACACACTTCCAGGGGGCACCCTAGGAGCCCTCGATCCCTTGTGGGACCCAGTCGAAGGTACTGGTCCCCGGGCCTCTCTCGAAGTACCTCACCCCAGACTGAAGTTGTCTGAGATGGAACAGCAGCTCTGTCTCTGGGCCTAGCGCACCCAGAGACCTCCCGACTGGCCTCCGGGCCTAGGGCACCCGGAGGCGACACACCCGCACCCAGGCTTAAGGTGCCTGAGCGCGGAACGACGACCCCTCTGGAAGATGGCCGCCCCCTTTTATATCCTCTCCCGACAGGCACAGCAGGTTCCCCACCCCGCCGTACCGCTGCCGAGAGGGGACAAAAAGGACACAACCTCGTACTGCAGTTCAACCCGGGACCCACGGCAACAGTGCCACCTATAGGCCCAAGTGAACTTAACCAACAGTACTATCTCCCAGGGACAGAAATGGTCAATGAGACCTAACAATTGGTACAGCTGAGCCTAACTACCACTCAGATGCTTCCCCCTAAATGTAACCACCCGCTACAAATACATGATAAAAATGTAATTGAAAAAAGTCCTTAAATGCTGGAAAACCAAAAATACATGACACTGTATTCAAATTTGTTAAACTCTCGATTCTCAAAGCAAGTTTAAAAAATAAATGTAACTAGTGACTAGTGATGAGCCGAACACCCCTGGGTTCGGTTCGCACCAGAACCCGCAAACGGACCGAAAGTTTGCACGAACATTAGAACCCTATTAAATACAATGGATGCGAACGTTCGGATTCTAAAGTGCTAATTATAACGACTATTATCCATGTTATTGTCCGAAACAGAGTTTGGGAACCCGGCTTCTGCACCAGGGGACATGTATCAATGCAAAAAGAAGTTTTAAAAACGGACGTTTTCCGGGAGCAGTCATTTTAATGATGCATAAAGTGAAAAAAAAAAAGTCAAATATTCCTTAAAATATTGTACCTGGGGGGTGTCTAAAGTATGCCTGTGAAGTGCCACGTGTTTCCCGTGTTTAGAACTGTCCCTGCACAAAATAACATTTCTAAAGGGAAAAAAGTCATTTAAAACTGCTTGCGGCTTTAATGCAATGTGTGGTCCCGGTAATATGGATGAAAATCTTTAGGAAAAATGGCATAGCTACCCCATCAACCCCCCCCCTACCCCAGCCCATTACCAGCCCCTTTGGGTCTTGTATGGATATTAAGGGGAACCCCGCACACAAAATAAAAAAGGACCTATATACTCTGAACAGCCGTATACAGGCGGTGCATAGAAGATAGAATCTGTTTATAATTTTGAACAGCTGCATTGTTTAAGTGGAGCTCCATGGCAAATTCCTTTTTTTTAGTTTTTTGTAAAACATAGGGAACGGTTATCACCCCTGTCACATTTTTTTTGCTGTCTGTGCCCCTGTTCAGAACATTTCACCTCACTTTGCGTCCCAATGACAACTGTTTTTGAAATGTGGTGTTTTTATTGAAACAAGGATTGGTGATAAAGCATCAGTAGAGAGGAGACACCTTTCTCCCATATTAATTCTTACAGGAGAGAATTTTCCTTCCAAGGGGTAGATTTCCTCTCACTTCCTGTTGTCTTCTTCCGTTTGCAAGTAGTAGTAGTTTGTAAGTTGGATGTTTGAAAGTAGGGACCTTCCGTATATACTCTGCAGAAATTGGCCCCTTAGGTGTTGGTGTTGGCACAACACTGAAAGCACTCACAGTTATTCTTGGTGGGTGCTGGAACGCCCTTCTGTCAAGTATAATATCAGGAATTGTAATAACATATAATTGTTGATCAGTGGTAGTAAAAATTGGGCCTTTGATGGTGGTGCTGGTGCCCCAACACTGTAAGGCCTGACAGTTACTCTTGGTGGGCGCAACAATGGTCCCTGCTGTGAATTATTAGATCAATAATTATAATTGCATGCCCCTGTTGAACAGGGGCTTAAAAATTGGGCCTTTGGTGGTGGTGGTGGTGGTGATGGTGGTGATGGTGCCACAACACTGTAAGGCCTGACAGTTACTCTTGGTGGGCGCAGCAATGGGCCCTGCTGTGAATTATTAGATCAATAATTATAATTGCATGCCCCTGTTGAACAGGGGCTGAAAAATTGGGCCTTAGGCACTGGTGGCACAACACTGCAACCCCTCACAGATACTGTACTTGGAGCACAGCAATGAGGCCTGTTGCAAAGTATTGCATCAAAAATTTTAATTACACGCCCCTGTTAAACAGGGGCTGAAAAATTGGGCCTTAGCCACTGGTGGCGTCACCCATAAACCAAAATGATCTTCCAAGCTATCATCGTTAATCGTATCATGGAGGAGGAGGATAGCCAGTCAACATAACAGCACAGGCACTCAGCATCAGCATCAGTCTTGAAGGGATGTGACATTTTAAAATCAATTAGTCTGTTATATCAGCATCTGGTGTGTGGTAGCTGGTGGTGATCCAAGACTGGTTCATCTTGATGAAAGTCAGTCGATCAACCGAGTCGGTGGACAGGCGCACCCTGTGATCCGTGACAAATCCTCCAGCAGCACTGAATGTGCGTTCTGAAAGAACGCTGGATGCAGGACAGGCCAGTAGCTCAATTGCATACTGTGCAAGCTCTGGCCAGTGATCCATCCTCAAGACCCAGTAAGCCAGAGGATTTTCGGTGGGGAAGGTGTCCAAGTCTGACCTTGCCCCTAGGTATTCCTGCACCATGTATATCAGACGCTGGCGATGGTTGCTGGAACCGATCATACTTTGGGGCTGCGGACTAAAGAATTGTCTGAACGCATCGGTCAGACGGCCACCTTCCCCACCGTTCCTTCTTTGACTGCCCGAAGCCTCAGCAACTCGTTGTCCAGGACCAGGAGTTTGTAACCTCCCAGTCTCTGGGAACGCGTTGCACAGACCTTTCTGCAAGGCCTCCCGGAGTTGTCTCATCCTCTGCTCCCTCTGCGACGGTACGATAAGGTCCGCAACCTTACCCTTGTACCGTGGATCAAGGAGAGTGGCCAGCCAGTAATGGTCCCTCTCCTTGATCCGAAGAATACGAGGATCCTTCCGCAGACTTTGCAGGATCAGGGAGGCCATGCAGCGTAGGTTAGCTGAGGCATTCAGTCCGGACTCCTCTGGGTCACTAAGGACGACATGATCCGCAGCCACCTCCTCCCAGCCACGTACAAGTCCACTGGTTTCTTGGGACTGTAAATCATCCCTAAAAGACTGCTGCTGATGATGCTGAGTGCCAGCCTCCACCTCCATGCTGACACAATCCTCCTCCTCCTCCTCCTCCTCCTCCTCCTGTGCGATGGGTGGGACAGAAGGAACACTGTCTGGGTAAAGGGGGCCTTGAGAGGCAAGGAAGTCCTCCTCTTCCTGCCTCTGTTCTGCCTCAAGTGCCCTGTCCATTATTCCACGCAGCGTGTGCTCCAACAGGTGGACAAGAGGTACAGTGTCACTGATGCATGCACTGTCACTGCTCACCATCCTCGTGGCCTCCTCAAATGGTGCCAGGACAGTGCATGCATCCCTGATCATGCCCCACTGGCGTGGTGAAAAAAACCCGAGCTCCCCTGACCCTGTCCTGGTGCCGTAGTCGCACAGGTACTCATTGATGGCCCTCTGCTGCGTGTGCAGCCGCTGCAGCATGGCCAACGTTGAGTTCCACCTGATGGGCATGTCACATATAAGGCGGTTCTTGGGCAGGTTCAACTCCTTTTGAAGCTCAGCCAGGCGAGCACTGGCATTATAAGATCTGCGGAAATGCACACAGACTTTCCTGGCCTGCCTCAGGACATCCTGTAAGCCCGGGTACCTGCCCAAGAACCGCTGCACCACCAGGTTAAGGACGTGAGCCATACAGGGCACATGGGTCAGTTGTCCCTGTCGGAGGGCGGAGAGGAGGTTGGTGCCATTGTCGCAAACCACCATTCCTGGCTTAAGCTGGCGTGGCGTCAACCACCTCTCGGCCTGCCCCTGCAGAGCAGACAGGACCTCTGCCCCAGTGTGGCTCCTGTCCCCCAAACACACTAGCGCAAGCACGGCATGGCATCTTTTTGCCTGCGTACTTGCGTAGCCCCTTGAACGCCTACGGAGCACCGCTGGTTCCGAGGACAAACCACAGGAAGAGGCCATGGAGGAAGAAGAAGAGGAGGGGGTGGAGGAGAGAGGTGTGTCACAACCAGTAGTAGCATTTTGGAGGCGTGGCGGTGGAACAACCTCCAACACTACTGCACCTTGTCATGCATCCTTCCCAGCTGCCAAAAGAGTGACCCAATGGGCCGTGAAAGAAAGGTAACGTCCCTGTCCATGCCTGCTGGACCATGAGTCAGCGGTAATATGCACCTTACCGCTGACCGCCCTGTCCAGCGAGGCCAAGACATTGCCTTCCACATGCCTGTAGAGAGCCGGAATAGCCTTCCGTGCGAAAAAGTGTCGTTTGGGAACCTGCCACTGAGGAACCGCACATTGCACAAACTCACGGAAGGGGGCCGAGTCTACCAACTGAAAAGGCAGCAGTTGAAGCGCTAGCAATTTAGCCAAGCTAGCATTCAACCGCTGGGCATGTGGATGGCTGGGAGTGAACTTCTTTCGACGGTCCAGCAGCTGGGGCAGGGAAATTTGCCTGCTAGAATCGGACGTTGGTGTACTGCTAGCAGAGTGCCCGCAAGTACTTGCCTGTGACACACCTAATTCTACACCTTCATTCCTCTCAGAGCAGGTTTCAGAGAGGAGTGAAGGTATAGTGGGGTTGGAGATCCCAGCTGATGCGGTGCAAGAAGAGGTCAGCTTTGTTCTTTGGTGTGGGTCTTTAAGGTAGGCTTGCCAACGAGCTGCATGGCAGGTCAACATATGTCTGATCAAGCATGTGGTGCCCAAGCGGCTGATGTTTTGGCCACGCGATATATGCTTGAGACATATGTTGCAAACAGCAGCTGTGCGATCTGATGCACTCGCCTCAAAAAAGGCCCACACCAAAGAACTTTTTGCATGACGGGCAGAGGCAGCGCCCTGCACAGGCGGAGCTCTGCGGTGTGATTCCGTCGGTGTGCTGCCCATACGCTGGCCACTCAAGGGCATCCTGCCTCGTTGGAGATGTGCCTCCTCCTCATTCCTCCTCCTCCTCCTCTCTCCTATTAGGCACCCACGTGGAGTCAGTGACCTCATCATCCCCTCCCTCCTCATCACTGGAGCCAATCTGGCAATATGCTGCAGCTGCTGGAGCATGACTGCCAGATTGGTGTCCTTCTTGAGCATCCCCTCTCTCTGCTCTCACGCTGCTGCCTTCCTCTAGCTGGGTATCATCATCAGATCCTTCCAAACGCTGGGCATCCTCCTGGAGCATGTACCCAACACTGTGCTCAAACAGTTCGGGGGACTCCTCAGGAGGAGGGCATGGTGGGTCTAGGGAAGGATTGACTAATGAAGATAATGATACCAGAGAAGAGGACGCTTTGGCAGCTGCTTTCCCACTACCCTGAGCCTGGGTGAGAGAGGATGAGGAGGATGAGGTGGGCTTGGTCATCCACTCTACCAAGTCTTCGGCATGATGTGGCTCAACATGTCCAGCTGCCGAAAACAAGGACAAGCGTGTCCCATGGCCATGTGCTGATGACAATGCACCGCGTACACGACCAGCACTGTTGCCCCCAGACACAGAGCCTGCTTGCCCTCTTTTTTTGCCTCCTGACTGTCTGCCTCTCCTTGGTTGCCTTCCAGACATTTTAATGGATGGCCTGCAGGGAGATGGGGAAAAACAGCAATAAGGGCTACCTTCAGGTGTATACTGTGCAGGAGGCTTAGCAACAATGACACTGACACTGTCCCCTGCCTATCCTTCTCTGTCCCTAAACACAAGGATTGAAAATATGGTTCAGCAAAATAGTTTTAGAACAGAATAGCACACTGACACTTTCCCTCACTGTCCTACTCTGTCCCTCCCTACAAACAAGAATAGCACACTGATAATTTCTACGAGTGTCCTTCTCTGTCCCTCAACTCAAGGATTGAAAATATGGAACAGCAAAATAGTTTTAGAACAGAATAGCACACTGTCAGTTTCACTCACTGTACCTCTCTGTCCCTCAACTCAAGGATTGAAAATATGGAACAGCAAATTTGGTTTAGAACAGAATAGCACACTGTCAGTTTCACTCACTGTACCTCTCTGTCCCTCAACTCAAGGATTGAAAATATGGAACAGCAAAATTGGTTTAGAACAGAATAGCACACTGTCAGTTTCACTCACTGTACCTCTCTGTCCCTCAACTCAAGGATTGAAAATATGGTTCAGCAAAATAGTTTTAGAACAGAATAGCACACTGACACTTTCCCTCACTGTACCTCTCTGTCCCTCAACTCAAGGATTGAAAATATGGAACAGCAAATTTGGTTTAGAACAGAATAGCACACTGTCAGTTTCACTCACTGTACCTCTCTGTCCCTACAAACAAGGATTAGCACAGAATAGCACACTGTCACTGACACTCTCCCTACCTATCCTTATTTGTCCCTAAACACAAGGAATCCAGGAATAGTAAAGGAAAAATAATGACACTGTCCCTGCCTATGCTTCTCTTTCCCTGCTCCGGAACACACTACACAAGGCCGCCGCGCTGGCGGCCTTTTATAGTGTGGGGCGTGTACTAAACCCAATCAGCAATAATTGGCCACAGGCATCCTGCCTGTGGCCAATCATTGCTCTCCTCGCTGCCGGCGCTGTGATTGGCCAAGCATGCGGGGTCACAGTGCATGCTTGGCCAATCACAGCGCCTGGATGACACTGCGATGGCGTAGTGCATTGTGGGCCGTTCGCGTCACTCGAATTTGGCGCGAACGGCCCAAATCGTTCGATCTTCGTCGAACGATCGAACAGCCGATGTTCGAGTCGAACGTATGTTCGACTCGAACACGAAGCTCATCCCTACTAGTGACTTCTGCTTTTATTAGATTATAGGTATTTTTTGTTACCTAACAGAAGTGAGTACAGGGGGATCCTCTTTTTCGATCAACAAACAAATATAAGTAATGAATCTTTAAACAAATCTTTAAAAATAAATATGACAGTTGCACAGCATTTTTTGGAATGTGCACACACACAAAAAAAAAAAACCTTACGGATTGCTTTACTAAAGCCCCGTACACACGGTCTGACTTTTTGCCAACAAACTTCATTTTGAGCAAGTTTGACAAAAAATCCGACCGTGTGTACGCTCCATCGGACAAAATTTTTTGGTTTTCATCGGACAAAAGTTTGGTCTGCAAACGGCCAACAAAAGTCCGATGGAGAAAAGTCCGACCATGTGTACAGAAAACAATCGGACTTTTGTCCGATGGACAAAACAAATAATGTTAAAATCAACCAACAATAGCAGAAGTTGACCAAAGGATGGCGGTAAAGAGCAGAAAAGAGCAGAAAAACCAAGTGATGTTGGAAAAAGTTTTGCGAAAGTTTGCAGAAAAGTCCTGTGGTGTGTATGCTTTGGGTGTTCCCGGCCAACTCCGTTCGGACAAAAAAACACGGAAAAGTCAGATGGAAGTCCGACCGTGTGTACGGGGCTTAAGGCAGGCTATAGATGATGTGATTTTCTTTCCTGCAACCCTGGTTGCAGGAAAGATAATCACTTGATTCCCCCACCAACACAGCCAGTGCTGATGGGGGACTCCTTCCCATGGAGCTATTGTGTTCTACCGGTAGGGGGGAGCCATTCCTGCCAGAAGAACTATTGCTAGTGATTATTGCTGACTGTGTGAATGCCTCTCCCCGAAGACTCTGCACTCACCAGACTGTACTGCCATTCACTTTCATTATAGGCAAAGTGCAGTGTTTTAACCACGTACCACTTGTCTTTTACCAACTGGGTCTTCCACTCCTCCTTCTCTAATGAGACCGCTCAACAGCAGGGAAAGGAAAGAGGTCCCAATATTGTAATATTGCTAAAACATCTTTATTCACTCAGTCTCCATTAAAATACTACTCACAAGCAATAAAAATCGACAGCTATTTTAAGAAACCAACAAAAGATAACTCCCTCCGCCAGAGCCGCTAGTGCTAGAGAAAATAGTCCAGTACTAGCCAATAGCATCGGTGTCTCACCCAGGCTGTTCCGCTATCGCTTCTGGATTGTCACTTCTGGTGTGGCATATGATTCCACTTCCGGTTGCCATGCAGCCATGCCATGACAAGTTTCGTCCTCACAAATTGAATGAAGTCGCAGGAGCGAAACGCGTAGGACGTGACTGTACAGTAACCGGAAGTGACGTCATTGTCGGAACTGGAAGTGAAAGGCATTACAGTCTGGTGAGTGCAGGGCGTGCAGGGAGTGGAAGTCACTAGGTGAAGTGTGGAGGGGAATTTAATGCATGAAGAATTGTTTTTATGTTTTGAATCTTAACCACGGGCTATAAGCAAAAGACGTCCGCAAAGCGGTCGTCAATTGCTGATAGGACGTCTATGGACGTCCTCTTATTTACTTCCGCGATGCGCGCCACCGCGGGCACGCGTCGGGGAAAAACTGTGCCCGCCGTGTCAGGCGAGTGCCGATGCGCGTGCCTGGCGGCCGCGATGTCCGCCAGGTACGAGCGATCGGCTGTCACAGAGCCAGGGACGTGGATCTCTGTGTGTAAACACAGAGATCCACGTCCTGTCGGGGAGAGGAGACGGAGGTGTGTCCCTTGTACATAGGGACAACCATCAGTCACCTCCCCCAGTCAGTCCCCTCCCCCCACAGTAAGAACATCTAGCAGGGAACATATTAACCCCTTGATCGCCCCCTAGTGGTTAACCCCTTCCCTGCCAGTCACATTTATACAGTAATCAGTGCATATTTTTAGCACTGTTCGCTGTATAAATGTGAATGGTCCCAAAAATGTGTCAAAAGTGTCCGATGTGTCCGCCGTAATGTCACAGTCACAAAAAAATAAATCGCAGATCGACGCCATTACTAGTAAAAAAAATAAATAAAAAAAAAATCATAATTCTATTCCCTATTTTGTAGGCGCTATAACTTTTGCGCAAACCAATCACTATACGCTTATTGCGATTTTTTTTTTTTTTTTTTTTTTTTTTTTTTTACCTAAAATATGTAGAATACGTATCGGCCTAAACTGAGGAAAAAGATAGTTTTTTTTTAAAAAAAATGGGATATTAATTATAGCAAAAATTTAAAAATAGTGTTTTTTTCAAAATTGTCGCTCTATTTTTGTTTATAGCGCAAAAAATAAAAACCGCAGAAATCATCAAAGACCACCAAAAGAAAGCTCTATTTGTGGGAAAAAAAGGACGTCAATTTTGTTTGGGAGCCACGTCGCACGACCGCGCAATTGTCATTCAAAGCTTGACGGCGCGGAAACCTGAAATTTCGCCTGGGCAGGAAGGGGGTTATGTGCCCAGTTGTCAAGTGGTTAAAATGTATTGGGTCTTTTATTGATTGGCATTAAATCACGTGTGGACATGAGTGTTATTAATTTGTTGTATATATTATTATTAAGTCAAAGAGTGATGTTATAGTGCTACCCCACCTGGAACTGCATATATTTTTGGGTATAGTTTTATGATTTTATTGTTTATGGTGGCAGCAATAACTCAATTATATATACTGTCTATATATAGATATATTTCTCCTGTAGCTTGTAATAAGTTACTTGGTTCAATGGTTTGACATCAGATTCTTTTTTTATGTATTCTTTCTTGGAGATTAAAAAAAATTGTGCATTGACAGGAATGTTGTATTTTAGAAAATGTGATATAAAAAAAAAGGAAAAAAAGTTTGACTACTTTTTAAGTAGTTTGTAAAAGAAAGATGAATTACAGGTGGAATGGTAATCAGAGCTGGTGTATCGTAAGAGCTGAATGTATGGCAATTCACTAAATTGTATTACTGTATGAGGTCCATAACCAGCAATACATACAGTAGCTCACGAAAGTGAGTACACCCCTCACATTTTTGTAAATATTTTATTCTATCTTTTCATGTGACAACACTAAAGAAATTACACTTTGCTACAATGTAAAGTAGCGAGTGTACAGCTTGTATAACAGTGTACCCTCAAAATAACTCAACACACAGCCAATAATGTCTAAACTGCTGACAACAAAAGTGAGTACACCCCTAATCAAAAATGTCCAAATTGGGCCCAATTAGCCATTCCCCCCCCCCGGGTGTCATATGACTCAGGTGTGAATGGGGAGCAGGTGTGTTAAATTTGGTGTTATCGGGGGGGGGTGTGTCCAATATGGCGACCGGAACGGCAGCACATTAGGAGAGCTCCTGCCTATATCTCCTGTTTTATACCCCTATCCCTGCAGCTTCAACAGCGACAGATACCGGAGGTAGTAGCTCCTGGTGCCTAGCGTGGCATGATCAAAGGGAGGAAATGTTCTACTTCTCCGCAACCCCACTAAAGGCTCCAGACCCGCCGCAGAGTGGCCGCCTATCCCGCCACTAACTCCAACATGGCGACAGAGACAGAGGAACCGGACCCTGCCCTGCTGGAGCAAAGTAATTTTACAGCACTTATGTAGGCTTTCATGGACTGCAAATCTACCCTGAAGATTGATGATTTGCAGCTGGAGCTGGCCTAAATCCACAAAGATGTGGACACTATCTGTTCCGGAGTGACTGCAGTTGAACACCGGGTAAGTGAATCAGAGGATGTGCTGCATGATCATGCGGCTTCCCTACACACCCTTAACCACTTCCCATCCGCGCTATAGCCGAATGACGGCTACATTGCGGATCTACTTTGCCGGGAGGCCGTCAATAGACATCCTCTCCTTTGCATGCTCCCCCTGCAGGGTGCGCGCCACGCCCGCTGTGACCACCTAGTCACTGAGACTCAGGTGATCACAGATCAGAGTAAGGGGCTGGTCCCGGCCCCTTACCACGTGATCAGCTGTCAGCCAATGACAGCTGATCACGTGATGTAAACAAAAGCTCGGTAATTGTTTTTTTTTTCTCCTCACGCTAACAGCGTGAGGAGAAAAAAAAAGCCAATCACTGGCTTTTGTGTAAGGGACTTCGGTCCCGAGTGGAAGGAGGCACATCCACCTCATCAGTGCCCACCAGTACCACCTGCCAGTGCCCACCAGTGCAAAACAGTGCCACCTATCAATGCCCACCAATGGTGCCAATCAGTGCCACCCAGCAGTGCTGCCCATCAGTGCCCACCTATCAGTGCCACCTATCAGTGCCACCTATCAGTGCCAATTCTCAGTGCCACCTATCAATGCCCTTCAGTGCCACCCATCAGTGCCACCTCTTAGTGTTGTTGCAAAGTATGATTGATAGGTGCAGCGGAGTCAGTTCAGATCAGACATTGTGTAATAACAGGAACTGGCTTCTTTATTGGAACATAACCACACTAGCAAAGATGTCACTTCACATTGTAAGAAGAATCACAGACAGGAAAAAGTAACCAACAAGTACATCACAGTATACAGGAAATACAACACATCATAGAGAAATACATAGCATAGCATATCACTGAGCATTAGCGACATCTTGTGTCCTTTTTCTAAACTGCAGTCAAATACAGTAAGCTAAGCTGAAAGTTTGTTGTATCTCCAACAAGTGTCACCTCTCAGTGCCATCTCTCAGTGCCCACCAGTGCCGCCTATCAGTGCCCACCAGTGCCGCCTTATCGGTGCCCATCAGTGCAGCCCATCTGTGCCCATTAGTGCAGCCCATCAGTGCCCATCAGTGGAGCCTATCGGTGCCCATTAGTGCAGCCTCATCAGCGTACATCAATGTAGGAGAAAAACTACCTGTTTGCAAAATTTTATAACAAAATATAAAACGGTTTTGTATTCTTTTTAAAAAAAATCTGTCTTTTTAATTTTTCTTAACAAAAAATAAAAACCGCAGAGGTGATCAAATACCACCAAAAAAAAGCTCTATTTGTGGGAAAAAAATTATAAAAATGTTATTTGGGTACAGTGTTGTATGACCGCGCAATTGTCATTCAAAGTGTGAGAGCGCTGAAAATTGGTCTGGGCAGGAGGGGGGTTTAAGTGCCCAGTGTGCAAGTGGTTAAAGTGAGAGTTAAATCCCTGGAGTCCAGGGCTGAAGATGGCAAAAACAGGAATTGGAGTAATAACCTCTGCATTGTGGGTCTCCCGGAAGGGGCTAAGGGGACTGATCCTACAACCTTTACAGAGCGGCTTCTTTGCTCACTGCTACCTCAGGCTTCATTCTCAGCCAACTTCGTGGTGGAAAGGGTGCATAGGATGCCTGCTTCCTGACCCCCTATAGGAGGCCCCCCGCGCACATTCAGTCTGAAATTCCTCAACTTCAGAGACAGAGACCTGGTCCGGAGAGAAGCCAGAAAAATCGATAAGCTTATGATTTTCCCCCACTATTCCATAGACACTCAGAGGCAGAGGAGGTCCTTTGATCATGTCAAGCTCAACCTCAGAAACAAGAAAATCAAAAACAGCATGCTCTTTCCTGCAAGTCTACGTGTACAAGATGGCAAAACTGTATGCTTCTTCACATCTCCTGAGGATGCCTCCCAGTGGTTGGACAGCTTTCCTAGAGCCTGAAAGCTGCCATGTGCCTTACTGGCCTGCAGAGCAGTGGCTGAAAGAATTTCACTTACCATCACTTGATGCAGGATGAATGCTCCCTCTGACTTCTACCCTTGACACTGACAAGAACTATTGATGTGTCTTTTCAACCAGTCTATTTTTCCAACCATTTTTCCCATTGGGCCTTCTATGTTCTGAAACCCAACATGACTACGTTTTTTGTGCCCCCAGATCTTCTGGGTGAAACTGCATCTGCATGGATGCTATATCCTGTCCATTTTATTTCTCAGGCAGACTCTCCTATGGACAGACTGTGGTAGCACACTAATGCTATCTCCTCTGGTGCACCGGTTTGCATGACTCCAATTGGCAGTTGCCATGTTTTATTTTGGGAATGAAGCGTACCCCGGTTTTGGGGGGGGGGGGCACAGTGTAGGGGGGGTTTTGTTTGACTGATTTTATGTTTTAGTTTTTTGGGGATACAGTTTTTATTCTTTTGGTACACAATTCTGCTATAAATGTGCTTCTGCTGGAAGGTTCTCACCTTCCTTTATCCAAATCTTACAATGTCATTATGCTTCTGCTATATATTGTTACTATTATGCTCTGTGCGTCACAGGTGGAGATTTGGAACACGTCTACGAATATTCTATGGGCCCCATTTCCGTAATTTCTTGGAATGTCAGAGGTCTGAACTCTAAATTTAAACACTCCCTCATGTTTAACTTCCTGAAGCGGTACCATCCCCATATTTGTATATTGCAGGAAACACATTTAATGGGAAGCAGGGTGCTGGCTCTTAAAAAGCCCTGGGTGGGCTCATGTTATCACTCCGTCTACTCTTCCTATGCAAGAGGAGTCAGCATTCTGATTCACAAATCCCTGCATTTTAACCTCCTGAATCTCCACTTGTACGCTGAGGGGCGCTATGTTGTGCTTCATGCACTATGTGCTAGACTTGAGCTGGTTATTGTAGGGGTCAATATACCTCCCCCCGGCAAATATGTAATTTTTACTTAAATTTGCCCCAATTATAGCGCAATACCCTACCACACAGACTATCCATGCTGGGGAGCGGGGGCATATTAAGATCTCCAGCTACGAGAAACTGACTCCTGACCCCAGTTTAGACTCTCCTCTGTCTAGATGGGTGGAGCTATGGATTATGCGATGTGTGGAGATGGAAGCATCCACAGGAGCAACAATTTACATGTCACTCTGCTACCTATGCCACATTCTCCCGTATAGATCTTATCTATCCGAGTAACCCACTGGTATCTTGCACTCTGGATGTTTCCATCTTGCCCCATGGTATCTCTGACCATGCCCCTGTGCTTCTGAAGCTTGAGATAGGCCCTGATTCTGGCCCTTCTCTATGATGGCTGTCCCGTTTATGGATCACAGATTAATGTGTATCTCCGTCAATGACTTCTGAAATAGGAGATTTCTGGTTGAGGAACAGGGGCACGGCGGCACCTGCAGTAGTTTGGGATGCCTTCAAGGCCCATATTCACGGCCAATATGAGTTGGCTGTTGGCAAATTGAGAAGGGATAGAGTGTGAGTGTCAATCCGCGCAATGGACCTAATATGCCAGTAGGAGCACACAACAGGGGTGTATAAAAACGTCCTGTGATGAATAAGTAAGGAGCTGCCTCTACATAGTTAATCCACCTGGGTGGAGTAAATGAGTAGACTGAAGGGAGGTGTAGAATTGGCGCTAATTACAATTCATGGACTTCCTTACTCTAAAGTGAAAGTGAATAATTTAAATATAAATAGATACATAAATACCCCTATATTATACTAGTGTCATTGGTGCCATAGTGTAACTCCTAAATACTTCACTGATATATATGAATACGTGATAAATATAAATTGATGCGGATATAAATAATGATGAGCATAAAATAATAGATATAAAAAATTAAATATTATAATATAATAATATGAATAAAATATTGAACAATTAAAGGTGATAACAGTGTAAAAAATTAAACCAATGTATAAAACCGTGATAATAATAAATTAATGATGCATGCAAAAATGTCCTGCGACTATGCGATAAAGTGCAAAAAAATGCAAAAAATGCAGAATGTGCAAATTGATGTGATTGTCCAATGATTTGATGCTAGATGCCCAGCAACTTTGCTAGGCAAATAATCTTGTGCAAATGCAACCTCATGCGATTTGGTTGAGCGACTATGCAATAAGGTGCAAATGCAACCTCATGCGATTCGATTGAGCAATATGATTGTCCAATGATTTTGTCGTTTTTTCAGATGCTAGGTGCCCAGTGCCTGGTGATGTGACCTTTTTTAATATTCAAAACTGGTGCCCACAGCAGAACGTGCTCCAATAAAGACCGCACTCACCAGATGTTCACCCCCTCTTGGGGTGAAAAACGTTCACAGTGTATGCCACTGTGCAGCACTCTGGCGGTGTCTCGTCTCCCTGGTCCTTTTGTAGTAATCCCAGTATTATCTCAGAGTAAGAGGGAAAGGAAGGAATCCCAAATAGTGTAATTCCGTAATAAAAAAACACTTTTATTGAACTTATAGCACTATTACTCACATTTAAGCTGTATCAAACAGGCATGTAAGAGACATGCTGACAGATCCTGGAAGTGTTTGTGACATTCAGATTGTCCGCTCTACCGGTTTCGTCTGGTCTGACTTCATCTGGAGCGTGCTGTATGTCTGCTACACTTCCCTTAAATAGCAGATTGCGTCTATGTTAATTAGCGGTGGCCATTTTGTGTTCGATTTTGAAGACCGAAGCCTAGTTTATGTGCTTAGTTATCCTGAATTAAACAGACTATGAATCAGAGATGAACAAATTATTGGGCATACAAGATACGTATAAAAAGCTAAAAATGAAACCCAAAGGCTGTTCTCTAGACTAGGAGCCTATCTCAACGGGTATCTACAACCGCTAGTGAAAGGTGGAAAATCATATTTAAAGGATAGCAGACAACTCATTGAAGAATTGAAAAATTATGAAGTAAATGAAAATGACATTTTAGTCACAATTGATGTGAATTCACTCTATACTAATATAGTACAAGAAGACGGACTACAGAGTGTAGAATGGGCTCTATACAACCAGACCAATATGAAAAATGAACAGATTAAATATATATCAGTGAAGGCTTAAAGCTGGCCATGGGCCACAACTATTTCTGGCATAAGGGGGAATATTTTACCCAGACCAAGGTGTAGCGATGGGGGCGAAATACACTCCCAGTGTGGCAAACATATTTTTAAACCACTGGGAGGAAGAACAGATCTACAGCGTACAGAGGCCCAAACTAAAACTGTACAGAAGGTACATTGATGATATCATAATCATATGGAGTGGAACGGAAAATGAACTACAGGATTTCTTCAATGAGATAAACCAAAACGCTTATGGTATTACTTTCTCCGGTATTTGGAATAAACAATCAATCGTTTACTTGGATCTGCAATTGTATAAAGAAAATTAACCCTTTTCAAGAAAACCGACAGGAATGGATATATCCCAACTAACAGCTGTGACCACAGACAATGGATAAATAACATTCCAAAAGGACAACTGATGAGAGTGTATAGGAATTGCAGTAACATCACAGATTATGACATTCAAGCAGACTCCATCATAAATACGTTTGTGGAAAAGGGCTACAAAAGAAAAGATCTGGTAATACTTAAAGAGAAAGTAAGAAAAATGGACAAAAACCTTATGATCATTGATGACCCAAATAAACGGAAAAATAAAAAATGCATGGACATGGCCTTCCTAACTGGGTATAATATTCAGCACAAAGCATTGGAAACCATAATAAAAAAGCATTGACCCATTTTACAATCGGATAGAATACTGAATTCCATAATACCAGCTAGGCCTTCTTTTTATATACGTGTAGCGACCTCACCTCTCACTCCCTCCTTCTCTGTCAATGGCTCTCGTCTAGGGGACCAGGGAGGAGAGTGTGATGCACCACCAGCTCACATCCTCTAGTGTGTAAAGGTGTGAGCTATAACCAATTACCTTCGGGTCTGTGCCCCTGTCCAGAGCCAACGCTCCCCTTGAGGATGATCCTTTAACTCCCAGAAAGCCAAGTTCCACACCATAGAAAGTCCAACACTTATTTATTCTTTTAGAGCAATAAATAGTCCTTTTAGAGCAGACTGGTTAGACAACGAACAGACAAGGTGGTGAGGAAGGTCCAGGCACAAACATGAACTTGTTACTCTCCTGTTTTGGTATGCGCAAACAGGCTTAGCGCACGGTCGCTGCCACCGACCATGAGGGTGGTCGCTGCCACCGACCGGGTGAAATAGAATTTGAGGTCTCTGCCACCGACCTGGGTTTCAGTTGGGTCGCTGCCACCGACCATGAGAACGTGGTGGACTACCTTCTTGAGATGCGGCCCCTGTCAGGGGAGTCATCCATCCGGACGCTCACCAGAGGCCTCCGCCGTCACCAGCCAATGCTGCGCTGGATCTCCGGGAAAGTCACTTCTCTGGTCCCCCTCGCCCAAGATTCGGGTGTCCAATACCGGAGGACACCCTAGGAATCCTCCATCCCTTGTGGGACCCAGTCGAAGGTACTGGGCCCCAGGCCTCCAGTGAGTACCTCACCCCAGACCTAAGGTGTCTGGGGTGGAATCACAGCTCTGTCTCCGGGCCGAGGGCGCCCGGAGACCACCAGCACGCACACCCAGGCTGAAGGTGCCTGGGCATGGACCCCGAGCGGAAGATGTTCGCCCCCTCTATCCCCTCTCCCAGCATGCACAGCAGGTTCCCCGCCCCGCCGCACCACTGCCGCAAGAGGACAAAAAGGACACAGACTTACAATGGTGGTTCAACCTCGGCCCATGGCGACAGTGCCACCTACAGGCCGCAGGGAACTGGACACCCTTGTATCCTCCACTGGCATAAATTGGTCCATGAACCCTGACAATTGCTGCATCTGTCCATTTATCACTCAGATGCCTCCCCTAAATGTAACCACCCGCTACATACAGAAAGGTGCCGAACCTCAGAAACCGATTGGTGCACAATGCTCTGGACCCCCAAAACAGATAAAAATCTTCAAACACCTCAAAGGCTTTTTTAAATGCGGCACCTGTCTACCATGTAGAGTAAGTAAAAAAACTAATAAGAAAAAAGAGAATTTTACTTCTATGTCCAACGGATCAGAATACAAGATAAAGGAATTAATAACCTGCAACAGCACACATGTGACGTATGTTCTAGAATACCCATGTCAAAAACAATATGTTGGTAGAACAACCAGAGAATTACACGTCAGAATCTGTGAACATATAACTAATATAAAAAATGGATTCAACAAACACAGTGTCTCAAGACATTGTAGGGATTACCACAACAGAGACCCCACGTGTATGACTTTTTATGGTATAGATAAAATCAAGGGACACTAGAGAGGAGAAAATAAGATAATAAAAATATCACAGAATGAAACCCGCTGGATATTCCAGCTAGACACCCTCCAACCCTCAGGCATGAACATAGACCTGGATTTGAACTGCTTCTTGACCAATTTCTGACCACTCTTGCCCTATTTTTATGAACCATTATGGCCCCACTCTTTTACTATCACCCGCCCCCATTTTAATATTTTAATATTGTAATATTTTTCTAACAATTTTTCTAATACATCTTAATTTTTATATAGTTTTATATTTTTAATCATATTTTAATCATATAAAATGCTCCGCCTCTGCACACAAATTTAATCGGATTTTTTCATAATTAATTTACATAATTTATTATTATTAGCAGCAATTAATTGGGAATTTATATCACCTTTTAAAACCCATTAATTTTGCCTCTGTTTTTAGTATATATATACCCTCTGGCTCATACTAATTGTAAATGCAACAATATATATATTAGATATCATGACTATAATATTTAACCTTGCATGGTTTTTAATCCAAGTCCATTTAGTTTTACGCACACATCATGATGGGAGAATACACCAAATAAACAATTAAATAATGGTTTAGTGCTCATTAGATTTTAAAACACGTTTCAAAACACATTACACAGAGTTGCTCAATTGTATGTATATATAATAGCACATCGCGTTCTGCGGATATACAGCCACAATTAAAATCTGACCGAATCAAAGCACTGTTTACTGACTTCTGTCCTCAAAAACATACCAAAGATGGCCACCGGTATCTGGTGTTAGCTATGGACTTCGGTCCTCAAAAGCACACACAAAATGGCCACAGTAATAAGCACATAAACTAGGCTTCGGTCTTCAAAATCGAACAAAAAATGGCCACCGCTAATTAATATAGGACGCAATCTGCTATTTAAGGGAAGTGTAGCAGACATACAGCACCCTCCAGATGAAGTCAGACCAGACGAAACCGGTAGAGCGGACAAGCTGAATGTCACAAACACTTCCAGGATCTGTCAGCATTTGTCTCTTACATGCCTGTTTGATACAGCTTAAATGTGAGTAATATTGCTATAAGTTCAATAAAAGTGTTTTTTATTACGGAATTACACTATTTGGGATTCCTTCCTTTCCCTCTTACTCTGAGATAATACTGGGATTACCACAAAAGGACCAGGAAGACGAGACACCGCCAGAGTGCTGCACAGTGACATACACTGTGAACGTTTTTCACCCCAAGAGGGGGTGAACATCTGGTGAGTGTGGTCTTTATTGGAGCACATTCTGCTGTGGGCACCAGTTTTGAAGATTAAAAAAAGGTCACATCACCAGGCACTGGGCACCTAGCATCTGAAAAAAACTACAAAATCATTGGACAATCATATTGCTCAATCGAATCACATGAGGTTGCATTTGCACCTTATTGCATAGTCACTCAACCAAATCGCATGAGGTTGCATTCACATTGCTCAATCGAATCGCATGAGGTTGCATCTGCACCTTATTGCATAGTCGCTCAACCAAATCGCATGAGGTTGCATTTGCACATTTCTGCACAGTCGCAAGATTATTTGCCTAGCAAAGTTGCTGGGCATCTAGCATCAAATCATTGGACAATCACATCAATTTGCACATTCTGCAATTTTTTGCACTTTATCGCATAGTCGCAGGACATTTTTGCATGCATCATAAATTTATTGTTATCACGGTTTTATACATTGGTTTAATTTTTTACACTGTTATCACCTTTTTAATTGTTCAATATTTTATTCATATTATTATATTATAATATTTCATTTTTTTATATATATTATTTTATGATCATCATTATTTATATCCGCATCAATTTATATTTATCACGTATTCATATATATCAGTGAAGTATTTAGGAGTTACACTATGGCACCAATGACACTAGTATAATATATTTATGTATCTATTTATATTTAAATTATTCACTTGCACTTTAGAGCAAGGAAGTCCATGAATTGTAATTAGCGCCAATTCTACACCTCCCTTCAGTCTAAAGTGAGAAGGGAGTCATCTCTGGCCCTTGTGGAGGCAGATGCCAGGGCACAGGAGTTAGAGGCCCAGTATATTAATACTGATAATCAGGATATATATGGGGATCTACAGGTGGTCTATAAAGAACTGTCTGTCCTCCGAGCTACCTCCTCCCGGAAAATTCTCCTACCCCAATCCCAAAGAATTTTTGAGAAGGGCGAGAGGACGGATAAACTACTGGCCTGGCTTGCTAGGGAACGTTCCACGACCGCTCATATTGCTGTTATTCGGGACATAGATGACGACTTGATCCATTCTGACCCAGCTCAGATTAAAGTCCAGTTTAAAAGCTTCTTTAAGTGGCTTTACTCCTCCTGGGTAGACTATGACCCTGACAGCTTATCATCCTTTCTAGACGTGGTAGAGTTCCCAGAGCTTACCTCTGAAGCCCGAAGTAGACCAGATGCCCCTTTTACCTTGAAAGAAGTACAGACTATTGTTGCCTCACTTCAAACTGCAAAGATGCCGGGTCCGGACGGACTCCCGGCAGAATTCTAAAAGGAACATGCCGATGTTATAGTATCCCACTTTCACACTTTACTCCTTATAGTGTTAGAGGAGGACTGCCTACCGCAGTCTATAATGAAGGCGGTCATTGTTGTGGTGCTCAAACCAGGGAAGAACCCTGAAATGTGTGCATCCTATCGCCTGTTTTTATTCCTAAATGTGGATGCCAAGGTCCAAGGTCTGAACCAAAATTCTTGCCAACCGCCTCAGCTGGTGATACTGTCCTTGGTACATGAGGATCAGACTGGCTTCATGCCTGGCAAGGGCACGACATCAATGTCCGCCAACTATATACTGGGCATCTCTCGACTCAGAGAAGGCATTCGACTCTGTTGAGTGGCCCTTTCTGTGATAGGAATTAGCAAGATTTGGCTTTGGGCCTAAATTTGTTTCTTGGATACAGCTGCTCTACAGGTCCCCCACGGCGAGAGTTAGAACTAATGGGATCCTTTCGCAGTCCCTTAATCTTAGCCGGGGTACTAGACAGTGGTGCCCATTGTCCCCTGGCCTATTGGCACTGGGGATGGAGCCCCTAGCTATCCTGATGCGGGCTTCCCCACAAATCCCCGGCATTCAGGTCGGTCCCCTGAGGGAAAAGATTTCCCTGTAAGCGGACGATGCCCTACTATACCTACCTGATGCTTTGGAATCCCTCAATGTGGCTCTAGCCATGATGGACCGCTTTGGGGTTTTCTTGTGCATCAGAATCAATTGGAATAAGTCCCTCCTGTTCTCCCTATCCCATACTCCCCCACACTCTCTCTGGGTTCAGTCCCCACTCTCTTCCGATAGTTTCCGCTATTTAGTAATTGACGTGCAGACTAACCTACCCTCCTATCTAGATGACAATGTATACCCAGTGCTACATCAATTGACTTTTAAATGCCAGGCCTGGGAGTCACTACCCCTTTCCCTTGTGGGCAGAATTAACCTCATAAAGATGACTTTTCTTCCCAAGTTTCTATATGTGTTTAGGAATACCCCGGTCCCTATCCCTAACTCCTTTTTTGTTAAATTAGACCAGATCATTAGCAATTTCATATGGGCAGGATGTACTCCTAGAATAGATAAATCCACCCTGCAGATGCCATTGACGCTGGGGGTCTGTCTTTACCCTACTTTCGTCACTAATATTGGGCGGCGGTCTTGGTGACTATTCGCTGGAGGTTTGCACAGGTAAGGGGCTCCTACATGGCCCATAGTAACCTAGTGTTTAGAGGTCTGAAGGTTCATGCTATTATGACTATACCTATGTCTACTATGGTTAAAGTGTGGGATCAGATGACCAAGTTCATATGCGCCTCGCAGGTGATCTCCCCCCATGCCCCACTCTGGGGCAAACCCTAGGCTATCACATCTTTGCTCGATCCCCGATCCCAGTGAGTGGGAAAGATTTGGCATCACTAAGATACAGCATGTGATGCCGAATGGTTGTCTAGTGACTTATGATACTCTGAAGGCCATGTTCCATCTACCCTTCTGGATGTTCTTTCGGTACCTACAGCTCCGCCATGCACTCCAGTCACAATTCCCACAGCCCCCAAATGTCAACTCCCACATTGTAGAGTCCTTTTTTAAATCTAGCAACGCAGATAGGATTCTGTCGTCCCTATATCTCAGAATCTCCTCCAGGGATACCGGTAAAAACGCACAACTATTCAACAGCTGGCAAGGTGATATACCTACCCTTGATTCCGAGGACTGGGATGAAGGGTCCAACAATACAGTGGGTCAAAAAATTATTTAGTCAGCCACCAATTGTGCAAGTTCTCCCATTTAAAAAGATGAGAGAGGCCTGTAATTGTCATCATAGGTATACCTCAACTTTGAGAGACAAACTGTGGAAACAAATCCAGACAATCACATTGTCTGATTTGGAAAGAATTTATTTGCAAATTATGATGGCAAATAAGTATTTGGTCAATATCAAAAGTTCATCTCAATACTTTGTTATATATCCTTTGTTGGTAATGACAAGGTCAAACATGTTCTGTAAGTCTTCACAAGGTTGTCACATACTCTTGCTGATATGTTGGCCCATTCATCCATGCAGATCTCCTCTAGAGCAGTGATGTTTTGGGGCTGTCGCTGGGTAACACAGACTTTCAACTCCCTCCAAAGGTTTTCTGTGGGGTTGAGATCTGGAGACTGGCTAGGCCACTCCAGGACCCTGAAATGCTTCTAACAAAGCCACTCCTTCGTTACCCGGGCGGTGTGTTTGGGATTATTGTCATGCTGAAAGACCCAGCCACGTTTCACCTTCAATGCCCTTGCTGATGGGAGGAGGCTTGCACTAAAAATGTTACGATACATGGCCCCATTCATTCTTTCATGTACATGGATCAGTCGTCCTGTTCCCTTTGCAGAGAAACAGCCCCAAAGCATGATGTTGTCACCCCCATGCTTCACAGTAGGTATGGTGTTCTTTGGTTGCAACTCAGCATTCTCTCTCCTCCAAACACGACGAGTTGTGTTTCTACCAAACAGTTCTACTTTGGTTTCATCTGACCATATGACATTCTCCCAATCCTCTTCTGATCATTCAAATGCTCTCTAGCAAACCTCAGACGGGCCCGGACATGTACTGGCTTAAGCAGGGGGACACGTCTGGCACTGCAGGATCTGAGTCCCTGGCGGTGTAGTGTGTTACTGATGGTAGCCTTTGTTACGTTGGTCCCAGCTCTCTGCAGGTCATTCACTAGGTCCCCCCGTGTGGTTCTGGGATTTTTGCTCACCGTTCTTGTGATCATTTTGACCCCACGGGGTGAGATCTTGTGTGGAGCCCCAGATCGAGGGAGATTATCAGTGGTCTTGTATGTCTTCCATTTTCTAATTATTGCTCCCACAGTTGATTTCTTCACACCAAGCTGCTTGCCTATTGCAGATTCAGTCTTCCCAGCCTGGTGCAGGTCTACAATTTTGTTTCTGGTGTCCGGCTTCGACAGCTCTTTGGTCTTCACCATAGTGGAGTTTGTAGTGTGACTGTTTGAGGTTGTGGACAGGTGTCTTTTATACTGATAACAAGTTCAAACAGGTGCCATTAATACAGGTAATGAGTGGAGGACAGAGGAGCCTCTTAAAGAAGAAGATACAGGTCTGTGAGAGCCAGAAATCTTGCTTGTTTGATATTGACCAAATACTTATTTTCCACCATAATTTGCAAATAAATTCTTTCCAAATCAGACAATGTGATTGTCTGTCTGGATTTGTTTCCACATTTTGTCTCTCATAGTTGAGGTATACCTATGATGACAATTTGTCAGGGCTGCGTTCAGCCCTTCCTTCTCTGTGCTGGCAGCTCAGCTGTCAGCTAATTGCCAGCTTCCATCTCTCCAGTGATCCACCTGTTGATGATCCGCTCGTCAGCTGCCTACTTAAGGACTTCCAGTTCATTTGCTCTTCGCCTTCGCCTGTGTTAACTGTTAACATCACTACAGACTTTCTCCTGCATTGCTGTTGAAGACCTGCTTGACTACGTTCCCTCTGGCTACAGATCCTGCTTGCTGGACTCTATCTTTAACCCTGGTTCTTGGACATTGGCTTGGCTGACTACCCGATCCGGTTACCGAACCCTGGCTTGTTTTACTACGCTTACTCTGTTTGCCTTTTTATTTTTATTATTAAACAAGTGTGATTTAACTGTACTTCTGTCTCAGTCTGATTAATGGTTCCTGACACAATTACAGGCCTCTCTCATCTTTTTAAGTGGGAGAATTTGCACAATTGGTGGCTGACTAAATACTTTTTTGCCCCACTGTACATCCCATTGATGATTTCTGCTAAGGATAGATACATCCAACTTAAATTTCTCCATAAAGCTTATTATACTCCTCAGAGACTTGCTAGGATCTACCCTACACAGTCAGACTGCTGCCCCAAATGCCTGAGTGATATAGGGACTTTCATGCATGTGGTATGGACATGTCCTCTGCTACAGGAATTCTGGAGAGGAGCAGTTGACAAAAATAATGATATTGGAGGCCTGTCTGTGGACATGGATCCTAGGGTTCTCCTACTGGGTATTTGTGATACAATTACTCCCAACACACATAAATAGCTGTTTATCTTTTACGCAGCCTTTTTTTGCCAGGAAAACTATTTTGTCCAAGAGGAAACTAGCCGACCCACCTACAGTCTCACAGTGGAGGTCAATAGTTGACGTAATCCTACCCCTATATAAACTAACATATATGAGTCGCAAATGAAATTTTATAAAATCTGGGGGGCCTGGGTAAAAGCTAGGCCAGGCACTACTTGAGGCTCTCCCATGATGTACGACAGGTTGCTGTGAACAGGTGTAGAATCTTCATCGGACTGGATCATCTTTGATCCTGATATCTCCTCCCCCCCCTTCCCTTTATTTCCTATTTTTTCCCTTCCCCACTGTTATTTCTACTGACATTCTAAGTTTTGTTCTCTCCAGGATGCTCTCCCCAGTTGCTCTAAGAATTTTCATTGGATGATACTGTATGAGTCTCTCGCGGAAGCCCTATATCTTTATGTATTGCATATTATTCTTTCTATTTACAATAGTGTATTGTGTACCTTGATATTTTCCTTGCGATTTGTATTTGATAAATAAAAACGTTTCTGTTAAAAAAAAATTGGTGTTATCACTCTCTCATACTGGTCACTGGAAGTTCAACGTGGCAAGGAACTCTCTGAGTATCTTCAAAAAGAATTATTGCTCTAAATAAAGATGTCCTAGGCTATAAGAAGATTGCCAAGACCCTGAAACTGAGCTGCAGAATGGTGTCCAAGACCATATAGTGGTTTAACAGGACAACATCATATCCAG
This sequence comes from Rana muscosa, assembly GCA_029206835.1. Taxonomy (NCBI): domain Eukaryota; kingdom Metazoa; phylum Chordata; class Amphibia; order Anura; family Ranidae; genus Rana; species Rana muscosa. The sequence continues at coordinate 1,252,431,595 of CM055122.1, forward strand.
AGGTTGTCTTTGGGAAATAGACATATGAGTGCTGCCAGCATTGCTGCAGAGGTTGAAGGGGTGGGGGGTCAGCCTGTAAGTGCTCAGACCATATGTCGCACACTGCATCAAATTGGTCTACATGGCTGTCATCCCAGAAGGAAGCCTCTTTTAAACATGATGCACAAGAAAGCCCGCAAACAGTTTCCTGAAGACAAGTAGACTAAGGACATGGATTACTGGAACCATGTCCTGTGATCTGATGAGACCAAGATTAACTTATTTGGTTCAGATGGTGTCAAGCATGTGTGGCGGCAACCAGGTAAGGAGTACAAAGTCAAGTGTGTCTTGCCTACAGTCAAGCATGGTGGTGGGTGTGTCATGGTCTGGGGCTGTATGAGTGCTGCCGGCACTGGGGAGCTACAGTTCATTGAGGGAACCATGAATGCCAACATGTACTGTGACATACTGAAGCAGAACCCCCTCCCTTCGGAGACTGGGCCACAGGGCAGCATTTCAACATAACGACCCCAAACACACCGCCAAGACGACCACTGCCTTACTAAAGAAGCTGAGGTTAAAGATGATGGACTGGCCAAGCATGCCTCCAGACCTAAACCCTATTGAGCATCTGTGGGGCATCCTGAAATGGAAGGTGGAGGAGCGCAAGGTCTCTTAACATCCACCAGCTCCGTGATGTCATCATGTAGGAGTGGAAGAGGACTCCAGTGGAAACCTGTGAAGCTCTGGTGAACTCAATGCCCAATAGGGTTTAGGCATTGCTGGAAAATAATGGTGGCCACACAAAATATTGACACCTTGGGCCCAATTTTCACTTAGGCGTGTACTGACTTTTTTGCCAGCGATTTGGACAGTGTTGTCACATGAAAAGATATAATAAAATATTTACAAAAATGTGAGGGGTGTACTCACTTTTGTGAGATACTGTATATGTATATAAACTAGGGTTGCGCCGATACCGATAATAGGCATTTTCGCGAGTATTGGTACTCTCGAAAATGCTCCGATACCCTAAACCGATATCGGAAGTGACCTCAGACCTGAACTGGACACAATATCAGTTCCAGCCTGTCAGCTAAATCTGTACTAGGATCGGGGCTTTTTGGAAGTTTGTCTCCCTGAGTGCAGTGCTGTGACAAAGGTGATGCTGGCACTCCAGGTAGTACTGTCAGGGGCAGGAGGGAGGCCTCGGGAGGTAGGCTGCACTTTATCTGACCCTGATGCCTGGATGCCGACGCCCCCGGATGATCTGGCTGCAGAGAGGCAGCGCTTGCAATGGGGGATGTCTGTGCTAGAGCTGGCCAGGTACTTTTAAATTAGTACAACTGTAAGGCATGTGCAAGATGTAGCTTTTATGGGAGGGGTGAGAAGATGAAAGGCAGTAGAGGAGGTGTGAACACAAGTCAGAGCTGAGGAGGGGTGGATGGGGGATCATGTGGATGAGAATGCAGTGGAAAGAAGTGGTGGGGGAGAACTGAACCCTGTACTCTGCATGTACTGTGCCTGAACCCTGTACTCTGTATGTAATGTGCCCTGCACTCTGTATGTTCTGTGCCTGAACCCTGCACTCTGTATGTAATGTGCCCTGCACTCTGTATGTAATGTGCCCTGCACTCTGCACTCTGCACTCTGTACTCTGTATGTAATGTTCCTGAACCCTGCACTCTGTATGTAATGTGCCTGAACCCTGCACACTGTATGTACTGCCAGAAAGGCTTTCATTGCAATGAAGCAGCAATGCAAAGAGTGAGGGAGCACTGTATTACAATTACAGGGAGAGGTCTGGCACCATTCATGTAGCATAGGAATACCACAGCTTAAACAATGACATATTCGACTTCTGCAACAGTTCACCAAAATTTTATTTCCTATGAACAACCTGCTGTAGGAATACCACCTTGGATTTGTTTCTCTGTGGCATCCCACTTTTTCTTTCCACATTACATATTTCCCAGACACTTTGCCTTACTAGGTAGTAGAACACGAAAGGGAGGAATATGCCTGGTTCACTTAGAGCCAAATTATAAAATACCAAACGAAAGATTCGTTTGAATCAAAAAACGGGATCCTCCTAACCAATTGGCAATATGAAAAATGAAGGGAAAGGGGGGGACGGGAGATTGGGACAAGGCCCAATAGACGGTTATAGGGTGAATCAACCACAATACATTTGGTAATTGAAAATTGAAAAAACTTTATTGGTTGAATGCTATATAAAATTAACACATTTCAATCTAACAGTATGAATATACTCATATAGGGGAAAAGATTTCTCCTGAATATATGCACATTAGAATAAAAACATGAAAAAAAAAACATACACAGTGCACTGTTGGAAAGGGTAAAAAAGATGGCCCGGGTGGACATAAGCCGCCCGCTCTACTGCTCCTAATGTCCTTACTAAGAATGAACACTGAATAACCAGATAAATATCATATCAATATCTGAAGCCTATAGCAATTGTTGGTTCAGACCAATATGGGTTTAGGCTGCAAGATAGAAAGTAGCTTGGATCTATATCCAGACTGGAGTGTCAAGATCAAGCCGTGTTAGCTAGTATTCCTGCAGATTCAAAGTTCGTGCAGCACTACTCCATGTACTAATGAATGTGCTTGTAATTGAAAATAAAACTACTAGCATCCATGTGGGATAGATTGGTTAGCACAGAATTGTATTCAGAGAAAATAGCATGGAGTTGCTTGTGGATTTGGTCTGTTGCGGACAGTCTATAGAAGGACAGAGACTATAGCCCAATGCTGGCCGAAACAGGTGTGATGATATTTGATAAGGGGGAGGGGAGGGACACGGTAACCATGTAATGATAATGGCTTACCCATCCATGACATCCGTCCCGTAATTCACCCAACACCAATGTCTCTTTGGGCCTTTGCTCTATGGGTTTTTGGTGGTGTCCATAAGCTCTATACCTCACATTGTGCTGCTGCTCAGAGGAGAGATCCTGCCGGCTCGTAGGAGACTGCTGCGTAGAGTGCGTCCCTTCGTTGGATCACGTGCGGCACATGTGATCCGATGGCTGTGTTTCACTGCATCAGCGCTGAACGTTTGGCTGAAGCTGGAGCCGTCACACTGTGTCGTCTGGGAGTATGCAAGCCTGTGTAATTGTAGGTTAGGCCTCTGGGGGCAAGAGCTGACCGTCCTTGTCTAGTCCTCTGTAGGCTGTAGGCTGGGGGTAAATTCATTCAGTAAATTCATTCGATAATGTTCATTATGAGGAGAGGAGAGGAGCGAGTGGGGTTAGTCAACAACCCAGAAGAACAACGTCGGACATGACGCGTTTCATGACGAATATGTCACTTCATCTTGATGTGTTTCTTTCCACATTACATATTTCCCAGACACTTTGCCTTACTAGGTAGTAGAGCTGGCCCATTTTATTTGTTTCTAGTTTTAGAGAGGGGTTTTTAAATATTCAAAATATATATGAAAGCTGCATGCAAATGTGCCTCTGGTGTAGTTTCTGCCTACCTGCACTCTTCCCTACTCTTAGTAGAGTAGCTAGAATTCCCTAGGTACTGCCTTACTATTTTTTTTTATGTACTGTTTGTAGCGCTACCCCCAGTTAAGAGAGCCACTGGATTTGATTTTTCGGGCCCTGTATGCAGCACCACCAACCCCCAGCAATCTGCTCGACCCACTCTGGCACAGCTAGTCTAGGGGTTATATGTATATCACATTTAAATGTTATTGCAAGGAATAATCTCCTACAGTAAGACAACACACTGAGGGCAGAGATTAAATATAACCGTTTACTCTTATCAAAAGTAGCATAGACAGAACACAACATATGCAATTGGTTAGCAGAGCCCTGCAGAATTCAACACAGCATACAAAAATGGCGCTGCGTGGTACTTTACCACGTGTAGCTATTATGGTATGCGCGCCTTATGGCGCACTAAACAATACCCAAACTTCCCACCCCGGTCAGGCCTGACATGGAATAAATCTCAGTCACCTCCTAAATGGAGTTCTTCGCATGCCAGCTTTCGGTGGTGCACTTGATGAATAGCAATTTGTAATCCACAACAGGCAATACTTGAAACACTATACTGGGAGGGACACTTAAACTCTGTCCTGCTACCGGTCCCCCCGAGGAAAAGCAAATAAGCGAAACTGTGGGCCTATGCAGTCTATAGGCTTGTACACGGAACAGTCTATTGGTCTGGGCAGGTGCCCGCTCACCACTCCGGACGCGATCCCAGTCCGGAACGTCCACCCTGCTGTGTATCCGCACACAGCGTCTGCAATGATCGGGTCCCCGATCCAACTGATGTCCTCAATCGACAAGTCAGAAGCCACCCAGGCTCTGCAGTGGGGTGGAAGGCTCTTTGGAAGTTGCGCAAGGCCCAGGCTTCAGGCCTTGCACTGCAGCAGATCCGCACAGGAAGAAGCTGTTGCTTGCAGTGCGGTGTCCAAAGAGGCTGAGCTCCGCCTCGCCTCCTCCTTAAATAACCCCTCCCATGAGTCTCTGCGGTGGCTAACTGCACTCTGGGTGCCGAACAGGGTTCTGGGTAAAGTAGTCCCGGGGCCTTAAAGGAGACCCTGCTACATGTTATTTAGAGATGTACTGATGCTTTGCATAATAACAGACCCGGAATTGGTTGGGGAACCAGGGTAATGTCTTGTGTGTAGGCGAAAAAGTCAGTTGGTTGGATCAGTTAAGAAAATAATTTATTTAGGAGTGGAAAATCATGAAAAGAAAGAAGGTGTGTGTGTACTGCAGCAGAGAGGCAAATTTCTTTGGCAAAGAATGCTTGAAGAGGCCTGGAAGAGTACTGCCCAGTCCTCTACCAGATGATGTATTCCACTGTTAACACATGTGAGTGACCTTTGTGGCTTATATAAAGCTGTCTTCCTAAAATGGAAACAATATGAATGAGTAGCTGTTTGGCCAGTAAAGTTTCTGTTTTTCTTCCTAAGAAGACTTCTCAGTAAATCACAGAAGCAAACCATACTCTGTGCCTGTTTTTTACCCCCATTGTACCATGGAATGCACCCTTTTGCCTAGACATTTTGAGATACCATAAAATATTAAGGGCCAGAAATAACACAGAGAAGGTGATGCGACTCTATACACACCATAAATTACTATTTTGCTCTCAGTATTACACCAAAGACCAAATGCAGAAACAAAAATTAACATTTGAAGGCCTATTTCCTCTCAATGCATTAAAAAAAAAAAAGAAGAAGTTACAACACTTCTATCAAATGTAACAGTCACTTCACTTTTAGTTCCTTCACCTTTGCAAAGGGTAAGACCATATCCATTTTTAGTAAACTTGTAACTGCTTGCTGAAGAACTATAACATCTGTTTATTTTCTTATTAACATAGGTAAAAGAAAGAAATCTATGATGGAAGCAACTACATTTTCAGAGTATACATCTGATTACGATTCTTTCATAGTCCCGCCATGCAACAAAGAGGATGTTAAAATGTTTGTAACTCTTTTAACAAACATTTTAAACCCCATTTTTTTTATTTTTGGGATCATTGGAAATTGCCTTGTCCTCTGGATTATAATCACATATGAAAGTCTGGAGTCACTTACAAACATTTTTATATTTAATCTGTCTATCGCGGACCTGATTTTAACATTCTGTCTGCCAATTTTTACTGTCTACCATAGTCAAGGATGGGTATTTGGGGCTATGGCTTGCAAAGTATTCAACATCCTTTTCTCTATAGGATTTTACAGCGGACTTATCTTCTTGACATTTCTTACGTATCATCGTTATCTTGCAGTTGTGGATCCACTGTCTGCTTTAAAAGCCAAAAAACCTTTGTTTGGAATTCTGATCACTGTGCTGGCCTGGTTAATAAGCATAGCTGCTTCAGTCCCTGTGATGATCTTTCAAGTACATAGTACAAATGGTGATCTTAACAAATGTGAATATGATCAAGTATTCCCTGTGTTGGTAAGCCACTATCAACAAAATATCTTCTTTCTACTTGCCTTCTTTTCTGTCATATTCTGTTATTATAAAATTATAAGGACATTACAGCAATCTCGATCACAACGGAACCACAAACCAGTTAGACTCATTCTTATTATTGTTCTGGTATACTTTTTCAGCTGGACACCTTACAATGTTACCATCTTGTTACAATCATTTCACCATCAACAATTTATTATGGAATGTGAATTGGTTAAACGTATTGACTATGCAAAATATGTTAGTGAAAAAATAGCACTTTCACATTGTTTCCTGAACCCTATTTTTTATGCTTTTGTTGGGATCAAATTCAGAAGACATTTAAAGCATCTGATAAAATGTTATTGCCCTTGCAAGAAGCAAGAAGAGGTGCATGTAACCAGAATTAGTTCCCATGACCATTTTCATAACGGAATAGACTCTGTTTACTAACCAAAAGTGTACAATGTATTATCCAGGACCATAAAAAATCGGAAGGCATTACTGTAAGTAATGAAAGTAATTTTCTAGGGACGCTGTTAAGTGTATAACTCTTAAAAAAATATTCTGTACTGTCAAAGATCCACAATCTATTTTCTCAGCAATAAGATAATGATTAAAATGTATTTGGAGATAAAAAGGATTATAACAGATTATTAATATGTATCCTTTTATTATTGTATTACTTTTTTTTTTTTTTTCTTTCACAAAATAAAGAAAGCATTGGTAACAATCAAAATATAAATTGTTGTGTTGCATTGCCAATCCCATGGTTGACTCTATAGATCCACAAACATACAGATATTACTATAACCATACTGATCTAATGCACGGAATACTTTTCAAGAGAGAATCTTCAAGACAATCGTGCTTAGATAAACTATTAAGTCATTTTTTTGTGCTGCCTAGAGTTGATTGGTTAATTATCTAGAGTTGTTAAGCTATCGTATATGCAATATAATCTGAAGGTACCTACCTGAAGTTAAAAACGTTTTTATATTTCAGGCAGAGAGTATTATGGAGACCTACTGATGCAGCTTTCAGGTACACTAAAAGAAAATGTTAATACAAAAACACATATTTCCACTGCAAAGTGTTCATAACAGTGTAATTTAAATGGACGTTTCAATGTTCTCTCAGTGACATATATGATTAATTCTTGTTTTAAAGCATAGGTACACTTTTACAAAAAAATAATAAATGCAATTTTTTTGCAAGTAAATTATGCATATTTACTGTATTTATTTTTTGTTAAGAGCTTGTAGACAGCACTGTATCCTGGCCTAGGCCAACAAGGCCCAGGGCTAGGGCAGCACTTTGCAGGGGGGCAGCACAGAAAGAGTCCCTGCCGGCTTGCGCTACACTGTTAGTGCAGCGTCAGTCTTATGGGGAGGACTGGGCAGAGAGGCAAATTAGTCTAGCACCCCCATAAAGCGGCCGCACTGCTTCCGGTATGCGGGCAGCCGGCATTCCGCAACTGTGGGGGGGCGCTGCTTCTAATTTTGACTGTCCTATCATCCTGAATCACAAACCTTCCTCATTGTGTTATATGTTTTCTGCTGCACCATTGGCATGGTTATATCTTCTTATTCCTCTCCATAAAATTATCAGAAATTTGTGCTTGAAGTAGAACTATAGGCAACACTTTTTTTTTTTTTTTTTTTTTATAGAGTAAGGGAGGGTTATAGCCCCTGTCAGTTTATTTTTTACCATCCCTGTCCCATTGCAGAGATTTCCCTTCACTTCCTGCCCCATAACCAACAGAAAGTGAGAGGAAATTATGCAAATTAAGGGAATCAGAACTAGTGTACCCACTCGAAAATTTCAGGACGGGTCTTAAACAGAAAGGGGTGTGGCCTTGACAGGAAGGGTTGGGTCATATTTAAATTAGGGGGGTGCACGAGTTTAGTCAGGCCTAGGGCAGCACAAAACCTAAAAACACCACTGCTTGTAGAGCATTGCATCCATGATCAGCAGATCAGGGGTGTAATGCCATAGTCCTGCAGAGTGTCTGTGTAGCTGTCTGCCCATACTTCCGAAATGGGCAGGCAGTTACACTCTGACAGGAAGACTCAATGAACTACTAAAGCGCTGAACAGCACCCTGGTAGTTCAATGAGAACTACAGCTGCAAAGGCTGTCGGGACTTGTTTATTCACATTTACAGAACACTGTGAATGAATGACATGGCCAGGCAGACAGAGCCCCGCATGCCCAAGGTTTTTTTTTTAATTGTGACAGTCAGCGGGGGGAGAAGATCCCCTGCTCATCGTCAAAACGGGGATTTGGGGGGCTGCGGGGGCCAGTGCACCTGGAACATGTTACACCCCGAATATGGATGTAACATGTTACAAAAGGTGAACTTATCCTTTAAATTCTAAATGATTTTCATTAACAAGGCAGTGCACCATATATTAATGCAATTATAGCAATAAATGGACAAAAAACAAACAAACATATTCAAATACTGTGTATTCCTTTACTGGGCAAGTAAATGCAAACTTGTCACACAGGAATAAACAAAATAGAAATGTATGAAATAAAATTATGCAATAAAAAGTGGAAAAAAACATAAATCTTGTGTGTGCATGCATATACTGTATGTGTGTTGATGAGGGTGTGTCTGCAGAGGTATCAGCTGTTTCTGAGCTCTTGTTATTAAAGAGGAGGTCCACCCAAATTTATTTTTATTTTTTAAATCCAGCAGCTACAATTACTGCAGCTGCTGACTTTTAAAAAATGGACACTTACCTGTCCAGCACGCCCGCGATGTCGGCAGCCGAGGCCGAGCAATCGCTCGTCTCTCGGCTGCCCCCGCGGCCATCCTCGGTGAGGGAATCAGGAAGTGAAGTGTTGTGGCTTCACTGCCCGGTTCCCTACTGTTCTCTCCTGGGACCAGTGTGTTTCCCAGGAGACAGCGAGGGGGACGGGAAGTGGCGTGACTCTCACGGGAGTCTATGCCCGGAAGGTGAAAATACCTGTCTTAGACAGGTAAATGAACCCCCTGAAAGGTGCCAAATATGACACCGGAGGGGGGGAGGGTCCCGAAAAGTGGAAGTTCCATTTTTGGGTGGAACTGCGCTTTAAGGCCTCATTCACATAGGGACTGGCATCTCTAACCTCCAGGGGCTGCGTGCAGGCAGTCCATTAAAAAGTCTATTGGGACACAGCAGCTGCATGGACACAGCCACTCATCCTAATGTGACAGGGGTGTGGGTGAGCACCCCCGAACGCACACTGTCTGCCATAATTGTCACTTCTAAACTATCAGCTGTGTACTCACTACATATCTCTAGCTATAATCAATTTTGCACCAGCACTCAGAGGCTTTCAGTTATCTTCTGGATATGCTGTATATTTTGATAGTGTTAATTTCTAGAGTATTCCCGGTAACAGCCTTCTGCTGTGAGAAACACTCATTAGTTACACAAAAGAAAGTAATTTCTTGATATATACTCCCTTCTAGCAGAAGAGAAAAAAGGCTTTTCAAAGCTTTAGTGACCCAAGCTGGCGTGTGAATGCAATAATATGTGTGTGGGAGGCAGAATTAGTCTACATAAAGGAATTTGAACTTTATTGCTAGTCCAGATACAATCAATGTAGTTTTCTACAGGACCTTATTTAGTATAACTAAACACTTAAGGTCACAAAATTTACAGCTTGAACTTTGCAGTGAATGCAACTATTTCAAATGTTGCCTACAGCAATCAGGTGAGCATTAGGCCATAATGGGTTTCCACCTTGCAGCAATGCATTCAAGGTTTGAATTTCACCAGGGGCACAATCTGCATGCAGTTTATATAGGCTTTTTTTTATTCACATAGGATTCCTTTAGGAACGCAAGTTTCCTTTCTTAACCTAAAAACATTAGCATTTGGGAAAATGCCCTAGAAAGTGTGTGTGTGTGTGTGTGTGTTTCAAAGTGTTTTAGGAGATGTTGATGTGTATGTAAAGCCAGATTTTTAGTCTAGGATAGAGAAGAGAATGATTTTTACATTTTTTTTTTTCATGGTGACTGTGTCCTTATGCCGTGTACACACGATCGGTTTTGGATGGACTTTTCTCATCGGACAAACCGTGTGTGGGCCCTATCGGTCTTTTTTCCATCGGTGAGAAAAAATAGAACATGTTTAAAATGTATCCGATGGGAAAAAAAGAACGATAGCAAATTCCGATCGTCTGTGTGGAACTCCATCGGACAAAAACCCCACGCATGCTCGGAATCAAGTCGACGCATGCTCAGAAGCATTGAACTTCTTTTTTCTCGGCTTGTCGGAGTGTTTTACGTCACAGCGTTTGGGACGGTCGGATTTTTGACTTATGGTGTGTAGGCAAGACAAATCCATCGGATTAGAATACATAGAAAATACGATTGTGTGTACAGGGCTTTAAAGGTAGAATTCTGTTCACCTCCTGTCTTGGAGATATTTGTCTCCGTTAGCTTAAAAGGCAGAAGCAATCAACCCACTGAGTTTAGGGAAGACCTACGGAGCCTAGAGATAACGTTAACAACACCTAGCTATAACATACTGCATTAAGTTAGAGACACAACAGCATAGAACAGTGTCCCTACACAAGCATTTCAAAATACACACACATCACATTTAACTGTTGGCGGAGTAGGACAGAATGTTGCATTGTCTACCCTTTGACAATTTTACAAAGCAGCATTGTTTATTCTAAACCTAATGCACGCGTTTTTTTTTTTTTTTTTTAATGGCACAGGTTTAGGTAGGTGCATGGCCTAAAAATAGACACATGTGCCTCCTTAGATAGGTACAACTTATCCTAAATTCCTTGGGCACCCTGGAAATATAAAAAAGCTGCACATAGAACACTAAAAGATGCTGGCTGCTTGGTCCAGGACACTCATTTTCAAACTTTTGTAGAACCATATAGCTCTTGGAAGCAGTGATTGATTAATCTCTGAAAAAATCCAAATAACAACAGTGATAAATCATATAAATGCTCAATGAAGAACCATAAATGATCAGTGAAATATAAAATAATGTTAAAGTAAGTGAACTATGATTAAACAGTTAATATGATGATAGTCCAAAACTGCTATGTAGGACCCTCAAAGTTCATGTCTGAAAGTCCGTGATGAAAAAAACACCCGTGAACAAGTGTACAAAATTATATAAAAAAAGGGAAAAAAAGGGGGGGGGGGGAAAACCAAGACAGAAGATCTTCTTATAATCCGTGACTTTCACCACCACCAGTAAGAATTCCTGCTTACCAGAAAGCGATGGTCCCCTATGACAGAGGACCTAAAACAGCCTCAAGTGATACTCAGTAAAACCTCCGGATTTCAGCAAATGGTGAACTTCAATGGTTTAGTAGCCCGACAGCTCATATAACATCATGCGACTCATCTGCAGGCTTCACTGTTTTGATTGCCATCCTTGCTGCCAGATCCTTATTCCTGTGTATCCCGCTTCTGAGCAATCTTGCATCCTGTTCCCTGCTGCTTACTCCTGCTCCTTACTTACCAGGGCAGGGAGTTCCAGAGGATGAGAGAGGCTCTGGAGAAGTCCCGAAGGCGAGCATGGTAGGAGGTAACAAGAGAACTGGAGAGCAGGAGGTCCTGGGAGGAGCATTTTCTGCAGATGAGTCGCATGATGTTATATGAGCTGTCGGGCTACTAAACCATTGAAGTTCACCATTTGCTGAAATCCGGAGGTTTTACTGAGTATCACTTGAGGCTGTTTTAGGTCCTCTGTCATAGGGGACCATCGCTTTCTGGTAAGCAGGAATTCTTACTGGTGGTGGTGAAAGTCACGGATTATAAGAAGATCTTCTGTCTTGGTTTTTTTTCCCCCCTTTTTTTCTCTTTTTTCATATAATTTTGGACACTTGTTCACGGGTGTTTTTTTCATCACGGACTTTCAGACATGAACTTTGAGGGTCCTACATAGCAGTTTTGGACTATCATCATATTAACTGTTTAATCATAGTTCACTTACTTTAACATTATTTTATATTTCACTGATCATTTATGGTTCTTCATTGAGCATTTATATGATTTATCACTGTTGTTATTTGGATTTTTCAATTATTCAGTGGTGGGCTTATGTTCACGGTCATAAGTTAGCGCGACTATATATATTTTTCTTATTTACATGCACTGATGATTGTTTTCAGAATAGTTGCTGCTTTCCCTTATTTCTTTTTTTTCTAGGTAATTTTAATCATTTACCTAGTTTTTATACTTAAGCGCAGTTTCTTTTCACTTTTTTCTATTACTTAATCTCTGCCTGATGATGCCTGCATAGTTCTGCCACCAATACTCACAACACAGGAGCAGTGGAACTTTGGTCAACTCAGGTAAGTAACCTCTGTTACCAATTATCTTTATAGCTGTCCTAAGGTATGGCATTCCTCACGCTCAAAATCAGTGTGAGGGGGTATTACATTGTCCTGAAATCTAAGGGGCCTTCCTACTGACTATTAGTATAAGGAGGGCCTTCTTTCACTAACCACCAATGTAAAGGGATATTTTTCTTTATGACTACCAGTTAAGGGGGCACCTCTCCTACTGACAACCTATCTGATATTTTCAATACTGGGCACTTTCGCTCCTTTCCTGCCCAGGCCAATTTTCAGCTTTCAGCGCTGTTGCACTTTGAATGACAATACATATATATATATATATATATATATATATATATATAGCGACCTCACCTCTCACTCCCTATTTCTTTTCTCGGTCAATGGCTATCGTCTAGGGGACCAGGGAGGAGAGTGTGGCGCACCACCAGCTTGTATCCTCTTGTGTGCAGAGGTGTGAGCTATAACTTTTTACCTTCGGGCCTGTGCCCCCGTCCAGAGCCAAAACTTCCCTCGAGTATGACTCCCGCCCTCCAAGCAGGAGGAGGTAGGACCCTTTAGCTCCCAGAAGTCAAGTTCCACACCCCTGAAAGTCCAACACTTATTTATTCTTTAGCAAAATAAATAGTTATTTGAGAGCGACTGGTCAGACACAGAACAGTTCAGAACAAAGTGGAAAGGAGGTCCAGGCACAATCTTATCAATGAAAATAAATTGTTAGGACTTCACAACAGTTATGGCGCACGTTCCCGGCCCCGACCGTGAGGTTGGTCCCTGCCACGGACCAGGTGAAATAAGGTCCCTGTCACAGACCATGATTGTTGGGTCTCTGCCACCGACCTGATTCACGTTGGGTCCCTGCCACAGACCATGAAAACGTGGACTACCTTCAAAAAGTTGCGACCCCTGTCAGGGAGAAGACATCCATCTGGACGGTCACCAGAGGCCCCACCGTCACCAAATTGCTGCAATGGGTCTTCGGGAAGGGTAACCTCTCTGGTCCCCCTCGTCGGGTTTCCTCACTCGGTGGACCCCTAGGATTCCTCGATCCCTCGCGGGACCCAGTCAAAGGTACTGGGCCCCAGGCCTTCTCAAGCAGTACCTCACCCCAGGCCGAAGGTGCCTGGGTCGGCATTCAATCCCCTACACCCAGGCCAAGGGCACCTGTGCACGGGCGAACTGGAACAGTAGCCCCAGGCTGAAGGTGCCTGGGACTGGACCCCATGTGGAAGATGGCCGCCCCCTTTATACTCCCTCCCAGCCGGCACAGCGGGTTCCCCGCCCCGCCGTACCACTGCCGAGAGGGGACACAAAAAGGCACAACCCTACAAGGATGCTTCAGCCCCAGTCTATGGCGACAGCGCCACCTATAGACTGCAGGGAACTAGGCACCATTGATCTCCTCCACAGGAAGATATAGTCCAAAGACCCTAGCAATAGTGCATCTGAGCCACATTACACTTAGACACCTGCCCCCTAAATGTAACACCTCGCTACATATATATATATATACTCTGCATTTAGTGTAGACTATATATTTAGTGTAGACTCTATATTCAGTCAGTGCAGGCAGTGTATTTATATATATATATATATATATATATAATGTGTAGCGCGCTCACCCCCTTCTCCTTGTCTGCTTCGGCTCCTCTCAGGAGAAAGGGGCACACCGCACTACAAGCCCGTACCCTCCTGTGTTAAGAGGTTAGGCGGTGTTGTTTTTGGGCCTTGTCTGCAGCCGGAGCATAAAGTGCTCCTGAGAATGATTCTCACCTCTACAGTGTGTAGATGCAAGTCCTTGACTTCCCCAGGAACGTAAATGTCCACACCAGCTGAAAGTCCAACTCAATCTTTATTTTCCACTTGCACAACACATTTTTCTCTTGGATGAACAAAAGGTTGGAATAAAGACACAGGATAGCTTTAAGGTGTGGAGGAGGTCCAGGCACAAACGTAGCTCAACTTTTAGGACTGTTTAGATTCTCAAACAGTTTTGGCGCATGGTCTCTGCCACAGACCATGAGGTTGGTCTCTGCCACAGACCTGGTGGACAAGTTCACTGCCACTGACCTGGCGAACAGGGTCTCTGCCACAGACCTTGTGGATAGGGTCACTGCCACTGACCTGGTGAATATAAATTTCCTTCTTAGGACTTAGCCCCTTTTAGGGAGAAGACATCCCCCCAGAGATTCAACAGACCCCTTCCTTCACCGTGTCCACAGCACCGGTCCTTCGGAACAGGATCCTCCCTTCTCTTAGGGTGCGGGTCCCCTCGCAAGGTGGCACCCTGGGCTCCTCGATCCCTTGCGGACCCCAGCCGAAGGCTGCCGGGCTTCAGGCCATCCCTGCGACTCCTGGGCCTCCATGCCCAGGCAAACAGGAGCAGTGAGATAGTACCTCACCCCAGCCTAAAGGTGCCTGAGGTGGAACCGGAACAAGGCCTCCGGGCCTAGGGCACCCGGAGATGGCGAACCACACTCCCACACACCCAGGCTGAAGGTGTCTGGGCATGGACGGACAAAGACCCCTCTCAGAAGATGTCTGCCCCTTTTTATATCCTCTCCCGGCATGCACAGCAGGCTCCCCGCCCCACTGTACGGCTGCCGAGCGGGGACACAAAAGGCACAGCACTGCGCTCGCGGTTCAACCCTGGCCCAGAATGGCAGCGCCACCCTGTGGCCACAGGGAACACATCACAAGCATTAACCCCTGAGAACAAAAAATGGTCCATGAATCCTATCAATTTAATGTGTCTGAGCCTAGTTACCATTTAGACACTTCCCCTAAATTGAGCACCCCGCTACACACACACACATATATATATATATACTGTATATACAGTGTGTGTGTGTGTGTGTGTGTGTGTGTATGTATATATATATATATATATATATATATATATATATATATACCTGTGTGTGTGTGTGTGTGTGTATATATATATATATATATATACACACACACACATATACTCTGCACTCAGTGTAGATTATATATACAGTGCATTCAGGGGTTTACAGTATATAATACACATCAAGCGGTGTATTCATATATATATATATATTGTGACAGCAGGAAGGTAAAGTCACCTGGTTGCATCCAGGGGGGTAGATATATTTCGCCCAGATTCAGGCTTTACGCCGACTTATACAACTAGGTGGAGAGTTGTATAAGGCTAGTGGGCTCATGGATGACTCATACCTCTAGGGAGAGTGTGGGGCGTCGTGCAGACAGAGATGAGGAGACCAGCTGAACCTTGTCAGCTCATTTAGGCCTCTATAAGAACTCCCAGCTTCATTAGATGTTAGCTCATGCCTGGAACCAGACCTGTGTGGACTGTCTAGGGAGAGTGAACCCCTGTGCGGTGAGGCAAAGCCTGTGTGGCTATTTGTTTGGACTTTTACTAAACCAGGGACTTAGGGACTAGGACAGCACTAGGCTGATCCCAGTTGTTAGTTAGGAAACCTGTATGTTTAGTCAGAGGTCAACTTGACCAGGATTTATTTTGGTTATGTTTCTTTTGCTTTGCTGTGTTTTGTCACTGTAAATAGAAAATAAACCGCACCTTTTTTTGATTTTGAAAACCACAACCTCCGTTTGCTGGGCCTGTTTTGTGTGGGGAGCCCATCCCGGGGGTCACACACACCCGCTGCCGAGCTAACCCCCTCACAGTTGGTGGAGAACCAGTGGCAGTTTTTTTTAAGCCAGCATGGAGGAGATACTGAAGCAGCTGGCTCTAGCAAATGCCAATCAACAGCAGACAAATGCAGGTTTGCAAAGGAGCCTTGCAGCCCAGCAGCAGACAAACGCAACTTTGCAACAGAGTCTGGAGGCTCAGCAACGAGCCCAGCAGCAATCTGAGGCCCGCTTCATAGACCTGTTGCAGAAGCAAGAGCAGAGACTACAACAACAGATGGAAGCAGTAATGCAGCAACGTCCGCAGACCAGTGAGGAAAGCCGTCCCACTAATACCGCGTCCTTTGGGGTGAGTCGTTTATTGACAAAAATGACTGGAGAGGATGATCCAGAGGTATTTTTGACCACATTTGAAAGGACCGCTGAAAGAGAAAAGTGGCCTGAGGAGCAGTGGGCTGGACTGGTGGCTCCTCTGTTAACTGGTGAGTCGCAGAAAGCTTACTATGACCTAGAGCCTAACCAAGCAAAAGACTATGTGATGCTAAAAGCTGAAATATTGGCAAGGCTGGGTGTCACCCAGGCTGTCCGGGCTCAGCGTGTGCATAACTGGACTTTCCAGCTTGGAAAACCCCCCAGGTCTCAAATGTATGATCTCATTCACCTGAGCAGAAAGTGGCTACAGCCAGAGACTTTGTCCGCACCAAAGATTGTGGAACGTGTTGTAATGGATCGGTTTTTGAGAGCTCTTCCTACTGCCATCCAAAAGTGGGTAAGCCATGGAGACCCAGAGACGGCCGATGGTCTTGTGGATCGTGTGGAGAAATACTTGGCTACAGAGAACCTGACGGCCTCTTCCAGAGACACTCGGACTTTCCACCCTAAGACCAGACCATCCCCAGGGGCGGATAAGAGGATTCCAAGGGGTGAGGGTGGAGAGAGTGAGAGGGTGGGAGCTCTACCCCAAGTTTGGCGAGAACAGCCTGGGAAATCAGCGGCTCAAGAGGCGGCAAGAAGGATCGTTTGCTACCGCTGCCGGCAAGCGGGACATATTGCAGCCAATTGCCCGGTTGTGGAGGAACCCATGCAGTGTGACTTTCTGACGGGCAGACGTCAGTCGCTGTGTGCGACAGTCGCATGCACTGCCATTCGAGGAACTGAGAAACATTTATGCAAAATGTGTGTTAATGGTAGAAATGTTGTGGTATTGCTGGATTCAGGTAGCCTTGTGACCCTGATAAAGGCTGAGTTAGTTAAAACAGAGGTCTCTGGGAATAGCAAGGTAGCTGTTATTTGTGTGCATGGGGACACCCGAGAGTATCCAGTGACTACAGTGTGTTTCGAGACCCCCAAAGGTACCCTCTCTCATCCAGTGGGGTTAGTATCTCAATTACCGCATGATGCCATTGTGGGAAGGGATTTTCCGAAGTTCTGGGAACTGTGGGATGATCCTGAGCCCCCCACTGGTGCCCCTATGTACCAGGAATGTGATAGCCAGAACTCCTCTGAGAGTGGTGAGGACTCTCCAGAATTTCCCTTGTCAGTATTGGCAGGGGAGACTCAAGAAACTGGAGAGGAGCCCACCTCCTCAGACGAAAACCTACCGTCTGTGGAGTTTTCTGATCTGGAGGTTCACAGGGAAAATTTTGCCACAGAACAGTTGAAAGACCCCGCCCTAATAAAGGCACGGGAAAACGTAGTGAAAATAGATGGTGAGTTAGTGAACCCAGATAATACCTGCACTTACCCATACTTCAGCGTAGAGAAGGACCTACTGTATCGGGTGGCAAAAAGGGCAGAAGAAACCGTTGAGCAGCTTGTGGTGCCCAAACCTTACAGGAAGTTGGTGTTGGAGTTGGCCCATGTGCACATTCTTGGAGGTCATCTGGGGACAGAGAAAACCCGAGAGAGGGTATTACAGAGATTCTATTGGCCGGGGGTGATGAAGGACGTAGAAAATTATTGTTCCTCCTGCCCTGTGTGTCAGAGGTTGGCCCCGATGCCACATTTCCGTAGCCCGCTGGTCCCTCTACCCATCATTGAGGTCCCGTTTGAGAGGATCGCCATGGATTTGGTAGGTCCTATAATCAAGTCCGCTAGGGGGCACCAGTACATATTAGTTATAATGGACTATGCCACCCGTTATCCAGAAGCGATCCCTCTCCGAAATACCTCGGCCAAAACCATAGCCAAAGAGCTATCTCTTGTTTTTAGCCGGGTGGGTATTTGTAAAGAACTGCTTACGGACCAAGGTACACCCTTTATGTCCCGGGTTATGAAAGAGCTGTGTAAATTGTTCAAAGTGACGCAATTGCGTACGTCTGTGTATCACCCCCAAACCGATGGGCTGGTTGAAAGATTCAACAAAACCCTAAAACAAATGTTGAAGAAAGTGGTGGATAGAGATGGAAAGGATTGGGACTGTTTACTTCCTTATTTGATGTTTGCTATTAGGGAGGTGCCCCAATCCTCTACGGAATTCTCCCCCTTTGAGTTACTGTATGGGAGACACCCAAGAGGGCTGTTGGATATTGCCAAGGAAACTTGGGAAAGTGAGAGTTCTCCCCACAGGAGTGTGATTGAGCATGTCGCCCTGATGCAAGATCGAATTGCACAGGTAATGCCCATCGTGAAGGAACATTTGGCCCAAGCGCAGTTGGCACAGCAGAGAGTGTACAACCGTGGAGCCAAGACCCGTACCTTTTCCCCAGGGGATAGGATATTGGTACTTGTCCCTACGGTTGAAAGTAAATTCCTTGCCAAATGGCAAGGCCCCTACGAGATAATGGAAAAAGTGAGCGAAGTGAATTACAAGGTCAGACAACCAGGAAGGCGAAAGCCCGAACAGATCTATCACGTTAATCTGTTGAAAGCCTGGAGGGATAGAGAGTCCCTAGTCGCAGACACTTGGTCACCAGCTCAAACTGGTTGCGTGATTCCTGAGGTTGGAATAGCAGCCACCTTGTCACAACCCCAACAACAGGAGGTTAAGGAGTTTGTGCTTCGCAACAAGGAGGTATTCTCTGAGCTGCCGGGACAAACATCTGGGGTAGAGCATGACATCATTACCCCGCCCGGTGAAAGGGTGAAGTTAAAACCCTATCGGATCCCAGAGGCTCGACGGGAGGCAATACGGGAGGAAGTACAGAAAATGCTGAACTTAGGGGTGATAGAGGAGTCCCAAAGTGATTGGTCTAGTCCCATCGTGTTGGTGCCTAAACCGGATGGGAGCTGGCGATTTTGTAACGATTTTCGTCAGTTGAACAAAGTTACAAAATTTGACACCTACCCCATGCCACGTATAGATGAGTTGATCGACCGGCTGGGAACAGCCCGATACATGACGACTCTTGACCTCACAAAAGGGTATTGGCAAATCCCCCTGGCCAAGTCGGCCAAAGAGAAAACCGCATTTGTAACCCCAGACGGGGCGTTCCAATATAAAAGAATGCCGTTCGGGTTACAGAATGCGCCGGCCACATTCCAGCGGAAAATGGACCAGATGCTGAGGCCCCATCGGAAGTATGCTGCGGCTTACCTGGATGACGTAATTGTCCATAGCACAGATTGGGCCTCACATCTGCCAAAAGTGCAAGCAGTCCTGGACTCTGTTCGGGAAGCGGGGTTTACGGCTAACCCCAAGAAGTGTACCATTGGGCAGGAGGAGGCCAAATATCTTGGGTACACCATTGGGAGGGGAGTAATAAAACCCCAACTCAACAAAGTCGAGGCCATCCAGAGTTGGCCACGTCCCAACAGCAAGAAGCAGGTACGAGCCTTTCTGGGAATCGCTGGGTATTATCGGCGATTCATTCCCCACTTTGCTTCTAAGGCTGTGCCCCTAACCAACCTGACGAAGGGGAAAGGGTCGGTCATGATTAAATGGACCCCCGAGGCTGAGGCAGCATTCCAATTCTTGAAACAAGCCTTATGTAGCCAGCCAGTGTTGTACTCACCCGACTTCTCTAAAGACTTTGTCGTACAAAGTGATGCGTCAGATGTGGGGTTAGGAGCAGTATTGTCCCAGGTCTGGAACGGGGAAGAGCACCCAGTCATTTACCTCAGCAGGAAGTTGAAGTCCCATGAGGTAAATTACGCCACCGTTGAAAAGGAGTGTTTAGCGGTGAAGTGGGCTCTAGATTCCCTTCGGTGCTAGGTAGGCACTTTGACATGGTTACGGATCACGCTCCGTTAAAGTGGATGGCTCAAAACAAGGAAACAAATAGAAGAGTGAATAGGTGGTTCCTGGCCCTCCAGGAATTCAACTTCACAGTAAAGCATCGCCCTGGCGTTCAAATGGGGAATGTGGATGCTTTGTCTCGAGTACATGAATGCCTGATTGCTGGTGTTCCAACCCCGAGGTTAAAACAAGAGGGGGGGGTATGTGACAGCAGGAAGGTAAAGTCACCTGGTTGCATCCAGGGGGGTAGATATATTTCGCCCAGATTCAGGCTTTACGCCGACTTATACAACTAGGTGGAGAGTTGTATAAGGCTAGTGGGCTCATGGATGACTCATACCTCTAGGGAGAGTGTGGGGCGTCGTGCAGACAGAGATGAGGAGACCAGCTGAACCTTGTCAGCTCATTTAGGCCTCTATAAGAACTCCCAGCTTCATTAGATGTTAGCTCATGCCTGGAACCAGACCTGTGTGGACTGTCTAGGGAGAGTGAACCCCTGTGCGGTGAGGCAAAGCCTGTGTGGCTATTTGTTTGGACTTTTACTAAACCAGGGACTTAGGGACTAGGACAGCACTAGGCTGATCCCAGTTGTTAGTTAGGAAACCTGTATGTTTAGTCAGAGGTCAACTTGACCAGGATTTATTTTGGTTATGTTTCTTTTGCTTTGCTGTGTTTTGTCACTGTAAATAGAAAATAAACCGCACCTTTTTTTGATTTTGAAAACCACAACCTCCGTTTGCTGGGCCTGTTTTGTGTGGGGAGCCCATCCCGGGGGTCACACACACCCGCTGCCGAGCTAACCCCCTCACAATATATACACACAGTGCCTTGCAAAAGTATTCACCCCCCTTGGCTTTTTACCTATTTTATTACATTACAGCCTTTTGTTCAGTGTTTTTTTAATCTGAATTATATGTGATGGATCAGAACACAATAGTCTAAGTTGGTGAAGTAAAATTAGAAAAATATATACATAAAACTGTTTTTCAGAAATAAAAAAATGATAATTGCCATGTGCGTATGTATTCACCCCCTTTGTTATGAAGCCCATAAAAAGCTCTGGTACAACCAACTACCTTCAGAAGTCACATAATTAGTAAAATGATGTCCACCTGTGTACAATCTAAGTGTCACATGATCTGTCATTACATATACACACCTTTTTGAAAGGCCCCAGAAGCTGCAATACCTAAGCAATAGGCACCACTAACCAAACACTGCCATGAAGACTAAGGAACTCTCCAAACAAGTAAGGGACAATTTTGTTGAGAAGTACAAGTCAGGGTTAGGTTATAAAAAAAATATTCAAATCTTTGATGATCCCTAGGAGCACCATCAAATCTATCATAACCAAATGGAAAGAACGTAGCACACCAGCAAACCTGCCAGGAGACGGCCGCACACCAAAACTCACGGACCAGGCAAGGAGGGAATTAATCGGAGAGGCAGCACAGAGACCTAAGGTAACCCAGGAGGAGCTGCAGAGTTCCACAACAGAGACTGGAGTATCTGTACATAGGACGAAAATAAGCCGTACGCTCCATAGAGTTGGGCTTTATGGCAGAGTGGCCAGAAGAAAAACATTACTTTCAGCAAGAAACAAAATAGCACGTTTTGAGTTTGCGAAAAGACATGTGGGAGACTCCCAAAATGTATGGAGGAAGGTGCTCTGGTCTGATGAGACTAAAATTGAACTTTTTGCCCATCAAAGAAAATGCTATGTCTGGCGCAAACCCAACACATCACATCATCCAAATTACACCATCCCCACAGTGAAACATGGTGATGGCAGCATCATGCTGTGGGGATGTTTTTCAGCAGTCAGGACTGTGAAACTGGTCAGAGTTGAGGGAAAGATGGATGGTGTTAAATACAGGGATATTCTTGAGCAAAATCACTGTGTGATTTTAGGCTAGGACGGAGATTCACCTTCCAGGAGGACAATGACCCCAAACACACTGCTAAAGTAACACTTGAGTGGTTTAAGGGGAAACGTGTAAATGTGCTGGAATGGCCTAGTCAAAGCCCAGACCTCAATCCAATAGAAAATCTGTGGTCAGACTTAAAGATTGCTGTTCACAAGCACAAACCATCCAACTTGAAAGAGCTGGAGTAGTTTTGCAAGGAGGAATGGGCAAAAATCCCAGTGGTAAGATGTGGCAAGCTCATAGAAACTTATCCAAAGTGACTTGGAGCTGTGATAGCCGCAAAAGGTGGCTCTACAAAGTATTGACTTTAGGGAGGGTGAATAGTTGTGCACATTGACTTTTTCTGTTATTTTGTCCTATTTCACAATAATAACAAAAAAACATCTTCAAAGTTGTGGGCATGTTCTGTAATATAAATGATACAAATCCTCAAACAATCCATGTTAATTCCAGGTTGTGAGGCAACAAAACGCGAAAAATGCCAAGGGGGTGAATACTTTTGCAAGGCACTGTATATACCTGTATACTCTGCATTCAGTGTAGACTATATATACAGTGCATTTGGCGGTGTACAGTATATAATACACTGCAGGCGGTATACACAGTATATAATTGTGATGTTTGTGCTGGAACACTGTGTGACCCTTCACCTTTTTCTCCTGATGCATGCTGGGAAGGGGCTGTACCAGGAAGTAGTGAGAGTGGTGTGTGAGACTGGAAGCAGCAGCAGCATGATGCACAGATCTGGTAATGACAGAAGCCTGTTGTATTAAGACTCCTCCATGTAACAAGTCATCATGTTCTGAGTGAGTAATAAACCCTTCCATGGTTAAGAAGTTCATCTGGCCTGTGTGTAACTTGGTGAGCAGATACTTTAGCATTGCTAGCAACACTCTGAGAGACCCCGTGTCTAAGGGACATAACAGTGTCGACGAGGATTGTGGATTTTAGCACACATGGCCTTCATAGGGTTTTATTCAACCATTTGATCCTGCTGCTGAATCATGGAGCTCCTGGGTGGAGAGGCTGGAGCAGTATATGGAAGCAAATAAAGGGATTTTTATAACAGCTTACCTGTAAAATCCTTTTCTTGGAGTACATCACGGGACACAGAGCGACATAGTCATTACTATGTGGGATTATATAGATTACCTTCAGGTGCTGGCACTGGCAACTTCCAAACAGGAAGTACCCTCTCCTATATAAGCCCCTCCCATCCGGGAGTACCTCAGTTTTGTAGCAAAGCAATACGTGTCCCCAAAAAGAGGGGTGGGAGCTCTGTGTCCCGTGATGTACTCCAAGAAAAGGATTTTACAGGTAAGCTGTTATAAAAATCCCTTTTTCTTTTTCGTACATCACGGGACACAGAGCGACATAGTCATTACTATGTGGGACGTCCCAAAGCAATGCCAAATGAGGGGGGGATACACCATACATAAAGCTGGGCGCCATCAAACATGAGGATCTTTTGCGGCCTGCAACACACTGCGCCCAAAGGCGACATCCTCCTGACTTCTAACGTCCACCTGGTAGAACCTAGTAAACGTGTGTATTGAAGACCATGTTGCGGCCTTACAGATTTGAGCCAGGGAGGCCTGGTGATGCACTGCCCATGAAGTTCCAACTGCTCTCGTGGAGTGCGCCCTAACTTTGAACGGAGGCGGTCTCTTTTTCAAGCCATAGGCTTGCATTATGACCTGTCGAATCCACTTGGCTAAAGTAGATTTTGACGCTGCCTGACCCTTTCTGGGGCCTTCCGGCAGAATAAATAAAGTATCCGTTCTACGAATCTGAGCAGTGGCTTTTAGATAAGCTTTAACTGCTCTTACTACATCCAAAGAATGTAATAACTTTTCCTCTACCGAACTAGGTTTGGGGTAAAAGGAAGGAAGAACCACATCTTGGTTCAAATGAAACCTCGATACCACCTTAGGAAGAAAGGCTGGATGAGGACGTAACACTACTCTGTCCTTATAAATGACTAGATATGGCTCTTTACAGGACATGGCGGCTAATTCCGACACTCTTCTAGCCGAACATATGGCTACTAAAAATATAAATTTCCTGGTGAGTAGAACCAAGGAAATGTGTCGCAAAGGTTCAAATGGCTGCTTTTGTAGAACCGATAGAACCAAATTTAGATCCCATGGGCATATGGGAGCTTTAACCGGTGGAATAATACGAGTCACCCCTTGTACAAAGGATTTGACAAGTGAATGCATAGCCAGGGGCCTTTGAAATAGTATTGACAAGGCCGAAACCTGACCCTTGATAGTACTTAAGGCAAACTTCCTGTCTACAGCCCACTGCAGGAAGTCCAGAATTCTGCCTATAACGTACTTACGTGGATGCCATTTCCTGGCCTCACACCAAGTGATGTACGCCTTCCAGACTCTATAGTAAATCTGCCTGGATACAGGCTTCCTGGCATTGATTATAGTAGATACCACAGAGTTAGAGAGACCTCTCTTTTTTAGGATGTGGGATTCAATAGCCAGGCCGTTAAACCTAGATTTAGCAAGGAAGGGTGGTATATCAGTCCTTGCGAAAGCAGGTCCGAACGACGTGGAAGGGTCCAAGGACTCCCCACAGACATTTTTACAATCTCCGCGTACCAGGCCCTTCGGGGCCACGCTGGAGCCACCAGGATCACCGGCTTCTTTTCCAACCTGACTCTGCGAAGGAGTCGAGGCAACAATTGTAGCGGAGGGAAAGCATATATCAGTTTGGACTGATCCCAAGGGAACACCAGAGCATCCGAGCCGCAAGCGAGGGGATCCCTTGTCCGGAAGACAAATCTGTCCACCTTTGCGTTGAATCTGGATGCTAGCAGATCTACATCCGGTGTTCCCCACCGCTGACATATTGCTCGGAAGACCTGGGGATGAAGGGACCATTCCCCTGGGCATAACTGTTGGCGACTCAGAAAGTCCGCCTTCCAATTCTCCACCCCTGGAATGAAGACAGCTGATATGCATGGGACATGCTCTTCTGCCCATTCCAGGATGTGACTTACTTCCCTCTGGGCTGCACGACTCCTGGTGCCCCCTTGATGATTGATGTATGCCACTGCCGTGGCATTGTCTGATTGAATTCTGACAGGGGACTCTAGGAGTTTGGATGTCCATGCTACTAGGGCATACCGGGCTGCTCGTATCTCTAAGAGATTGATGGGCAGGGTCTTTTCTGTATCTGACCATCTGCCCTGGAGAGACCATTGCTCCAGTACTGCCCCCCAGCCTATAAGGCTGGCATCTGTAGTGACCACCTTCCAGGAAATCGGACTGAAGGATTTTCTCTTCTGGAGATTCTGGGGGATCAACCACCAGCAGAGACTCTTCCGAACGGAAGGGGATAAGGACATCGGGAAGTCTAGAGCCTGAACCTTTCTGTTCCAGGCTGACAGTATGGCCCTCTGCAAATTCCTTGAGTGGAATTGGGCGTATGGCACAGCTTCGAATGATGCTACCATCTTTCCCAGCAACCTCATGCACAGGCGTATGGACGGCTGTCTTTTTGCACAAAGTAGGCGGACCAAGTCCCTCAAAGAGGATACTTTGTCTTGAGGTAGGAAAATCTTCCTCTGGTCTGAATCCAGCCGTAGCCCTAAGTACACCAGACTTTTGACTGGCTGTAGGGCTGACTTGTCCAGGTTGATGATCCAACCGTGAGATTCTAGATACCTGATCGTATCGAGAATTACCACTTCTAGTTTGGCAACTGAGTGGTCCATTAACAACAGGTCGTCTAGGTATGCCATTATTGTTACACCTCGTGTTCTTAGATCGGCCACCAGTGGGGCCAGAATTTTTGTGAACACCCGTGGTGCTGTGGCCAGACCGAAGGGTAAGGCTCTGAACTGAAAATGGCGCCCTTCTACCGCAAAGCGTAGAAATCTTTGATGACCTGGAAAGATGGGAACATGCAAGTAAGCATCTTTGATGTCGATCGAGGCTAACCATTCTTCCCCTTGTAGGGCAGCGGCTACCGACCGGATCGACTCCATCCAAAAGGATCGGATGTTCAGGAATTTGTTTAGACCCTTTAGATCCAATATGGGTCTTATGTCCCCGTTTGGTTTCGGGACCGTGAAAAGGTTTGAGTAGAATACCAACCCCCACTCTTCCATAGGGACCTCCATAATTACTCCTTGGAGTAATAGTTGTTCTAACGCCAACAGGAGAGACCTCCTTTTTAGAGGGTCTTTTGGCATGCCTGACCACATAAAATGGGAGGGGGAGATTCTTTTAACTCCAACTTGTATCCCAGAGTTACAGTGGAGAGCACCCATCTTTCTCTGATCGTCTCCCGCCAGGTCTCTGCGAACAACCGAAGTCTTCCCCCCACCCGTTTGAGTGGGGGCAGCCCTTCATAGGCTTGACTTGGAGGCTGGTTTAGTACCTCTTCGGATCCAGGGTCTTTTGTTACCCTGTGATTGTCCCTGATCTTTACCTCCAGAGTTTGACCGAGGAGGCCGTCAGAACTGCTTAGCAGCAGATGTCCCAGGGATTGGAGAGGTAGGCCTCTTAAAAGATGGACCTCTAGACCTCTTTTTAACCGGTAAGAGAGTACTTTTACCACTGGAAATCTTCTGGATATACTTATCCAGGTCTTCGCCAAATAGGCGTTCACCATGAAATGGGAAGCTAACTAGGAGCTTCTTACAGGGAGCTTCAGCAGACCAGTTCTTAAGCCACAGAAGTCTACGCATATGTACCAAAGACAGCGTAAGGCGAGAGGCCTGATGGATAGAATCCTTAAGGGCGTCAACCGCAAAGCATAATGCTCTAGGCAGATCAGCCAGAACCTGGGCTTGCTGGTCTGGCAAATCCCTTAAGATCAGTTTCATCTGATCCTTCAAAGCTTGGCAAACCCCAATGGCTGCCACTGCTGGCTGTGTAACCGCCCCTGCTGTGGAAAAAGCAGATTTTAACAAGGACTCCATTTTTTTATCTATTGGATCCTTGAATATTTGAACATTATCTACTGGACATGTCAGTGATTTGTTCACAGAAGAGATGGCTGCGTCCACCGTAGGAACACTCCATCTTTGGGTGAACTTACCCTCCATGGGATAGATCACCTGAAATCTCTTAGGTGGAACAAATAGTTTATCAGGATGTTCCCAGTCCTGGTATATAAGTCCTTCCAGTAACGGATGAACTGGAAAGGAACAATTAATCTGGGGAGCTTTTAGCGACCCCAATGAGGAGACAGAAGTAGTTGATGGTTCAACAAGAGGCATTTTAAATGCTGATTGAACCATGTCAGTTAGGGTCTGAACCCATAATCTTTCAGCTTGTGATGCTGAGAATGGTTCTTCCACTGTCGATTCCTCAAAGACAGAGTCAACCTCATCCTGATCCCCTTCAGGTAGGTCAATCCCTTCTTGGGACTGTTGCTCTGCCAACAGGTACTCTGACTGAGGTGACGGAGATCTGGCGCGCTTTCTTTCCCGTAGGGAAGAAGCGATCAACGCTGCCAATCTTTCCTCCAATCCTCCCAGAGTTGAGGCAAAAACCTCCTCTGTTATATA
Organism: Rana muscosa; assembly: GCA_029206835.1. Taxonomy (NCBI): domain Eukaryota; kingdom Metazoa; phylum Chordata; class Amphibia; order Anura; family Ranidae; genus Rana; species Rana muscosa. Next base: position 1,252,459,133 of record CM055122.1, read on the forward strand.
CACAGGAGCAGGTGGACTGAGGACAGACACAATACCTGGCACTCCTGGGGGTTCTCTATGGGTGCTAACCTCTGATTTCTCAGGGGAGGTAGGTGCAGATGCCTGCTCCAGATCCTCAGAGCCCGATGGAGACCCCTTACACTTCCTGAGAGGTAAGTCCCGGAGTTTTTTAGGCGGCATATTCCTTAGTCCAAAGCTGAGGTATTCCAGCCGCAGTACACCCTTTACTGAAATAGTCTAATGCAATTTGCTGCTATGTGTATCAGTGGGTGTCTACCAATGTGCCTTTCTAGGGGGATGCCTGTATCAACCGCCTGCTGTAAACCTGCTATGACATGTTACCAGCCCCCTCTTTTGCTCTGTTCTCCACAGCTAGTGCATCGGACTGAGTCCTTTTACCTTGCTGGGACGCTCGCACATGCGCAGAAGCGCCCGGCGCACAGAGCACGTCCGGCTCCGCCCCTTTTTGCGGCCTGTCTTTATAAAAGAAAGCGTGTGCACGTGTGCGCTATCGGCGCTATCCAGGGAGAGGAGCCAGGGTCCCTGTTTCCACCAGGACCCGGGGATGGAAGAGACTTTCTAGGCAACATGACAGAAGGATGCAGCTTCCCTTACAGAGAGCTTACCATCTGCCTGGACTTTTACCATGGAAGGAATAGTCCCAGAAAAAAAGACGTTCCACAGCGGCCTCTAGTGGACAAACACAGGTACCGCACCTTGTCTTTTTTTTTTTTTTTTTAAACTTCCTCTATGAAAAAACATTTCTAGGATTTAGCAGTTTTTTAGGCATATACAGCTATTAGCGGGAATACCGTTAGGTAACAGGCAGAAAGACATATCAGGATTGAGGGCCCCTCAATAGAACCAAGTTCCTGAGGGGCCCCCACTTACCTTTTCCCCGCCGCAGGACTCTGTTTGGTCCACAGGAGCCCAAACTTCACCTCTCACGGCAGGCATTGTACGTAGACCTTCAGGGACCGGGTTCCCAAGGATTCCACTCCCCTGGACCTGTATAGCACCCTGCACAGAAAACATCTTGGTCGTGGGTATGACCAGAGCTCTGGATCCCAGGGTCCAGCCCTCCTAAGAGAGGCATTACAGGCAAAACCCTGCTCTTCTCTGCAAGGCCCGGGTACCGACCGTTTAGCTATGAAGCTTTTTTGGTCGGATCCGGAATAGCTTACTGAGGCCCAAAAGAACCTGTACGCAAGGCCAGTGAAAAAAACATGTTACTTCTTGGCCAACACCTTAGACACTGGCAAAAAACTGAGGTACTCCCGGATGGGAGGGGCTTATATAGGGGAGGGTACTTCCTGTTTGGAAGTTGCCAGTGCCAGCACCTGAAGGTAATCTATATAATCCCACATAGTAATGACTATGTCGCTCTGTGTCCCGTGATGTACGAAAAAGAAAGTGTGGCTGCAGAAAAGAAAGTTGCAGTTTTCCTCACAATATTGGGTCAAGCTGCATATGGCACTCTCAGAGACCTCATTTCTCCAGACAAGCCAGCCTCTAAGCCCCTGCCTGAGTTAATTCAGAAGCTACATGAGCACTACAACCCAAAGCCATTAGAGATTGCAGAGCGGTTTAAATTCTACAGTAGAAGGCAGCATGCTGGGGAGGACATAAAGACTTCTATCATTGCTTTACGTAAACTAGCTGCCACTTGTCAATTTGGAGACTACCTGCAGACGGCTCTCCGTGACATGTTTGTTATGGGACTCTGCGACCCAGCCATACAGAAACGTTTACTCACAGAACCCGACTTGACTCTGACGAAAGCCACTGACCTTGCTACGGTCATGGAGTTGGCTACACGGGACGCCACCCTACTGAAGGCACCACCTGAAACTCCTGCAAGCCAGGGAGAGGAAATATTCCACTCTGCTATCACCCGACACCCAAGACGGCCGTCTCCAAATCTTCCTAAACCTCGCCACCCTAATTCTTCTGTCTCTAGGACACCAACTTGCTACCGTTGTGGTAACACTACTCACAGTGCACCTGCTTGCAAGTTCAAGGATGTCATTTTTTTTCTTTGTGGAAAGACTGGCCATATTGGGCGTGTTTGCCGCAGCTCATGCTCCCCGAACACTACCACAAAAGTTAAACGTAAACAGACATGGGTTACACACTACTGAAGAAAAGGTTAAAGCCCTTACCCATGCCCCTACTCCCCAGAATGTCACACAGCTCAGGTCCTACCTTGGCCTCCTAAATTACTACCACTGTTTCTTGCCGAACCTAGCACACCAGCTTTACCCATTACATCGCTTACTGGATGCAAGAGCTAAATGGATATGGACAGCCAAATGTGAAGAAGCTTTTCGGCTTTCTAAAGAACTCATTCTGTCTTCTCGAGTTCTGGTCCACTATGATTTAAAGAAACACGTCACTTTGGCTTGTGACGCCTCGCCTTATGGACTGGGTGCTGTGCTTTCCCATGTCATGCCAGATGGCACAGAGCGCCCCATTTCTTTTGCCTCCAGGTCTTTAACCTCAGCAGAGCAAAACTACTCCCAGATAGACAAGGAAGCTTTGGCCATTGTATGGGCCACAAAAAAATTTCATACGTACATCTATGGTCGGGAGTTCACACTTATCACTGACCACAAACCTCTGTTGTCAATACTGAACCCTCAGAAAGGAATTTCTACAACAACCGCATCTCGCTTACAAAGGTACGCTTTATTCTTGGGAGCTTATACTTATTCTATCAGATACCGTTCCCATGATGCCCATGGCAATGCAGATGCGTTTTCCAGATTGCCAATTGGAGACCACTCACCAAGAGACGTACGCATAGTGGAAATACACAGGCCGAAATCCTGCATGTCCACCTCCTTAATTGCCAGACATACAGTCACAGATCCCGTCCTGTCTCGGATATTCTCATATGTTCAGGCTGGATGGCCAGAGAAAGTCCCAGGTGAATTTTGTCCGTACTTTGCCAGAAAATGTGAGCTTGTGACTAATGCTGGTTGCCTACAGTGGGGCAACAGAGTGATTATACCTCAGTATTTGCAACCAACCATGCTAAGGATACTGCATGAGGGCCATCCTGGTGTGGTGCGCATGAAGCAGCGAGCCCGGAGCTATGTTTGGTGGCCCCAAATGGACACAGCAATTGAAGATTATGTGGCTCAATGTCCTGGGTGCTGTCAAGCTCAGCGACCCCAAAAGAAAGGAACCCTGCTACCTTGGCCATGGCCGACAGAACCGTGGTCAAGACTCCATCTTGATTTTGCTGGCCCAATCCAGGGTAGAATGTATTTGATCATAGTAGATGCACATTCAAAATGGCCGGAGGTTTTTCAAATGCCTTCTGTTACCTCAGCTGCTACCATTCTAGTCTTAAGGAAGCTCTTTGCTCAATATGGCTTGCCAACAACCATAGTCTCGGACAATGGGACTCAATTTACATCGCATGAGTTTCAATCCTTCCTCAGTGGCTTGGGCATCCAACACTACAAAACAGCTCCTTATCATCCAGCCTCGAATGGGCTGGCAGAACGGTTTGTGCAGATGTTTAAGAAGCACTTACTGTCCACTCTGGACCAGGTTGGACTGTCAGAGGAGAAGCTTCTGGAGTTCTTGACCATGTGCCGAAACACAAAACACGCTACTACTGGGCTGTCCCCAGCTTTTCTTATGTTTGGCAGGCATCTCCGCACCAAACTGGATTTAGTTCGTCCACAGGAACAGTCACCGACACCTCCTCCGCCAGGCCGTCCTGGATTCCGTGCTGGTGATCTTGTATGGTTTCGGAATTACAGAGTTTTGCCTCATTGGCTTCCTGGCATTATTGATGGACCTCTTGGACAACGAATGTACCTTGTTCGCCTGGAGAATGGCGTTTGTGTTCGAAGACACCTTTCGCAATTGAGAAAGCGCATTTGCCTGCCAGTAGAAACAAACCCGACCTCTCTTTCTACCCAACCACCAGAGTCTACTCAGGGCTCTACTGGTGACATATGGCATGGTGTCTGGCATGATCCTACAAGTTTACAACCAACTCTTGAAGCGGTTGGTGACCGTATTCCTGAGGAGCCCGGACATGTGCCTGGAGTTGCAGAGACTGATTTGTCTGTTGGACACCCACTGACACCTCCAGAACCTTTGACAGCCTCTACCCCTCCTGGTGCTGTGCCACTTCGTAAGTCTGCCCGCCAAAGACATCAAACTCCTCGTTGGCAAAGCACTGAAATCTTACGGGACACTTTGGAGGTCAGGAAACAGAGACAAAGGGCTCGTAACGTGATGCAGGAGCCACAGAACTGAGTTGGAGATACTACTTGCTGAACTGATCCTGCTTGCCTTGTTTCTTTATGTGTTGAGTATTTTGTTCTATTGTTATGTTTATTTTATTTTTTTCCTATTGTTTTTTTTTTTTTTTTTATGGGAAAAAGAGGAGATGTGATGTTTGTGCTGGAACACTGTGTGACCCTTCACCTTTTTCTCCTGATGCATGCTGGGAAGGGGCTGTACCAGGAAGTAGTGAGAGTGGTGTGTGAGACTGGAAGCAGCAGCAGCATGATGCACAGATCTGGTAATGACAGAAGCCTGTTGTATTAAGACTCCTCCATGTAACAAGTCATCATGTTCTGAGTGAGTAATAAACCCTTCCATGGTTAAGAAGTTCATCTGGCCTGTGTGTAACTTGCTGAGCAGATACTTTAGCATTGCTAGCAACACTCTGAGAGACCCCGTGTCTAAGGGACATAACAATAATACAGTGTGTGCAGTTTCTAATACACTTCAGGCAGTGTACACAGTATATAATACAGTGCAGCCAGTGTACAGTTTCTAATAGAGTGCAGGCGGTGTACACAGTATATAATACAGTGTGTACAGTTTCAAATACATGTCGGTGTACACAGTATATAATACAGTGTAGTGCGGTGTTAAAAAAAATCCCCGTGGCGTGGCCTGGACATGGCCGAGTGAGGACGCTTTTACTTTGAGCTCCTGACCTTCTCCCGGCCTGCTGAGCCTACTATGCTCTAAAATCCACCTGGGCTCATCGCGGAATGTACTCGAAGCGCAGGAGGACAAAGGGGAAGACTAAGGCGTCGAAGCCTAGAGACTCTGATGGTGCCATAGATCAGTTTCTCACCCAGACGCGGTTCACCCCCTCCGGTCCCAAGATGGCGGAGACACGTGGAGAGACGAGTGGAGCCCAGACCCAGGGGAGCCGGCCGGCAACCCCAGCTGCCTCGATGGAGTCAGACTCCTATTCTGACGTCCCTGACGCTCTACAGTCGGGCTCGGTAACTCCACTAGCCACCACGCTCCTTAGGGCCCTCCCCACCAAGGCCGACATACAATCAATTGTCCACCAGCTTGAAACCCAGCACCGCAGGGACATACAGGAGGTGAGAGGAGAGCTGGGTACGTTAAACACAAGGCTGACCGCAGGGGAGACCTCGGTGACTGACTTGGAGAGGAGAGTGACAGCCCTGGAACACCTCCATGATGCCCACATCGACACCACGACGATACTGCAACTGCATATGGAGGACAGGAGCAGGAGAAACAATCTCCGCCTGCGGGGGCTGCCGGAGGCAACGGGACCAGAAGACCTAGCAAACACGGCCACAGCGATCTTCCGCAGACTCCCGGGGGACCCCCTCCCTCAGCTACTAGTATATGACAGCATACACCGAGAGTTGGGGCCGCGATCTCCCGATCCTAACAGGCCGAGGGACGTGATCTGCCATCTCCACCACTACACCCACAAGGAGAAGATCGCCCGCAGGGCCTGGGAGGCGGGGGCCCTGGATTTTGATGGAGCGGCCATGAAGATATTGCCGGATATCTCCCAGGCTACACTACAGAGCCATGCTCCGCCCTGTCCTGAACTTAGCCCACCGGCAGAATGCCACTTATCGCTGGGGATACTCACTATCTGTGATGTTCCGGAGAGGCCAGCATTCATTCACCCTCCGCTCCCCAAGAGACCTACTGGATCTCTTCATGTTCTTGGAGGCGGACCCCATCAGGCTCCCGAATTGGCTGCTGTTTATCCCGCAGACCGGCAACCGCTCTGGTCTACAGCCCTCGCAGAGACACCCGCAGCCCAGATCACAGAGGCAACGTCGGAGATCGCGAGCTCCTTCACCGGAGGGGTCACGTGAGTCTTGAAGCGCTCCTCTTCCTCCATGCCCACAAGCTACCCTGGCTTCCACCTATTCTGTTTGATTTACGGTTTTGCCTTTTCCCCTGACCCCGTGCCCCCGCCCTGCTCTGTGACGCTCGTGCCAGTTCCCCGCTGCTCAGCTCATTCCGCCGCTGTCTGTGTTTCCCCACTCTGTGTGTCCCTCGGCTTTGAGTGTCCCACCGCATACTCTGACATATCAGGGACTGAGCACCGTACTGGACCCCCGCGGGTTCACGGGCTCCGGTGCTGCTTGAGTTCCTGGGCGGTATCGGCTACCTTATCACTTGTGCCCTTGGCTGCAGAGCACCCACCACCACAGATGATCCATCACCAGAACATTGCAGGTAATGACCCCTCCCCTAGGATAGCTTCCATGGAGACAGCGACTTTGGGGGTAATGTTTTTTGAGCCCTCTCTCTAAGACTGGGTGTTCCCCCTCATCCCCCTGCTTTTGGTACGTCCTGTGAGCCCCCCCCCCGTCTAGCCCTCAGATGCAGCTGACATGGCTACAGATCTACCCCAAATGTCAGAGACTACCCTGGGACTGCATATACTGTGCTATGTTGTACTGTGTTGCTAGTATGCATATGCTATACTCCACTGTTTGCAATGATGTCTGCTATGTTTTCTTACTGTTACTGCATTGCTGTTCCATGAATGATAGATACTGGTCCGTGGGAGGAGGGATGCATAGGCTGATCCTGGGGGATAGACACCTAAATGCCTACAGTAGATGAGGTGGCTCTGGGGGACGCGTCTGGGTGGCGGAGGGGGAGCGGGCTCCCCCTTCCCCCCTTCTCCCCCCCCCTTTTTTTTTTTTTAGTCTAGGTGGGATTGACTATGACTACATTACTCCCCGGGCTTTGGCTGGGCGGGATGGGTCGGGAGCATTTCCTCGCAGCCCACTCCAGCTACACCCCCACATAGGCCGGCACACCCCTTGGCCACTTTGGCTGAACTGTGCCAAAGCAAGCATATGGCTTGCCAATAATTGTTGACCCCCCCCCCCCCGATCCGTTTCTTGTTCTTCTGTCCCTTACCCTTCCCCCTGAGTGTCTATTTTTTTATATCAAATACTTTTTTTATTTATTTCTTTGCCAAAACATTTATACATACATCCTTTTCATTTGTGTGTTACAATATACTTTAACTTGTCTTACTACATTCACCTGCTCATTCCCATTACCCCCCTAACATAGTCATACAACCTTTTCAATTGTATGTTTCAATGTATGTGTATTTTAATTGATCTTAACTCATTCCCACGGTCCCCCTGACATGTGCATATATGCTTTTCCTTTGTATATTACAGTGTATATGTGCTTTAACTTATCTTGACGCATTCTCAGACTCATTCCCATAACCCATCCCTCCCCCCTCCCCCCCCGTGCCTCCCAATTGATCCATTTATCCCATATATTATTAAACTTCTTTTTGTTGCCTCTCTTGGTGTATATAAATTCCTCTTTTATTCTAGTGTCATATATTACCTCCTCCCACTCGGTTACTGTAGGGGGGGAAACTGCTTGCCATTTCTGTGCAATCAGCTTCCTACCCTGGAACAGGCATCTCCTTATTGCTATACGTTCACCCTTTAATAGTCCCCTCTCTTCCACCAGACCCAGCACGCATAGCCTCGCCTCGGGCTGCAGAGATGTACCAAACACTTTATTTATCTTTTCTACTATTTGCTTCCAATATTGGTACAGCTTGGGACATCTCCAGACCATATGTATTAGGTCTCCCTTGTCCTGTCCACATCTCTGACATCCTGGGTCCGGTCTCCTGCCAAACTGGAACATTCTTTGAGGGGTATAATACGCCCTATGTATCAGGTAAAGCTGAGACATGTTTTGGGAAGGGGACATTGACAGTTCCGGGCCTGCTTCCAGTATTTGTTCCCTTTGATCTGGGGAGATTGTACCCACATCCTTTTCCCATTTCACCCTAATTTTTCCCCTTATTGTATCACTTCGGTCAGCCCTTTCTAGGGAGTCGTATATGTTTGATATCACCCCTCTGGCAGTCTCTGCGTTTACTAAACTTCGGAGGATAACCATATCATTCCTTTCCGGTGGGCTATGTCCGAATTGTGCATTTAGCGCATGTCTGACCTGTAAATATCTGTAAAAAGATCTATTTGGGACTGCGTATTCCTCTCTTATTTCTTGGAATGTTTTTATTCTGCCGAGAGTGAATAATTGTCCCAGCAAATGTACGCCTAATCTGTCCCACTCCTCGACCCTTCCCATGATTTTAAGTTCCTGTAAGTTACTGTTATCCCAGATAGGGGAAAATTCAGAGAAGCCGGTGTATCCTAGAATCTTCTTGCCCTCTTTCCAGCATTTAACCATTAATTGGGCTGTGGGGCACCTAGAGTAGAATGAGTCTGCCTCCACTGCCTCTACCTCCGTGTCGTGGCTTTTATCATTCATGACTACACTCATTCCCACTCCCCTTCCCTTCCACTGGTTACTGCCCTTCATATGCTGCAATTGGGCAGCTAAGAAGTAGTATCTAGGGTTCGGTAGGGCCAAGCCCCCCTTCTCCCTTGGATGTTGTAGGGCGCGGAGCGATATTCTTGCTGTTCCCCCCCCCCTCCAGATCAATTCCCTGAATGCCCCTTCTATTTTCCTAAACCACCGTTTTGGGATCCATACAGGTGAATTGTGTAAAATGTATAAGATTTGCGGCATCCACACCATCTTTATCAGATTGCTCCTTCCAACTACAGATAGAGGTAGCCGGTTCCAGACCCTGCATTTTTGTCTCAGCTTTGACAATAACGGCGCTAAATTTCCCCTTATGTATTGCCCTGGGTCCTTTGTCATGTTTATTCCCAGGTATCTTATCTGGGGAACCACCTTCACTTGGTCTATCTGCCCTCTTAAGGGTTCTAGCGGCAGGAGTGCAGATTTCTCCCAATTTATTGTTAACCCAGAGAATTTCCCAAATTCCCCTATGATATTCATTGCTGTCTCTAATGAGGTCTGTGTGTCCCCCAGAAAGAGCAAAATATCATCCGCATACAATGCGACTTTCTCCTCTCCTAGTTTCCTTTTGAAGCCTTTTATCCCCAGTGATTCCCTTATTGCAGTGGCTAGTGGCTCCATGGCCAGTGCAAAAAGCAGGGGCGACAACGGGCAACCCTGTCTTGTCCCCCTGGCCAGTCTAAACCAGGCCGAGCACTCCCCATTGATCCTTATCTTTGCCCTGGGATTCCCATACAGTAACCTAACCCATTGGCTGAACTTTGGGCCAAACCGGTATTCCTCTAGCACCTTCCACAGATATTGCCATTCAAGGCTGTCAAATGCCTTTGTGGCATCCAAGGACAAGATCGCTCTCTCCCCTCTTTCTTCTACTGGCAACTGAGTGTTCAAAAATGCCCTTCTAATGTTAGAGCTAGTGGACCTTCCGGGTATAAACCCTGTTTGGTCAGGGTGTACCAGCTTTGTAACTATCTTGTTTAGCCTTATTGCCAATATTTTGGCCAAGATTTTGGTGTCTGCACACAGGAGAGATATCGGTCTGTAGGAATTTGCCTCTAATTGATCTTTCCCTTCCTTCAGTAATGTTATTATGGTTGCCTCCTCCCATAGACCCGGGCATTTTCCAATCCTCAGCCGCCCAATTAAATACCTCCAGAGGTTTCGGAAGCAGCACCTCACTGTAAGTTTTGTATATTTCTATTGGCAACCCATCCGGGCCTGGTGATTTTTGCCGCGCCATTTCTTTTGTTGCCGATTGTATCTCTTCCAGTGTCAGTGGTGCCTCCAACCCCTCTCTATCTTCCTCTGTCAGCCGATGTAACTTCAGGCTGGCGAGGAAGGCAGCCATTTCCCCCTCTCTACTGTTGTGCCATGTACTACTATACAGGTTCTGGTAGAATTTTTTAAACACTTGTATTATTTCTGGTGTGCCTCTCTTGATTTCCCCATCCTCATCTTGGATTGCCGGTATGGTGGATGGGGTGTTGTCGGCCCTCGCTGCCATGGCCAAGATCCTTCCCACTCTCTCACCCTCACCATAGAAATTCTGTTTCTGAAATAGTTTTTTGTTTTCCGCCTTTCTTCTTCTTCTTTTTTTATATTCCTCCTGCGCCTCTAACCATTCCTTATGTTCCTCCTTGCGTGGGTTACTTATGTATCTAGTCTCTGAGCTCCTCACCTTTTTGCGCGCGTCTGTTTTTTAATAAGGGATATTTTTTGGATCAGGATTCCCCGTAGGAATGCTTTCAGGGTGTCCCAGATTATTCCCGTCGGGGCCGAGCCGGTGTTTACAGCTATGAACTCTTTCAAACTGTCGCTTATTCCCTCCGGATCTTTAATTACCTCTAGCCAGAATGGATTCAGCTTCCAGTCTCTTTTATGGTATCTTCTATTCATCTTTATTTCAAAAACCATCGCGGAGTGGTCCGATATGCTTCTGGGTTCATATACCACCTCTCCTAACTCTCCCATCGCCTCTTCGTTACAGAGTACTAAATCTATCCTGGACAAGGTCGAGTGTGTCCTTGAGTGGCAGGAGAATTGTTTTTCCTCTGGATGTCTCCTTCTCCATACGTCAATCAGTCCTACCTCCCCACAGAATTGAAAAAGGGGACTACCAACTGTCTGTGCAGAGAAGGGGGCCGCCGGGAGCCTGTCTATGTTTTTATTCATCGTCATGTTAAAGTCCCCTACCACTAAAACCGGAACTCCCGGCCTGTCCACTACAAACTCCATCAGGTCCCATAAAATTTCTGTGCTGAATGGAGGGGGAATATATATATTTGCCACCACGTATTCCCTTATCTCCACCCGGCAATGAATAAATACATATCGTCCTTCGGTATCAATCTTGCTGTGGCTGCAGGAGTACACCATCCCTGAGTCTATCAACACACTCACCCCCCTCGAGTAGGAGGTGTGTGTGGAATGGTATTGAATCTGATATTTCCTGTGTTTCAATAGATTTACAGTCCCCTTATCCAGGTGTGTTTCCTGCAGACACAGTATTTTAACGTTGTTGCTATCAGCGTCTGAAAAAATCGCCTTTTTCTTTATTGGGTCTTTTACCCCTCGAACATTCCAAGAACATACCTTGATGCCCGTTCCCAAGTTGGGGGGTTCATTCTCTCTACTATACTTCACCATCCCCCCTTCCTGTTTCTTCCCTCTTTAGAATACCACCCATCTTCTTTGTGTATACCTTAATAATATCAAATTACGTAAGCGTGTATTTTGTGGATCTCTTCTTTCTAGTGCCCTATTTATCCATATATTCCTTCTTACATCCCTCCTTCCACCCGCCTCCCACCCCCACCCTACCCCACAGAGACGTGTTTTAGTACTTTCAATCGTCATTATGTGCCATCCACACCCACTCCCGTGCCTCCCCTCCCTCACCTCCCTCCCCCCCCCTCCCGACCCTCCCCCCACCTGCCCTATTTGGGGCCCCTGTAGAGGGCCTCTAAAGTGACCGAACTCCCCTTTTGCTGTGTAGCTTTTCCCCCTCCCCCTCCCCCCTCTTGGCCCATCCTCTGGTGTTTTTCGTGTTTTCTTTTCCCTTCTATATTTTTTCCATTTTACTTGATGTAATGTATTATTTCTCCACCTTTGTGCTACTCCCCATAAAGACCAAGACATTTCCAACTATCCCTCCCCCCTCCCACTCCCCCCCCTCCCCTATCTCCACCACGGTAGTGAAAAAGAAAAAAAAAAGAGGCAGATCTTAAAACTGAAAAAACACAAGCAAAGGTAAAAAAAAAAAAAAAAAAAGGAACCCATCAGAAAGGGAATGCGAATCTGAGTTCTGCATGTAGGATAAAAAAAAAAGAGAGTCAGTGACTGTGTCCAGCTTCCTATGTTCCCCCTTCTTTTGTATTCATCCAGGTCATCAGATCAACAGGCGTATTAAAAAATGTATTTTCCCCGTTTATAGTTATCCGTAATCGTGCTGGATAGAACATTGCATATTTAATCCCCTTTTCTTGTAATCTTTGTTTACACTCAAAGAATTTGGCCCTTTGCCTCTGTAACTCAGGAGAGAAGTCTGGGTAAAATGAGATTCTTGTTCCACTGACCAACACCTCTTTCATCTCCCTTGCCTTTTGGAGGATTGTAATTTTATCTGGGAAATGCAGAAGTTTAATAAGCATGGGTCTGGGGCGCCCGCCCTCGGCTGGAGCTCTAAAGGGTACTCTGTGGGCCCTTTCAATAGAAAAGTGTTTTGATAGACAGTCCCGGCCAAACACTTCCAGGAGCCATTTTTCCATGTATTCGGTGGGGCGGCTGCCCTCGCTTTTTTCAGGGAGACCCAGTACCCTTATGTTTTTCCTTCTTAACCTGTTTTCCATGTCGTCAATCTTATTGACACAAAAGTTTATCTGTTCTTGCATTGTTTTCATGTTCGTTATCATAGGGTTAACATCGTCCTCCACCTGGCTGAGTCTTTCTTCTAAAGCTGAGGTGCGCTCCCCCACCCCCTGAACTTCGTGTTTTAATGTTGACATTTCGTCCTTTATCCCTCTCAGCTGGTCAAAAATCTCAGCTAGAGAGGTTTTGCAGTTGTTAATTGCGGATAAGATTTCTCTCATGGAGGGTTCATCCTCCGTCCCTGTTCCCATGTTTGGCTCTGACTCTTTCTCTTGTGTCTTTGCTTTGGGCCCACGTTCACCTGCTGCTTTTCCTACCGTTTCTGCGTTTGATGTTTGACCCAGGCTTTTCCGGTTGGAGTTCACATGTTGGGCCCCTTGTCCCCTTGGTGGCGTATGACCTGCTGTGCTTCCCGGGATATGTGTATATTTTTCGAGTTTGGCTGCCGCTGCTGACTGTCCTGCTCTGGCCCCCCGTATGGATTGTGGCTGAGATTGAGACTGGGAGTGGGATTGGGGCAGCTGGGGTTGGGACTGGGACTGTGACTGTGCGTTCCTGGTCATTACCGACAGTGTGCCCGGCATTACCCCCCCCCCACCTCCTTTTATTGGAGTACACTTGTAACTGTCCTTCCACTTATGTTACTCTTTGTATGGTGCTGTTTATGTTATAATCTGTTCAGTTCCAGCACTCCTGCTCCTTTTGCTATAATCCTCCGCTGCTTGGTCCCACACCAGCTCTGTCAGTTAATTACAGTTCATGCAGACTCTTCACCCCTGCCTCCCCCAGCCTCTTCCTCTCATATTTATAAAAAGCGTAGGCTCAGAAAGTTATACACATTTGATATACATGTCTTGTGGCTCACCTCCCGCTCCAGGTTGCGGTAAAGAGATGCGGTTTTTCCTCCTGTCATCTGTGGTGTCTGGCATGGGCAGTATGGAGTCAGCAGACTAATGTATAGGCAGGCAGTCGAGGTTTGTGGGGCGAAGCTGTGCGGGCTAGCGGTGCATTGCGGGCAGCGAACGGTTACTCTGATTCCGGGCGGGTAACTCCAGCAGGTCCCTCCAGAGAGTTTCACGCTGTGCTGCACAGCTGATCAGGTGGAGGCTGGCCGCTCAGGGTGATATGACCGGACTCAGACAGTCAACAAGTCCCGGCGTCCTGTGTCCTAGGTCCACCTCCTGTCAGCTACCTCGTCTCCAGCGCAGCTTCGCGCTGCGGGTCATCGGCCAGTCAGATGCATGGGGCCATCCTTCTCTGCTCCTGACTTCCTCCAGCCCCCTCCTGCCGAACTAGGCGTTCATTGCGGCGTGTGTGGTGGAGAGAGGAACGCGATACGGGGAGCGAGCGAGCCGCTCACCTCTCACAGCTGCATCCGGTCACACCCCCCGCTTGATCTGAGTGTCTATTTTGATAAGAGCTGGGCTCCTCCTTTACTGGAAGTTAACTAGTGGTGCAACGGATCGTCATTGATCCGTGATCCGCACGGATCAATGACTTTGGATCGGCACACACGTGATCCACGGCGTGCCGCGGGATGGCAGAGCGGTAAAACACACATTGAACCTGTCTCCGCTCTGCTCGCACACAGCCCCGCCTTCTCCTAACCCTGCGTTGTGATAGACAGAATGCGGGCCCAATGCTGGGATGTGTTCTGTCTTTCACAGCGCGGGGTTAGGAGGAGGCGTGGCTGTGTGCGAGCAGAGCGGAGACAGTTTCAACATATGGGCGGAGAGTTGCTTTCTAGCAGAAAATGCGTGCTGCCGTCCGTCCTCCCCTCCCCCCCCTCTTGGCTGGCTCTGTCTTCGGGACACCGTTCCTCCCCCCGGCCGCCGAGTCTGTCTCCTGTTCCTGTACACAGTGTGAGGGGTGAGCTGTGCTCTTCCCATCTCAGCTGTGACAGGAGTTCTAGCACAGTGATAGTGTTAGAACTCCTGTTTTGGAGGTGACAGGTTTAATAAAGAGAACCTGTCTCCTCCAATTGCTATCACACAGGGAATTGTTTTCTCCTGTGTGATAGCAATAAAGTTAAGTGAAAAAAAAATTGATAAAAAAATAAATAAAATAAGAAATAATTAAATTAATTAAAAAAAAAGTAATTAAAAAGTAAAGAATAAGAAAAATAATATTAAAAACAAGAAAATTATACAAAAATAAAAAAAGTAAACGACAAGGTTCGAATAAAAGATATTGATAAAGTAAAAAAACAAAAATAAAAATATTTGAACTAACCGTGCCTCCCCTGCCATCCAATTCCCATTCTCCGTTGATTTGGGGGGGGGGGGGTGGTTCAGTTGGTGGGGAGGGGGTGCATTGCGGAACCTGGACTTGGGGCGGCAGGGAGAGCAAATCCAGCCCTGCTGGCCGCCCTCTCACTTCCTCTGCCCTGGCGAGGCTGCAATTTGGGGCACAGTGAGGCTGCAATTTGGGGCACAATGAGGCTGCAATGGGGGCACAATGAGGCTGCAATTTTTTTTGCTGATCCGAAAAATTATCCGATCCGTGACTCTGATCCGAGGAACGATCCGAACCGTGAGTTTTTTGACCCGTTGCACCCCTAAAGTTAACACACAACCCCACTAGGAAGACACTTTTTACTTCCTCCGTGCCCTGCCCCCCCCTCCCTTCCCCTCTCGACCCATTTCCTCTCCCCCCCCCAAAACCCTGGTTGAGGATGGACGGTCTCACGGTATACTCCATTAATGCGAAAGGTCTTAACACACCTGAAAAACGGCACATGCTAATGACGGATTTACGGAAAGCTCGGGTAGACCTAGCCTTCATCCAGGAAACTCACTTTAAGGAGGACCGTCTCCCAGTCCTCAAAAACAGATTCTTTCCCCTTACCTACCATTCCACCAACAAAACTAAATCCAGGGGAACCTCTATTTTCCTATCCAGCAGACTACAACTGTCCCATCGTGACGCACTGTTAGACAAGGAGGGTCGCTATGCTATAAAGGCTCGGTTGGAGACGTGCAAATGACGTTCGCAACCATCTATGCCCCGAACGAAGGCCACCGCGCTTTTCTGCGCCGCACCCTTTCGAAACTATCAACTTTCCAGGAAGGGCAACTCATTCTAGGGGGAGACTTCAACGTCCCACTATCCTCTAGTGTTGACACATCCTCGGGAACGTCCTCTGTATTGACGAAAGCCCGCAAACAAATTGTCAAAGATTTAGACGAGGCGCAATTGATCGACGTGTGGCGCCTCCAACACTCGGGCGAACGTGTTTACACGTTTTACTCCCCCCCCCCCACAAAGTATACACAAGGATAGATTATTTTCTAATACCACATGGTCATCTACATGCAGCGCAGGGCCCCACTATAGGGCTTAGGACGTGGTCGGACCACGCCCCTATCACATTAACCTACAAGCTCTCCAACAACCCCTCTCACATAACTTGTTTCCGGCGATTGAATGAAGGCCTCCTACAGAGCCCAGAAGTTCTGGAGGAGATAAACAGAGAAATTACATTTTATTTCCAAACGAATACAGCAGTGGATTGTACCCCAGGGGCAGTGTGGGAAGCGCACAAGGCGGTCATTAGGGGTATTTTTATAAAACACGGCACACGTATTAAGAGGGAAAAGGGAGAACAACTGAAAAAACTTTTGGCCAGCCTTCATGCCACTGAATCAAGACATAAGACTGCTCCTGACCCCCTAGTAGAGGCGGAACTTGCCTCCATCCGCGCCCAAGTAAATGAGCTCCTTAATTATAGAGCCAAAGCTGTGCTGTGTTGCAAAAATGTCGCCTCATATCATATGAGTCAGGAAATAAATGCGGGCGAATTCTAGCCAGAGCGGTTAAAGAACTCAGAATGCGAACCTATGTCCCCCATATTAGGACGGCATCTGACACGTAGGTCAGCCTACCACATTAGATAGCCAACACCTTCAAAGAGTATTACGCAAACCTGTATAATATTCCGGCCCCCTCCAGCACACAACCCCTGATAGAGGTATATTTAGCCTCGGCCCAAATTCCATCGCTGACGCCGGAAGCGGCAGCCGAATTAGGCGCCCCGATCACATCAGAAGACTTGGACCTAGCATTAAAATCCACTAAACCAGGTAAAGCCCCAGGCCCAGACGGTCTCACCTTACTGTATTATAGAACATTCCTCCCGTCCCTTAGTCCTCATATGGTGTCCTTTTATAACAAATTGGGAAATGCAGCGGCCTTCTCCAGTGATACTTTGTGAGCACATATCACAGTTATCCCTAAGGAGGACAAGGACCCCACAGTATGCAGTAGTTATAGGCCAATTTCTCTTCTAAACGTGGACCTCAAGCTGTTTACCAAAATCTTAGCGATCCGACTTGCCCGTCACCTACAAACATTAGTCCACTTGGATCAAGTGGGCTTTATCCCCACTCAGGAGGCTAGAGATAGTACAATTAAGGTACTAAACCTCATACATGTAGCTAATCAGTCCCACGCGCCTTCTGTTTTTCTTAACACCGACGCTGAAAAGGCCTTCGACCGGGTTAACTGGGAATACATGTTCTCGGTCTTTAAGTATATTGGGCTTGGGGACACCATGACTAGATGGATGTCAGAGAACTCACCTTGCCGGACGTGTTGGTCGTCGCCTTGGTGCGCGCAGATGCGCGCTGATGTTGTGCATGCTTCTGTGCGCGCTGGTTCACGTCCCGGACTACGGGCTTGCGCGCCTGTGCATGATGGTGTGCCTGTGCGTGCCAAACAGTCCATTTAAACCCCTGGAATACTTCAGACCGGTGCTGTCTGATCTACAGTTCCCTGTGTATCCTGCCCCTGCTATTTGCCTGAAATTTGACCTTCTGACCACCCTGCTTGTTACTTGGACTTCTCCTGCCTTCTGCAAGCATCTGACCACGGCTTGTCTTTGACCCTGAACCTGCCTGCTCCTCTGTACCACGTTGTCTGACCGTTGCCAACCTTGCCTGTTATTTGACCATTCTTCCCTGCACCTGCCCAGCTGCACTCTCCAGTATACCTGCCTGCCTGCCTGCAGCTTGTGTGGCTCATCTCCTCTTCTGCATCCAGATCCTGAGCCGTCTTCCAGCAACTACTCACCAGGCTCTCTTACCCTTTCGCACTCCTGTGCCTCCTGTCTGCACTACCAGGGGCCGCAAGTCGGATCCGTACGGGGGACCTTCCTCTGCTCCATCGGGCTCGTCGATCAGGTACGTGCAAGTCTGACAATGAATTACTCAAATATATTCCACCCCTACCGCACAGGTAAAACTGAATGGGATCTTATCTGACCCCCTCCCGATCACGAACAGGACTAGACAGGGCTGTCCGTTGTCCCCCCTCCTTTTCGCTTTATCGCTAGAGCCATTCCTGGGTAGAATTAGAAATAACCCGGACATCCAGGGCATTAAAGTGGGGGACAGCCATTACAAGGTCTCTGCCTATGCGGATGACTTGCTTTTCTCTCTTACCAACCCATCAATTTCCCTCCCCAACCTCCTCCGTGAATTCGATACTTTTGGACACATATCCAACCTCAAGATCAATTACAATAAATCGAAGGCCATGGGGGTAGGGGTACCACACACTGCCATGCAAACACTGCAGTCCAACTTTAACTTCAAGTGGACAGAGACTGCTCTGAAATACCTGGGCACCTCTGTTCCAGCTGATCTCAGACAGGCCTTCACCCTGAATTTCCCCCCCTATTAGTCAAGACCCGAACATTACTAAACTCATGGCACAAGGGTCTCCACTCTTGGTCCGGCCGCTGCAACCTGATCAAGATGTGCATTCTGCCAAATTCCTATACTTACTACAGGCACTTCTAATCTCTATCCCAGCAGCGTTCTTTAACCACTTAACAACCACCTGCCGCCGAATGACGGCGGCAAGGTGGTTGCTTAACTCTGGGGGGACGTTATATAACATCCTCCCTTAGAATCGTTCCTGCGCGCACACGCAAACAACTGTGCTCGCCGGGTCCACCGGACCCGTAGCAACACAGATCACGGTAAATGGCCAATGACAGCGGCCTTTTACCACGTGATTGCGCCGTCCAATGACGGCGCGATCACAATGTAAACAAACCAGGGTCAGGACAAGTTCATCTCTCTCCTCACCTCACACCGATGCAGCGTGAGAGGAGAGGAGAGACATCAGTGCCACACAGTGAGTTCTGATTGCTTTTAGCTGTGCCCAGCTGTGCCAAACAGTGCCAAACAGTGCCCCAATAGTGCCATCTGTGCCACATCTGTGCCACCTCTGTGCCACACCAGTGCCACACCAGTGTCACCAGAGCCACACCAGTGTCACCAGAGCCACACCAGTGCCACATCAGTGCCCATCAGTGCCACATCAGTGCTCATCTGCACCACTGCAGTGCCACATCAGTGCCACCAGTGCCGCCTGTGCCCACCAGTGCTGCCTGTGCCCACCAGTGACACCAGAGCCACACCTGTGCACACCAGAGCCACACCTGTGCCCATCAGTGCCACCTGTGCCCATCAGTGCCACCTGTGCCCATCAGCGCCACTGCAGTGCCACATCAGTGCCGCCTGTCCCCACCAGTGCCGCCTGTCCCCACCAGTGCCGGCTGTGCCCACCAGTGCCCACCAGTGCCGCCTGTGTGCTAATCAGTGCCACCAGAGCCACACCAGTGCCACTACAGTGCACACCAGTGCTACCTGTGCCACATCAGTGCCGCCTGTGCCCACCAGTGTCCACCAGTGCCACCACAGTGCTCTGCAGTGCAGCCTCACCAGCCACCAGCATGGCAAAAAAATGATTTACTTGTGAGGAGGCCTACCAGCGTCTAATCATGACTGATGAGAGCAGGGTCTCAGTCTGATTCTGATTCGGATTCGGCCTATGAACCCGTTACAGACAGTGGGTCTGATACAGAATCAGAAGAGGAATGTGTGCACGTGAAAACAAGGGGTTCTGGCATGGAGAAGCGGCCTACTACCAGCAACACAGTGCCGTCCACCCCAAGCGCAGTGCCGTCCACCCCAAGCGCAGTGCCGTCCACCCCAAGCGCAGTGCCGTCCACCCCAAGCGCAGTGCCGTCCACCCCAAGCGCAGTGCCACTGCAACAAAGGCCAGGCACCAGTAGGGTGTCATCTCAGCCCCAAAGGGATAGGGGCCATGCCAGCCTTCCCTATGGCCTTCAAAACCCCCTGTGGCTTCCCCCTAATTCCGGAGCAGCAAATATCCCCCCTTTCACCGCCCAGCCAGGTGTCCAGGTGAACACTGATGGTTTTTCCATGCTCGATTTTTTTCATTTAGTATTCACCAAAGACTTACTATCCTCCATTGTGGCCCAGTGCAACCTCTACGCACAGCAGTACATCGTAAGCAACCCTGCGTCTAGTTACGCCCGTCCCTTTGAGTGGAGAGAACTTACCGTAGAGGAATTCAAAATTTTCCTAGGCCAAACTTTTACTATGGGACTCTCAAAAAAAAACGATTGTACTCCTACTGGTCTACCAAACCCATCCATCACATGCCACTCTTCTCATCCATTATGCCAAGATCCCGATACCTAATGATTATGCGGTTCCTCCACTATAATGACAACACCCAGTGCCCTCCCCAAAATGACCCAGCTTTTGACAAACTATATAAAATTCGGCCACTCCTAAATTTTTTCTCTGAAAATTTTTCCCAGTTATATATCCCTGAACAGAATATCTCCGTGGATGAGTCCCTTATAAAATTCTCAGGCAGGCTGGGCATTAAACAGTTTATCCCCAGCAAAAGGGCCCGATATGGGGTTAAAATGTACAAGCTATGTGACCGAGCCACGGGGTACATCTACGCCTTCCTGGTGTACGAAGGGAAGGACTCCCAACTGCATCCCCCTGAATGCCCAGCGTACATCGGAGTCAGCGGAAAAGTGGTCTGGGAGCTTATCTATCCACTCCTTGGAAAGGGATACCACCTTTTATGTGGATAATTTTTATACCAGCTTGCCCCTGTTCCGCAATCTGTACCGGAGGGACACCCCAGCATGTGGCACAGTAAGACCCAATAGAAAAGGCTTCCCACAAAAACTCGTCAATGAAAAGCTACGACGAGGGGAGACGGCATCATTGAGGAACCAGGAGATATTGTCTGTCAGGTGGAGGGACAAACGAAACGTCCACATGCTCACATCAATCCACAACGACACCAACATTGAAGTCCCCAAAAGAAACGGCACAATCCAGAAACCAGCTTGTGTCTACGATTATAATTTGTTTATGGGGGGAGTGGACTTCAACGATCAGATGATTGAACCCTATCTTCCCACAAGAAAATCCCGCCACTGGTATAAGAAAGTGTCCATTTATTTTTTTAGTTTGGCCATGTATAACACTTATGTTATTTACAAAAAATCAACAGAGAACCCCGTATCCTATCTACTCTACCAAGAAGAAGTTATCTCCGCCCTTTTGTACCCTGAAAGCCCACCAGAAAATATTCGCTCTGATTCCATGAGCAGACTCCACGAGCGCCACTTCCCTGAGAAAGCCGCCCCCGTGAAACAGGCTACAGACATCAGAAGAGATGTCGGGTGTGCTCCAGAGGAGAAATTCGAAGAGACACCATGTATTATTGTCCCGATTGTCCTTCCCAACCAGGCCTCTGTATAGGCGAATGTTTTCCGCCGTTACCATACATTTCTACACTATTAGGGAAGTATGGTAAATGCAATTCTCATTTCCTGTCATTTTCCTCCACACCCCTTATGCCACTGCACTGAACTGTACATACCTCTGCCTTCTCTGGAACCGACCTTGGACTGTTATATGACCACGCTTTTGCCTAACGCTAAACATACCTCTGCTTTCTCCGGAACTGACCCTGGCCTGTTGTACGACCACTCTTCTGCCTAACGCTAAACTGTACCTACCTCTGCTTTCTCCGGAACTGACCCTGGCCTGTTATATGACCACTCTTCTGCCTAACGCTTAACTGTACCTACCTCTGCCTGCTCTGGAACTGACCCTGGACTGTTTGACCATGTTTTTTGCCTGCCTCTTGGGTTGATCTTTTACCCTGCTATGCTAGTGGGAACACAGGGGTCTCACATATGTGAGGGGCTCCAGAATTGTTTTTCTGGATGAAGAAAACTATTTTTTCGTTTTCTCATTCCCGCATTACAGTCTGGAGACTCAGAGGCTTCAAAGAGATTTGGGTGGGAGAAGCCTCTACCCCTGTCCCCATTCTTTCCTGGCCTGCTACTTGGACCATGTTCCTGCTTATTACCAGGACCAATATTTTGGCACTGCTGGCAATGTCTCTACTTGCACTGACCCTGGACTGTATATGGACAGTATTCCTGCCTGTAGTGACTATGGACAATATTCCTGTCTGCTGCCTGAACAATTCCATTCACTGTAGCTGACCACGTCCCTGCCTGCTGCCTGGATCAGGGCTCTCCTCCTGTGGACAATTGCACTACTAAAACCACAGGTAATCTTTTTTTTACCGTTTACTCAGCAGAATGTATTTTAAGGTGTAATTCTTGGTATGTACATGCTGTGTTAGAAATATGAAGGGCCTTCAAAAATGTGATAGATTGTAAGGAAATTTGATGTGTAATTTATGTCCCTAGAGCACCTGATGGTGCTTCTTGGATGTTGGGCCTCTATGTGGCCAGGCTGTTAAAAAAGCTCACACATGTGGTATCGCCATACTCAGGAGGAGTAGCAGAATATATTTTGGGGTGTCATTTTTGCTATGTACATGCTATGTGTTGAAAATATCTTATAAATGGACAACTTTGTGTAAAAAAAATGCGTTTTCATTTTTTTCCACATTTTCCAAAAACTTCTGGAAAAAAATTAACCGTTCAAAAGACTCATTATGCCTCATAGATTATACGTTGGGGTGTTAGCTTTCCAAAATGGGGTCACTTTGTGGGCGTTTCCATTGTCCTGGTGCTCCAGGGCCTTCAAATTGTAATAGGTGGTTGAGAGATTAGATGTGTAATTTATGCTCCTAGAATGCCTGAAGTTGCTACTTCAGTGTTGGACCTCTGTATGTGGCCAGGCTATATAAAAGTCTCACACATGTGGTATCGCCATACTCAGGAGGAGCAGCAGCAGAATATATTTTGGGGTGTAATTTTTGCTGTGTACATGCTATGTGTTGGAAATATCCTATAAATGGACAACTTTGTGTAAAAAAATTGCGTTTTAATTTTTTTCCACATTTTCCAAAAACTTCTGGAAAAAAATGAACCGTTCAAAAGACTCATTATGCCTCATAGATTATACATTGGGGTGTTAGCTTTCCAAAATGGGGTTACTTTGTGGGCGTTTCCATTGTCCTGGTGCTCCAGGGCCTTCAAAAGTGTAATAGGTGGTTGAGAGATTAGATGTGTAATTTATGCTCCTAGAACGCCTGAAGTTGCTACTTCAGTGTTGGGCCTCTGTATGTGGGCAGGCTGTATAAAAGTCTCACACGTGGTATCGCCATACTCGGGGGAGCAGCAGAATATATTTTGGGGTGTCATTTGTGGAATGTACATGCCATGTGAGAGAAATAACCTGTTATAATGACAATTCGGTGTGAAAAAAATAAATAATAATAATAATAATCTTAATTTTGCAAAGAATTGTGGGAAAAAATGACAACGTCAAAAAACTAACTATGCCTCTTACTAACTACCTTGGAATGTCTACTTTCCAAAAAGGGGTCATTTGGGGGGTATTTGTACTTTACTGGCTTGTTAGGGTCTCAAGAAATGAGATAGGCTGTCAGTACATCAGGTGTGATCAAATTGATCAATTTTCAGTAATTGGCACCACAGCTTGTAGACCCTATAACTTTCACCCAGACTAAATAATATCCACGAATTTGGGTTATTTTTACCAAATATATGTAGCAGTATACATTTTTGGCCAAATGTATGAGGAAAAATTACTTATTTGCAAAATTTTATAATAGAAATGAAGAAAAATGCATTTTTTTTACAAAATTTTCTGTCTTTTTTCATTTATAGCGAAAAAAATAAAAACCGCAGAGGTGATCAAATACCACCAAATAAAAGCTCTATTTGTGTGAAAAAAAGGACGGAAATTTCATATGGGTACAGTGTTGCATGACTGAGTAATTGTCATTCAAAATGTGAGAGCACCAAAAGCTGAAAATTGGTCTGTTATTAAGGGGATTTAAGTGCCTAGTTGTCAAGTGGTTAAGCAAGTACCGTATTTTCTGCACTATAAGGCGCACCTAAAGAGCCT